>OZ022580.1:7965660-8458160 GCA_963669155.1 Arbacia lixula
AGAAGGAGGGATGATTGCAGTGCATACTATACGTTTTACAGACTGTTACGACATGATGAAGCAAATGTTGGTAGTGTATAACGTGAACTAGCGTGAACAATTACATGCTTTCGTTTCGAACAACCCAAATATCGCCCTCACTTGGTGCAAAAATGTACATGTGATAACTTAGAAGGTAGCGCGCTAGCCTGTCACTTCAGAATTATGTTAAAGGCCCGGTCCGATGGATTGCGCATAAATTGCGGATAAAATTTGATTACAGACGCTAAACATCCGCAATATTCGTAAAGTATGCTGTTTTAAGACGGTTATTTTCCGCACATGTCCGTAATCATCCGCAAAGGCACATTTTTTCCGTTCCCAGGAGTTTTGGGCTGCCCAAAACTCCTGGGAGCGGAAATCATCCGGTTTATATGCGCAATGCATACGCAATGCATACTCAATGTATGCGCTGAATTTTCGCAGTTATCCTGTGATATCCGCAACGGACATGGGATTGCGGATAAGTAGCGGACTGGGATAGAATACGAAACGAATGCATAGCGTGCCTAATACGACTTTATACCAAGCTATAATAATTTATAAAGAATGCTTACAGACTGGTCACGAATAGTGCGTTTATATTACGACTGTTTCGCGAACAATTTGCGAGTACACAGCAAACATTCATCGTAAACCCAGATTACTACATAAATATAACAGAAAATGACCGGCATTTTAAGAACAGTTGTGTAGAATATAGGATGTTGCCATGGATCATGACGGACATTTGATAGTTGCAGCCATCCAAGAACATAAAAATCCCGGATGTCATTGTCACATTGCCCCTGCCACTTTAATCGTATTTTTGTTAATAAAAGTATAACCCCCCCCCCCCCCCCCCAGTGTGTCGCCAGATAGAATATGACACTTTTACCATGGACGTATGTAATTCAAGATAGTGCAGAGATATAATAATCATAGCTTATCACCTCAACGAGATTTTACAAGAGGTTGGAATTATTTTCAGGTATTCGTTGACAGACGGACACACAAACACACACACGCACACACACACACATACAAACATGCACACACGGACACTTATGGAATATGCCCATACACTTCAATACACATACGTACTCCTTTCATATTAACCATACATCATTGTTTCATGTGGAAGAGGTAAATTGAGCCAAAGGCTCGATTTATGTTTGTATCCCCTCTTAAACCCCATCATTATCCCCATATTCTTTTGAGAATTGCTATTCGATGTGAAGCTACATTTTGAATTTAATTTTATATAAAAAACTTTTGTAATATATTATTTTATAACGTTTGATGTGTTAACAAGTAATTAACAGTGGAAAATAAATTTTCATGATCGGAAAACACATAAACTGATAAAACAAAAATAAGTATTAAATCTCAATACCTTCTATTATTTTGATACTTCGGCATTACTTTCGTTACATCTTCGCAATGTCTGCAATACATTTCACAATTTTACAAGTAATATCCCTCGTAAAATAGCATTCGCAAGGTAATTCGTTTCTATTCGTGATATTTCCGCTTTTAATCGTAATTTGTTCGCTGTACATCTTTTATGTATCCGCAATTTGAAAGCGGATTTTCATTTTTTTTTTTTGCCAAATTTAATGCGGATGACAACGATTTACCGAAATTTGTATTCGCAATTCATGCGTAATATAACTTCCCCCCAGTGGGACCGGGCCTTAAAAGACTGTCAAACAAGAATTTCTGTCTTCAGGTGGCGGTGCCGTGGTGTAGTGGTTGTAAAATTTGATTGAAGATCTTGAGGTCCCAGGTTCAAGCAATCATCAAAGGGCAATGGTGTTTTGAATGTGTTTATCATATCCTCTCGTAAACAACTCTTTTCATTGTCTTTTCAAAGTAGATTTGATGGTGGAAAGCCTTTATTATTACCCCAGTCACTTAGATCATATTACCAGCTTTCTAAGCTCACCAAACTCAACATGCTTTGATGATTAAGGGGAAGTGGAGAGCAAAAATTCAAAACCTGAGCGGACTCCATTATGTTACAACAACAACAACAAATAAAAACAAATCTTCCCTCACATTCTCTTGTGAATGGGCCGTACTTCGTCCCAGAACTTGCTGGGTGCGTTTTTAATTTTATGTCCTCTTCTTAGATTATGAATAATACTGTTCTTCCGTGCCATGGTTCAAGTTGAATCGTTACAGTGCTAAAATGGGCTGTATTTCTACCCATAACTTGCAGGGTGAGGTATTTTACGTACTATTTTTAGATTATGAACAATAAACATGTTTTAGCTTTAAACAGTGGCCGCTTCAGCCCTAGAAAAAGTATCGAATTTAGCATTCTTACATCCTGTTAGTGATTCTAGGTTTTTTTTAAACGATTTGTTGAGAGTATTCATTTTTTTACATCCAGATTGGGAATAATACCCTAAAGTTTGACAAGAATCCGGGAGAAGACAACTGTCATTAAAAATTAATGAAATGAGTCCTGAGAATGTCCACAAGTAATTATGTATGTTTTCTCCATGAAGTACAATCTGTCATTGTTTTAATGTGTGTGTTTTTTTTGCAACGGAGATACATTGTGCATTGCGAGTGGAGAGTGTATAGTGTAGGGGAAAAGAAGACGATTGATGAGACACATTGAAAGTGAGTTGGGGAGATAGAAGGACAGATACAGGGAGATACAAATAATAAAATACATGTCAATGGAGAGAAAGATTGGCACTGATAGAAAGGCTGAAAAGACAGATGGGAGTGTAAAAAAAATATATCTGAAAGAGTGAATGAGACAATTATAAAATTGGACATGTAAACAAGGATATGTATAGGAATGAAACAAGGAACTGAATTTATGATATTGATACCTAAAACCTGGGATTGCAGTACCATGGTTGAAGTTGAACGGAAAGTGCAGGCAAAGGTCACACTTTCTTTCAAATGCCGAATGTAACAAGGTAGCGAGACGGCTATGGGAAAAAAGCGTGTGGGCGCGTGCTGTACGAACATTGCTATCCACACAATCGGGTAAACTTCGAATGTGAAATGGACCCGTGACGGTTTGTGGTAAGATGCGAAGAGAGCCAGCCAACGCATGTGCGAAACGGCGAAGGTAACGTACAAATAGTTAAACTGCCATTCATGTTCTTGTATGAAACGACATTCCATCATACCAATACACACATTAACCATTCTTATTTATCCAGGCAAAATTAATAGAAACAGGCTCCGAAAGAGAAAATCAGCTTTTGTTCTCATATCATCGACTTGTTTTTTTTAAAAAGATATGATGACTTTCGCAATAAATTGCATTTTTTGGCTCAAGTAGATATAATTATATATCCATATGAGCTTCCTTCCTAAAAGAGGTTTCATTTCAAAACAGTTTGGCAGTGTTTACAGTCTATTTTTCCGCTTTATCTTGTTTTGTTTAATTCAAATTTGATATTGACATGTTTCCATTCTCCTTTTATAACAAAGCTTACATATTTCACCCTGACCTATATTTCATTTAACAACTAACGTTTTATCTCATGACCAAAATTAAGCGCACCTAGTCACGGATGGCTGGTGTGTATTTCTAGGCAAAACAAATACAAGAGGTACAGAGGAGGGAGACATTTTGGTAGTTATTGAAAAAGCCGAATACCTACAATAGATGGACGTGATCTAAAGCAACACGATGGGCGTTGTTCATTTTCCACGCTAGGACTTATATTTATAATTCAACGCCCATAAACACGATGATACGGCAGTGTAGATGAATTGTATGCAGGTACAACAACTTAACGTGGTACAAATCATCCGTATTCTCTAGTTGAAACTTTGCCATAAGTCGAAACGAAGATTATGTGTACATAATGTGTGTGTCTCACTGTGTATATAGCGTCGTATGACATGATATCTTACTTTTCAATACTTCCCAAGATGTCGACAACAATCGTTATCTGTTATGATCTATTCAATAGACTCATTTTCAAATTCCCCCCAAACATACACATGCACACACTCACACACGTACTTTACTACAGACACGCAGCAATCGTGAAACGCTGATTTTTGTTTAAAAAAAAGAAAAGAAAACTGGTTTTATTACACGATGCTTCATGCGAAAACATGCAAACATGTGCACTAAACATACACATATACTCGCTCTCTCTCTCTCTCTCTCTCTCTCTCTCTCTCTCTCTCTCTCTCTCTCTCCCTCCCCCCTCTCTCTCTGTCTGTCTGTCTGTCTCTCTCTCTCCCTCCCCCTCTCTCTCTGTCTGTCTCTCTCTCCCTCCCTCTCATGCTCTATCTCTCTCTCTCTCTCTCTCTCTCTCTCTCTCTCTCTCTCTCTCTCTTTCACACACGAACTTTCTCTCGACATCCCTCTCTCGATAAGGTATATCGCAATTACGCCCACGCAAAGCATCCATGAGAAGGAAAAGGGGCATTACGTTTTCAAATTTTCGTCAACAACTTTTCGGCAAACAAATGTGAAATTCGTTTTTAATGCATAATTTTACATAGATTGGTGAGAACTTATTTTTCTAATTTAGTGACCCTTTAAAGCTAAAACATGTTTATTGCTTCTTAATCTGAAAAGAGTACGTAAAACTTCTTCACCCAGCAAGTTATGGGGCGAAGTACAGCCCGTTCATAGACATTCGTGCTTTCCGTTCGCCTGTTCGCACACGCGATGACGGGTTCCCTTCCCATTTTAGCACAGTCGCGATTCAACTTGAACAATGGCACGGCAGCTAAAATATGTTTATAGTTCATAATCTCAAAAGAGGACATGAAGTCAAAAAATCACCCAGCAAGTTAAGGGTACAGGGGGCGGATTGTTTGTTCTTTTGTTGTATCATAATGGAGTCCACTCAGGGTTTGACTTCTTGCTTTCCCCTCCCCCGGCTATTATCTCACCCTCAAAGCATAATATTGACTTTGATGAGCTAGTAATATGATCTAAGTGACTGAGGAAATAATAAAGGCTTTCCACTATCAAATCTACTTTGAAACGACAATGAAATTAGTTGTTTAGGGTAGGATATGATAAACAATCATAACAACATGCCCCTATGATGATTCTTCATTGCATTAGACACATATTAACAGTTAATGGGTCGAAAAAATACGACTAGAAAACCAATTAAACTTTGTTACACATCATTTTCTTTCAAAACAATCTTGTGCAAAGCGAGCGCCTGATTTATAATGCTCCCCTGTGGGGATTGTGTGAGATCTCTGCAGGCTCAAAATAATGCGGCGAAAAGGGTTCATAAATGAACACGCAAAAAGATAATACTCTAAGCTGGAGAAGTACGCGGGACACTATATGTATTTCAATAGTTTAGTTTAGGGTCAGCCTTTTACAAAGACATTGTAAATTGGCCTTCCCCTTTCCACTTTTAGCTGTCTACCCTTTGAGTCGCCGCTTGTTTGTTATTGTCCATGATATTTCTATGCCGCGTGACGTCATCGGTGACTACCTTTTGTGACCCATTATTGAGAAGGCCGCCAATGGTCAGACATGCACTGTCTTCGTGCCAGACCAAGTACTCTGAAGTGTGGTTTATGTCACCTGTTTCTTCAAAGAATCGCACTAACCTAACGAGAGGGTGTCTGAAAACAGTGACGTATATTAAAGAAGGAGATTAATCATATGTAATCCGGATTAAAATCAGATTTAATATCTGAACCTGCCTGCTCTCAGTGCTCTGTCTCCGTATTATATCGCCGTAATGTTGGTAATACGGTACAGTTGTGGCTATGGTCAGGGATTAAAAACGGCTTGTTGATGTCGTGGTCCCAATCGGCCATGTACCTCTCTACGTGTCAATGAGTACGTGTGGCATGCGGCACACAGGGGCTCTTAAGTGAACACGCAACTTATAATACTTTAAGCTGGAAAAGTACGCGGAGCACTACACGTATTTCAATAGCCCAGTTTGGGGTCAGCCTTTTACAAAAATTGTAAATTGACCTTCCCCTTTCCACTGTTAGCTGTCTACCTTTTAAGTCGCCGATTGCATTTTGTAGGGCAATAAATAAAATTTTCTTCACAATATCAAAACTGGAAACTGAGTTATTGTGGAATTGATTCCTAGATTTCGAGTGTTCGAGTATAGGTTTTGGACGGGTCGCCAAAAACTCAACGGTTCCTGTGACCAAGAGACCCGATACCGGACATCGCATTTCTTCACAAACCACACGAAGAAGGCTGTCAAAGTACGTGAAAGCTTGGCTGTGAGATTTCATACATGACATCATCAGAGTAAACTAATGGTTCATGTCGAGTTTCATGACTTTTGTGAAAAGGGTTCCCCTCCTTGTACCTTGAAATGACATGAGTAATAAGTGTATGTGGGCATGGCAGGGGCGTTACAGTAGTCATCAGTCTCAAACTCTATATTCAGCCCCCACCCACCCACCCCTCCCACATCCTATATTGACGATACTGTTGATTTTGAAGTGACGAGTGACCGTCAAAATAAAAGCGCGACGAAGTCTTATTAGACTCTTGTTAGACGATTGCGTAATTACAAGCAATCTCAGGTGCCATGTGTGTAGTCGCCTATTTCTGGTGTCTACCCCCTTCTTCTTCCGGTAGAGGCCCAGGCTTCAATCAAAAGGGGCCCATCTGGCACCTCTCCAGTTCCATCCCCTTCCTGTATTTATATTGGGTAAATCTCAATAATCACGTACATGTACTAGGTGCCAACAGACACTTTGGGTTAATATTTTCAGAGAAAGTTGCATCCCTAGTCATGTTGGAATTTGCTCATAATTGAGTCAAAGGATGTCTATTTTTGGAAGCAGTTTTGGTGACATTTCATTGAAAAATGGCAGTGCCTTTCGGAAGAACAGTGCCACAATGGCATGAATGGCTGACGAGGCAACCCCGGGTAAATGAATAAATCTATATTCTTGAAAATAATGATTTCAATTTCTAATGAGAAATTCACTTTGGGACAAATGTGGACCCCAATGTTTGTGTCATCATGAAGAATCCATGATGCCTTTTGCGAAAGGATTTGCTAGTGTGCTCTGAAGTGATTATCTGATATATTCATATTCTATGCCCAAAATGTGTCCGAATGTGAAAAGCTCATTAGATAGCTAAAGGCGATTAACGAGAATGATAAGTGATGAAGTGTCTAAAAACCTGCTTCTAAAATAATGAGATGATTCCACTTTATGGCGTGTAAATCTTTTGTAACCTGTCTTAGATTATTTTTGTTATGTATAAAAAGTACTTTTTAACATGATCATGAAACATTTGTATCACAAACTGGTATTTCTACCATGCAGGGATATATATTATAGCCATGCTACTGTAACTCTGATAGCACTTAAAGGGACAGTTCTCATTAGCATTTTCTACATTCCAAATGTGACAGGGTGTTGGGCCACTACACTCTAAAAGGCAATGCAAACATGACGGGCGCTGTTCGGTGAAAATGAATAAGAAGCACATATAAGATTGCATAAGAGGATTTGTCATAGATCCAACAGACAAATATTAGGGAATATAAAGTACTTGCCAAAAGGGTAAAAGACTGAGAGAGAGAGAGAGAGAGAGAGAGAGAGAGAGAGAGAGGGGGAGGGGGAAGGGGGAAGGGGAGATTCAGCATGCATGGTGAAAGGGACAGACATGTACAGTATATGTGTATGTATTTATGATGAATAAGTATACAAATGGATTTATTGTCATGATTCTCAAAAATTCACATCAACAACGTGATCATATTCAATACAAACAAACAAACAGGTGTAATAGAATTATACAAAACAAATCATGCGTGTCAGCGCACCTAAATGAAATAGAGTAGGCTCTCTTCCTTTATCAGAGTGACCAATCGCCATCAATTGAAATCATATACAACACATATATATCTCAATTACTGATGTCCGTTTTCTCCTACAGACTCTTTAGATATCGACATCCCGAACGCACGCACATGAGCGCGCATTGAGCAAGTACAGTGTATGCACGGTAAAGGTATGTCCGTCGTGCAGTTACGGCCACTTTTCCTGTTAGTCGATCCGCACTCTCACACCACGCTTTCCCGCTCTTACCGAAGAGTCGTCTGCTGCAGTCGTTGGGCAAAAGTCCTTGTGGTTAATAGACAATACAGGGGAAGTTTTACTTTCGTTACATCAAAGGAACATCCTTTTCGCGGGTGAAAAATATTGTCAGTAGATTGTAAAACTGTGTAAAGGCTGCTGAAAGTGGTACTGTTGAGTTTTAGGGTGTGAGAAGTGATTAAACGTTAGCGGACTGTTATCAACACGATGGCGGACATCGAATCGGTAGATAAATATGAAGTGCGGGAGCAGGCGCCGAAGACGAAGATGTTCGGTGAGAAAGTCACGTATTTCCTCTTCAACAACCTCCTCCTCATCCTCATGCTCATCTCTCTCGTCCTCGGCTGCTGCATCGGCTTCGGCATCAAACTCGGCTCCGACAAGGTCTACACCGAAGACGAGATCAAGTACATCAGTTTCCCCGGCACGCTGTTTCTCAACATGCTGAAGGTATGGGTATGTGAGATGCGTGCAAGGACAAATCGATAATCAACTTGATTGATCGATACTGATTGATTGATTGATTGATGATTGATGCGATTGGTTGGTTGATTATTTAAATTGATGTGAAGGGTTGGTTGATTTGTTGAGTGGTACATTCTTTGACGCTTTTGATAATGAAGCTACATGATAAGAGATACGTGTAATAATAAATCGATAATCAATTTGTTTGATCGATACGGATTGATTGATTGAGTGGGTGATTTAGTTGTTTGTTGATTGATTGTTTGGTTCGTACATCCCAGGGACGTTGCCTCTCAATATGTTTTAGGTATGCAAAAACATTTTTAGAAGGATGGATCGAAATGAAAGTTGTATTGTAATTTATTTTCCTTCATTCAATAAGATGGTCCTGTACACACAATACCAATTAATACATTATAAAGAGAACAATATACATTGATGTATAAATGAAATGGTAAAAACAAGACGTTATTGCGAAGATGCAAACAAAAAATGAAGAAATGAATACAGTAACACATCTTATTACATTACTATAAATTTAAATGAATACGCTCAATATCTTATAAAAGGGAATATACTCTACTGGGAATACAAAAAGCCTTCAAAAGGGTGATCGTGAGCAATCGTCTTACCAATGGTCTTACATTAATGTATTGTCCATTTTAGTTAGACGCTGAAAGTTATTCGCCCTCAAATGATCAATATTTGTAGTAATTAGTGATTAAATCATAAGTCCTCAAAGTGTTTGGACCTAACATTATGTTGCTTTGATATGCGTGCTATAATCAGAACCAAACTTAATTCAGCATGATTCAGGGTGGAGTTTCCCTTTAAATCGTCACACAAGAAAGGGATGCAAATCGTTCTGTCTAAGTGCCCCTTTTCATTCGATTTTGCTTTCTTCCTGCTTGATTTATAATACATCAAATCAAAATACAATACAATACATGTGTCAATAAGTAGGCCTATTGAACATATTCGAGAATAATAATACAACAAAAATTGATGAAATACAAATAAAGGATTATTCATAACCAGCAGAAGTTTGAAGGAATGAAAGCCAAGAATACATCATAATGAACAGAATGATTTGGTAATAAACCGAGTTGAGATATGGCATACTGTAACGTCGCAGCTCAATAAAATGGCTGATAGAACTCCACCTACAACATATTCAAGTTCATACTAATACTATTTCGGCGGGGAGTGAATTCCAAATAGCGTATCGGGGCCGGCATACTACAGATTTATTCGCAAATGCAGTCATTTGGTTGAATGCAGATTCGTTGATTGTCTAGTTGGATATGTTTGTGAATTAGCTTGTGATATTGTATGAAATATTGGGGGTAAAAGGTCCCAATTCAGGCAAAACTAAAGAGGAGTTTATGCAAGAAATTGATATGATTGACCTTAAAAGGATCTAAGCTGAAGAAATGGATGATCGGTGTGATCCCGATATTGTGATTTTTTTATTGTGATTTTTTTCTGAAGCATTAATATAGGACCTGTATTACATATGTAAGTTGCCCAAATTATAGTACAATCTGACAAATGCAGTGAGGCCAGAGCATTACAGAAAATAAATAGCACACAGGTTGGTAAAACATATTTGAGCCTCTTTACCAGACCAATGATACGAGAGATAGGTAAGATTAAGTGTTTAACATGATCATTTTGTTTAAAATTTTACTTTATATATATATATATATATATATATATATATACACCAAGGGCAATTTCTCACAGATCTGAAAGTTTTCTACATTCCAAACATAAAAGGCCATTCACTGGGCAACCATCCTTTTAAAGGCAATGCAAACATGACCAGCGCTTTTCGGTGAAAGTGAATAAGAAGCACACATACGATTGCATAAGAGGATTTGTCACAGATCCAACCCTCAAATATTAGGGTACGTGCCAAAATATGAGGAAATGTGGGTGGGTGGGGAGGATGGGGGATTAGGTTCGATGGAACGCTTATCACACAGTGTGTGAAACAAAATGATATACATGTTGATAGATAATGAATAAATACCCTCCCTTGTCATGCTTGTCAAGAATATTGTAATAGTGAAATTCGTCCGTTTTGGGGAGAAAATAATATATTTTGTCATAGCAATGTTTTCATCTCATACTATAATCATGACCAATATTTTGGAATAAAATGACTGCGGAGCTACATATTTTCCTCTTGAAAGCTACTGATCCGCTCATAAACAAACCATGGTTCAAACAATCCCGAGCTATCTAAACGAGTAATGCCGACAATTTATCACTCTGAAGTAGAAGGGAGTCTCGGAGATTCAGATTGCTGCATGCTTCCAGGTATGCCATCAGACGATCTACGCACTGTGTTGACGCCACGGGTAAACATACAACTCTGATGAAACAACCAATGCCTGGCAGAGCAAGAACTACGGTGCGTCAAGAAGATCAGTACCTCCTGCGGCAGACTCGCGTGGACCCGATTCGGCTTATATAGACAAATGTTGGCAGCTCCCTGGAGCGAGATGATTGGTAGGGAAATCTCAACGAGGATAACACAACGGCGTCTATCATATTCCACCCAACCTTCATGCCCAGGTTTCGAGGAAGGAGATTCACATGTAACGTGGATATCACCAAAGGCACATCAGATGGGCCGTCAATGCGAGTGAATGGACGATGGACATGGTGGAGGACAATCTCTTTCCGGCGAGAGCAGGTCTTGCCTTTCTTCCGACAATTCAAGAGTAAATGTCTGGCGTGAACCCACCATCTAACAAACCCAACGACCTGACCTACACTCAAAGAAATGCAGTTTGAGTCATGGCATTAAGTCAGGAATATTGTTGTAGTTGACGGGAACATTAACAACGTTTGATGTTGAGCGATTCTGGACTCATACTTCTTTCCAACAACATGAACAAGTGGTGAAATCTTAGGCAATGCGGAAACACCCATTCGTTTTCCAGGATGACGACGAAAACACGTCTACAGGGCTGCCCAAATCGACTAATGCAATCACCATAATGCTAATCTGATATGGAATGGGATCAAGGAAACCCCCATGAAGGACCAACCAAGCACCAGGCAGGTGATCTGTTTACAAACAACACTCACCTAAAACCCTCCGTCTACCCCTTAATCAAAATGACATTTATCAGGTAACATCAAACAAGCTCACCATATTTGATACAAGGAAGCACGTATGATAAAACACACAAAAAAAACTTGTACCAAATAAAAGTGGCAGGTGCAATTACCATAACCTGATAGAACATAATAGGTGACATAACGGGAACCTCCCACTAATTAGGACCAACCAAGCACCAGGCGGGTGATCTTTTTACATACAAAACCCCAACCAAACCGCTCCATCTACACCTGGATCAAATTGTCATCGCTTAGATTACATCAAACAAACTTATCATATCTAATACAAACAAACACATATGATATAAAATAAATTGTGTGTAAAACGGGAAGCATAAAGCAGGAAGCTCTCGACCTTCTGCTTCGCACACTGTAGAAGGGTATGAGAGAAAAGTATTTTCGTTGCGCAGTAATAGTCACCCCTCTTGTCAAGCGAAGCACCCTCTCACAGCACCCTCTTGGATCTTTTAATCGAAGTGTCGCCTGCAAGGAAAGGTCATTGCAGTAGTAGCCATCGCAGTGGTTTCGTTACACCATTTTCTTCGTCAGTAGGTTGTTTAAGCTCTGTGTAGGCTATTGAAAGTTGAAAAGTTTGGTTTGGGCCGGGAAGTTATCACAAGTTAGCGGTGCTGTAACACGATGGCGGACATGGAATCGGTAGAAATATGCGACGTGGAGGAGAAGGCGCCGAAGAACGACACGTTCTGTCCGCGATTCACGTCCTTCCTCTTCAACAACCTCCTCATCATCCTCATGCTCCTCTCCCTCGTCCTCGGCTGCTGCATCGGCTTCGGCATCAAGATCGGCTCCGACAAGGATTTCACCGAAGACGAGATCATGTACATCAGTTTCCCCGGCACGCTGTTTCTCAACATGCTGAAGGTACGCGGTCAGAGATACGCGCAAGGATGAAATGATTATTTAATTGTTTGATATACACGGAAGTGAAGGATTAATTTATAAATCGGGTTATTAGTTGTTTGATTGAGTGGTTGATTGTTTGACTGATCGATTGATTCGTACATTTTAAGAAAAGACGCCTTTTTTTTAAAGTTTAGAACATTAGTAACTTACATATTGGACTATATTGGCATTAGTTATTTTGCCAAACGGGTTATACTTATCTAACCGAATGTGCAGATTTAAATACATATACTGTATTTACATATATTGAAAATGATTGTAATTAATACATACATTCTAAATCACAATCTAAATATTTCAGAAAGGCAAAGAAGTTATTCGATTCAATGGGGCTCACATAAAAGTAGGTGAAAAGGCTGAGAGCTCTCCTTTAATTTGGACATACTGTTTACTTACATGTAGATCATGTGAATCATAAACAATATAAATTTATTGATCTTTATAGCATGATTATACATTTTATGTATCACATGGTACAGGGGCGTAGATGGCGGGGATGTGATTGGTTGGTTGTTTGCTTGCTTACTTGCTTGATTGGTGCGATGATTGGTTGGTTGGTTGGCTGGCTGGCTGGCTGGTGGAGTGATTGGTTGGTTAGTTGGATGGCTGGGTGGTTGGTGCGATGATTGGTTGGTTGGTTGGCTGGCTGGCTGGCTGGTGGAGTGATTGGTTGGTAAGTTGGATGGCTGGGTGGTTGGTGCGATGATTGGTTGGTTGGTTAGATGGCTGGATGGTTGGTGCGATGATTGGTTGGTTGGTTGGATGGCTGACTGGCTGGTGAAGTTATTGGTTGGTTAGTTGGATGGCTGGGTGGTTGGTGCGATGATTGGTTGGTTGGTTGGATGGCTGGATGGTTGGTGCGATGATTGGTTGGTTGGTTGGTTGGATGGCTGACTGGCTGGTGGAGTTATTGGTTGGTTAGTTGGATGGCTGAACGGTTGGTTGGTGGAATGATTGGTTGGTTAGTTGGATGGTTGGATGGTTGGTTGGTTGGATGGCTGGTTGGATGGTTGGTTGGTTGGTTGGTTGGTTGGTTGGTTGGTGGAATGATTGGTTGGTTAGTTGGATGGCTGGATGGTTGGTTGGTTGGATGGCTGGTTGGATGGTTGGTTGGTTTGATGGTTGGTTGGTTGGATGGCTCGATGGTTAGTTGGTTGGTTGGTTGGTTGGTTGGTTAGTTGGTTGGTGGGTCGGTGGGTTGGTTGGTTGGTTGGTTGGGTGGTTGGTTGGTTGGTTGGATGGTTGGTTGGTTGGTTGGTTGGTTGGTTGGTTGGTTGGTTGGTTGGTTGGCTGGTTGGTTGGTTGGTTGGTTGGTTGGTTGGTTGGTTGGTTGGCTGGTTGGCTGGTCGGTCGGCTGGTTGGTTACTTGCTTGTTTAGTTGGTCGATTGATTGATTTGGTAGGTTGGGTGGTTGCTGCTTTTTGTGATCTGTGCATCATGACAGTGAAATAATCGACAAGTGGCATGTCAAAGACAGAATGTCCTATTTGCATGTAAAAAAAATGTAAGAAAAATTTGTAAGAAAACAAAAACAAAAACACCGGAAAAAAATAGATAATGTATCAGAACTTCCCTCTCAATGATAAAAGTGGAAATTGATTTTAAGCGAAATTATAGTGATCGCTAGATTTTGAGGAGGTTTTGAGCGGGTCGTCCGAAACCTATAGACTGGAGTCTGCTGTGCGCTGTGGTGCGCACCACAGTGAATGCGTTCAATAGGAGCAATTCCTGATTCGCGCGCTGACAGGGACAATGCTATTATGAAAGTAAACTATACTCTGTGCGGTTCAAACATACACAAGGTTTTCCACTTTTCTTGAAAATGTTCTTAAAGCTATGGCTGTGAGATTTCATACACGTCATTGTTAGGGTATACTGCTGATTCTGCCAAGTGTTTTTGTCATTGGGACACCTCGTCTGTAAGGGTTAACTAACCATGATGCCCTTTGGAACCCTTGTTTCAGGTGATGATCATCCCATTGATCGTGTCCAGCCTCATCTGCGGCATGGCGTCGCTAGACCAGCAAGCCTCGGGCAAGCTGGGCCTGCGCGCGGTCCTGTACTACTTCACGACTACCTTCATTGCGGTCGTGCTCGGGATCATCCTCGTGATGTCAATCCGACCGGGATCCACGGGCAGCAAGAGTGACATTGAACGCTCCAAAAAAGACGTAGAGGAAGTCAACACCGCTGATGCCTTCCTCGATCTCCTTCGGTAAGTGTAAAGCTACAGTACGTTCGCACACAAAATGGTACGCGCCGCTGACCCCGCTGCCACTCGCCGCGTGCAGGTTGTTGCTAGAGTTTTCCCGTTGCGGCAAAGCAAGACAATAGCTCCATACACCCATGTTTAGACGCAACGGCGGTCAGCTGGTTCACATAAATAGAGAAGCCATTTTGAAGGCCACAATACGATTGTTATCATGGCAAACAGAATCGTCAAGTCGCTTCATTGTGAACGCATCTTCCTCAAAGAGGCGTATTCACATAGAGAAGGTTTGTCTGCTGTCGATTGCCACCCGCCGTTCGAGGTGGGTAAGAGAAAAACCCGTCATATTTACATAGCATTTTGGTAAATGCCAGGACGGTCTAATATCTCGCTGGAGGGGAGAGACAGTTAAAAAGACCCAATAAGAGTGTTCTTATAGCAAGCAGTCTCGTATATCAACGAATGTAAGCGGTGAGCATATATTTAGTCTAGATTTGAATGCAGATAATAATAGTAGGGATATAGTTCTTTTGATTCGATGGTGTAACTCTTTCTCTTACAGTCAGGAATCATTTAAAGGGGAAGTTCACCCTGAAATTATTTTGGTTTCAATAAAAAGAGGCAAATGAAAGGAACATATGAGTGAAGGTTTGACGAAAATCGGTCAAAGGAAAAAAAAAAGTTATTTGATTTTAAAGTTTTTATTTTGTGACGTCACATGCGAGGTGCTCTCCCATATGTTGTGTACAATTTATTTTCGAAAATGTGCATTTTCTCACAAAGATATGCATCCTTTTACTCGTGCGTTTGATACATTATAAGAAATACGTTTTTACACACATACCTGTACGGAAAAAAAAATCATTCTGTTGTCAAAAACAGGGAAAAAGCAATTTATCGACTTGTTTTGTACACATCATATGGGAGAGCACCTCGCACGTGACGTCACAAAATCAAAACTTTAAAATCAAATAACTTTCTTTTCCTTTGACCGATTTTCGTCAAAACTTCACTCATATGTTTCTTTCATTTGTCTCTTTTTATTGAAACCAAATTAATTTCAGGGTGAACTTCCCCTTTAAAGAGATAACTCACCCAGGGAATGGAGACAAATAAAAAAAAACAGATGGGTGAATGTTTAAGCAAATTCGGACGAGTGACAAAGAAGTCATAATAAAAGATTGACAACTCCTTAGTAAAGTTGGAAACACATACGTGATTATATCGGCGAGATCAAATTACATTACATTCTAAAACGGGTATTCCATTGATGTTTCTCTGTGATCTGATAATGGTAATAATTGATAACGTGACCCATGTCTCTCTCTCTCTCTCTGTCTCTCTCTCTGTCTGTCTCTCTCTCTCTAACATCCGTTATCCAGTTATGATGTCCCTCCACATTTAAGATTTCGTGAAGGAAGTATGCATGTAATAAATCAAGAAAAAGAAACTATGACAGGCAACACATAACCATACGGCAGCGAAAGCCGTGTAGAACAGGTAGTTGGACGTCAAGTAGACAGGTAGAAAGATAGACTCTAAGTCCGGGAACTTGTTTGTCCAAGGTTAACATTGGACAATTGTGATGAGAAATCACGAGTGAGCAGTCCATGGAAACTGAGTTTATTGAGACAACACAGTCCGTCTCTCTCTCTCTCTCTCTCTCTCTCTCTGTCTCTCTCTCCGTTGAAAGGGAGTAGTCACAAATTGTTAACCTTAAAACGCGAACTCAGGTTACACCATCAATATGCGCCATAATACATATATGACCGGGGTAATGATATTGTCAAGTGCTTCGAGATGATACTCTTTCATATTAAAGGGATAGTCCACCCAGAAATCAAGTCGGTTTTAATAAGGTCAGAAACATGAAAGAAACATATCAGTGAAGGTTAGATAAAAAAAATCCGTCAAAAGATAAGAAAGTTAGAATTGTTAAAATCTTTGATTTTGTGACGTCGCATGCTCTCTCGCATGTTGTGAAATATTTTTGTTTTTCGAAAATGTCGATTTTCTCATAGGAACATGCATCCTTTTACCTTTTACCTGAATCTTACAAACATGCACCATACAGGAGAGCACCTCGCACGTGACGTCACAAAAACTTTAAACAATAGTAACTTTCTTATCGTTTGACGGAATTTCATTGTAATAGATCATAACTGTCTTATCCTTTGTTTCTTTCATGCTTCTGCTTCAATTGAAACCAACTTAACATCAGGGTAGTTTTTCCCTTTATGTGCTGAAAAAAAACTGCGTGTCCTTATTGGATAGCCAGATTAGGCCGTCACTTTCATTTATTTTCTTCTAACTTCCTCTCAATACGATGCCTATTACGACAAAAACAGCTTTCGGTGGAAATGAAGAGCCACTCGAAAACACGATGAGCACTTCCGTTCGTATTTCAATCTCTAGACTGCTCGAGGCAGTAAACATGGTACAGAGCGCGCCATAAAAGTCCCATCTTTTTAAAGCTGTTTTGTTCAAAATATGAAAATTTTAACTCTAGATTCATGATAATATACTTGTAAAGTGATCCTCCAAGCATATGTTGGTACCATTTTCATTTGGATCTTTGAATGCATATACTGAACAAAAGACAATCTGCAGAAGACCGCAAAATCTCACTTGCGCCAAGTGACTGGGTGAAGAATATAAGAAATTGTGAATTTTCATAAATTATTTGCACACCAAAAACACACAAACACGCACTCTCTTTCACCCACACATACTGTACACACACACACACACACACACACACGCACATGCACACGCACATACATACATACATACTAAGTAAAATGTCAATTTTCCCTTTTCTGATTACGCATTATTTTCTTACCGAGAGCGCTGATTGTTAAGTGGCAATTACTTGACAATCTTACCCATACCACATTAATTACTACGATCACCAACATCATCATCAGTATCTTCATCATTGGTATCTTCATCATCAGCATCATCATCATCAGTATCTTCATAATCAGTATCTTCATCATCAGCATCATCATCATCAGTATCTTTATCATCATCATCATCATCATCATCATCATCATCATCATCATCATCATCAAGTGCACCTGAATCAAATGTGCTTATTTAAAACTTAGGTAAACAAGAACAATCAAAACATTTTTTATTTTGTCTTTTGTTGGTTAACGATGCACGCTATTGTGTTCTGAATTCAATATCTTATACACGCACATTTGTAGGTCTAAAAACAAATCTTCAAGGCTTTTTACAAAAATAAAATGTCACGGTATCTGCTTGTAAAAAATGTAGATCTCAGCTTGATTCAAGTTGTAACTTTTTAATGTCATGTTAAAGTGTCAAACAATTAACACCTAATGGAAAGGTTGAAACAACATAAATTGATTCTTACTGGAAAGATATTCTTGAGTAGAATTGACATTATCATAGTGTTTGAAATGAAACACATCAATAGTGCAGGTGCAGCTACATTAAGCAGTAACGTTTAAAGGATGAACATACGAACCCGGATGAAAACAAATGTAACCTAATCACGTACTTTTACTGCCAAGAAAATGGGCGTCAGCGTGCCTCTGTAGCGACGTTCATGCTTTTCATTCAGGCCCTCTGAATCGCATGTTTCCACAGCTATTCTTAAAAATATGATACCATTAATGGAAATAACACATTTCCCTCGGCGTTCTATATCAATCTATCCATGAAGTTAAGTTCCGCAATATTTATAAATCTATATATAATTTTACATTAAGGGGAAGTTGTCAGACACGAGATCAAAACCAGAAGGAAACCGCATCAATACGAGCTCAGCACGCACATCGACGCTGTTATGAATCCTGCATCCCCATGTAATACTGCATATTCATGCCGCTTTTGAACTAGATTGTTGATAGTTTCGGCGAGCGGCGGTGACTTTGTTGTCGATAAATAATAATTTGTTGTATATAATTATCATGATGCACTTCCTTCTGCCGTCCTTGTATATGATTGCTCCTTGGGTATCTTCTTTCAGGGGCCTGTTACATAAAACTTACTATTGATGGTAACTTTGCTACCAACGGCACCTTGTATGGAAACTTTGAATATGCTTGGCTGTTGCGCGAAGTTACCATGGTAGTTACCATTGATGACAGAGTTACCATTTTTGGTAAGTTTCATGCAACGGAGCCCAGGATAGCCGTATGTGAGAAAGAGAATCTACAACTTAAGGTAATGGGACTGTAAGAAAACGGTTCTGTTTGTATTCTTTCACACGGGATCATCCTCTGGTTTCTTTATATAATCTTCTTTCTTTGTCTACTTTTCTATTGTACCTTCATCAGCTCCAAGGTTAGGCACACACCCCGACGTGCTCGCCGTCACGGTTGTAATGCTGTTAAAGGGCATATACTGTACTGGGAAGGCAAAAAAGCCTTCAAAAGGTAATTGTTAGCGATCTTCTTGCCAATGGTCTTAAATTCATGCATTGTCCTTTTTAGAAGCTTGCTGAAAGTTATTTGCCCTCAAATGATCCATATTTGGAGTAATTAATGATTAATGATTAAATCCTCAAAATGTTCGGGCTGAACATTTTGAGGATTTGTGATTTAGTCACTTATTACTCCATATGTAGATCATTTGAGGGCAAATAACTTTCAGCAAGCTTCTAAAATGGACAATGCATGAATTTAAGACCATTGGCAAGAAGATTGCTAACAATTACCTTTTGAAGGCTGTTTTGCCTTCCCAGTACAGTATATGCCCTTTAAACTTTGAGACGAAGAAAACACGTCATGTGTGCATTTTCCCCTTTATCCCTCGTTCAGTAATCGAACCAGAAAAAGACATCGCTCACACGGGCCCATATTTACCACGGTGCTTTTGACGTAGTACGTGCTCTAAAAGCTAAATAAACTCCTTGGCATGGGGGGCGTGAAATGAAAATCATGAATATGTCACGAAATTAATAATCTTGTTATTATAATCTTGTTATTATTGTGGAATCATTACAGTTTTTGTGGATGAGATCACTGATTTTGTGAGTCCAATGATTTAAATTTGCGCTCCTGCATGTTAAGTACGGAAACCAAACATCTTGCCAAATTAGACCATCTCAGGTGATACAGGCCTGTGCGTTTGTCTTACCATGGGAGCTCAAAAATATATCATTTCGTAATTATACCATGGTCGGACAATTAGAGTACTGACTGGGATTAATTTATGAACCTGTGCAGTGCCACTGACCTTAGATCATTTTCTGCTAGCAATATTCTGCTTATGCGCAGATTGCAATTACGAAGTGGCTTATTGAGGAGGGGGACATGTGAATTACTGTCTCTAAACACTTGTTCTATATTAGGGTCTCGTTAACACTAGCAAAACGAATAATGGGACTGTGTGGTACTTGTCTCTATACATCCGGCTATTACCTGCATCCAAATCTAGCCTGGGGTTTTTTACCATCTGTGCTAAATCAGATTCTCAGTGAATTTGATTCCCGTCAGCTTAAGTTCAAATCCGATGTTTCTAAATAAAAATTCTTGTTATTAACAAGTGTCTAAATACAAAATGTATGATTTTTCAAATTTGATTAGGATTGTTGGAAATAAACTTCCACTTTGTTAAAACAGGAACAAAGTGGGGTATCTGATTTAGCACAAGAAAAGGGTCGCCAGTCGTGCGCAAAGTCGTTTTTCACTTAAAAGCATCTTGTTAAACAACCCCTGGTTATTATTAGTCGCTGCCAATAGGCCGAAGTAGATGTGGCTTATAGGCATGATAGGTTCGATTCCACACGTGGGCCCGCATCACAAAGAAGGAGTAGCAAAAGATTTACAATCAGTTGCAAAGTTGCAATCTGCTGTAACTCACCGTAACAAACCACGATTGTTATTCATTGCAAGTCAACGCCTATGACGGATTTTGCAATCAGTCACGATAGATTCACATAGGCTACAATCGATACAAATTGCAGGCTGCGTTCGATATCGATCGTAGGTTTTTTGTGACATGGATTTACCGATGGTATTTTTTTTGTTTCAACATGTATTTTATTAATCAATGAACACCAATTTTACAGAACATTAAACAATTATTCATGAATGATTTAAATGACAATTACTGTAATAAATAAATGAATTATTTCCAGAAACATATTCGTCATAATTATTGATCATAACAAATTTATACAAACTGTCAGATTTTTCAAGAATTACATCAAATTACAACAATAAAGAAAAACAACCATTAATCGCTGTTCAAAAGGAAAAACATATCATTCGCTCATTGTGTTCATTGATAAATTAGATAAGAAAAAAAGACACAAAAAAGGCCCTTCCCTCCATTACCCCTACCCCACCCCTCCACCATACCCCGCCCTCTCCTTTCCCTCCACCCCCCCCCCCCCCCCGGGCTTCTTCTACATGCACTTATTTCTTCTGGAACAGGAGCATACATATTACCATCTCTAGAACGAGTTGCAGGGCATATCTTGGTGGATACTAAAAATACTTCTGAATTGTCGTCCCACTCCTTCAATGTTAATAAATATACGTTTTATTTTAGATTGTTTTATTTTATTTTCAAATACATAAAACTCACAAGGCAGGGGAGCCCTACCATATCCAATCGTATGATCGTATGATCGATAGATCAGTCGTACAATTAAACTATCGATCGTACGAGGACTCGTAACTTTTCAAGATCAGCCCCCTTATCTCTTTCTTGTGCATAGTTTCCTCACAGATTGATCGTTTTATCGTTTTTAATTAAACATTTAAAAACAAGACAGTCAAAAGTTAAAACGCGTCAGGTATTATGTATCATCTTTCCTGCCAATACACGGGGTATTGATCTCCTGGACCCCGTCGCATAAAACTTACAATTAATGGTAACTATGCTATCAAGGGTAACTTCCAAGGTAACACCACTCAGCAGCCAATCAAATTCAAGAAGTTTCCATAAGTAGCAAATTTATCATCAATGGTAAGTTCTATGCAACATGGCCCTTGCCTCCGTTCCCTTCTTACTTTCCTCGCAGATTGCTCGATTGATCCATTTCTATTTGATAGTATTACAGCAAGTAACAGTAAAACATTAAAAAGATGGATTCTATAAGTGCGGCAAATACTCATGATATTTCCATTGCTAAAAGCATAATACAAATTTAAATTAAAAAGGAAATACACTCATAAAGGAGTATGTGTAGAACGAAAAACATATTGGCAGAAAATCAAGTAACTTCGGTTGGTGTGTGTGGGGAGGGGTGGGTACCTACTTTTTTAACATTTGTAAGCTGTGATGTTGCGTTTAAACCCAGCTCATCTGTTCTTGTATGTTAACATATCAATTTTCGTATTGTACTTTTGAAGTAAAAAAAAACGTTCATCATTATAGAAAATAAAAACGAACCTCTTCATGTTGATGCCATACAAGAATTGATTACAAGAATGTAATCCTTGCCGTATAGTTAAGATAGGAAGATTAGATGTGCTTTGCACGTTCAATGCTAAGCATTGAATCTCGTCCATGCCATTAAACATGTGTTGCAAATTTAAAGATTGAACTTTAAATGGCCCAAACTTCCTTTTTATTTGTCCGATTTTGCGCAAACTTTCACCGAATCGGGTTTTTTTTTAAAGCATTTCCTTTCAGTATGAACTTCCTTTTAAATTCATGCATGATGATGTGAATAACAGGTATCAAATGTTTTTGTATATTATCAACAATATTTATTCATTCAAATGGATGCCACGGAAATCCAAGAAATGGCGGAAAGAGACCCATTACATGCTGCCAACAAATTATTATACATGTTTCTTCGTGAAAGCGGATAGGATCGTCATTGACTTAGAGTAAGAAGTTATTATTCCATAATGTAGTATGAATATGTATATAGCACAACAATTTATTTCATAAACGACACTCAAAATCCGACTATAATTTTGTTTGGAACAAAGTTTATACAACACACACACTTTTTTGTTTTAAATCGTATTTTATTTCTTCCTCATACCACATGACAATGATATATCCCATGAAATCATTTACATAGTTAATTCAATATTCTTTTACATTTTATCATTCATAAACAGTTTTACTTGATTATGAAATAACATAAATTAAATAAATCCGAAAAAATGAATAAACTTGAATCCATCTATACAAATTCTTTAACATTTTCTTTAACAGTTATAGGACTAGTAATATAGACAGAATTATATAAATTTCAAATTATACAATTTTTTTTTCCATTACATATCCTTTTTAATCAATGATTTTGCGGAAGTTATATGAAAACACACTCACCCACGCTTAACACATACCCATCCACACACACACACCTCATACACACACACACACACACACGCACACTTCCCCCCCCCGAACATATCCACCCCCACCCAAAACATGTAAGTCCACCCCCCACCCCCCCCCCCCCCCCCCCATGTCCGGTGTAACTGCCCCCATTCCCTCACGCGCTCAAGAAATACGGAAATGGAACTGATGCTGTCAGGCGAGCATTATGGATATTTAGAAGTGTAACCACCCAGAACAAATAAGAAAATACAAATGCTTTAAGTCCTCTAAATGTTCAATTCTTCCCATTTCTGTAAGTGTAACCCTAATTTACAACTTTTGATCGCTAACTTCTCTTCCCTATCTTTATAGTCCGAAATCATCTTTAAGATTTTGTTCATGGAAGGAAGCATTCCTTTTGTTCTCGAAAAATATATGATGCATTTTATGATAAGGATAATGGAATTGCACATTTTGATTCTTTGAGAATTTCCTTGGATCCCCATGAAAATTAATTTCCAGTTATTGATGTCTAATTCCTTTAAATTCAATCTATTTGTAATTTCTTGCCAAATTCTTTGAACGTGTGCACAAAACAGAAAAAGGTGTGGATACGTCTCATCCTCCTTTTTACAAAAGGAACACAATTTATCAGTTACAAATCCAAATCTAAAGAGGTGATCTTTAGTATATAGGGCCCCATGTAACAACTTTAATTGAAATCCTCTATGCTTACAACAAATTACTGCTCTTCTCGGTCTTAAAAATATATCCTTGATTTCTTCCTTATTATGGTTATATTGATTATATCCATCTCGCACTTGTAAATTATATTCTTCCTGAAATGATTTGATCAAGTAATTGTACACTTTTCTAGATTTTAAGTTAGACAATTGACCTTTTTGTCCTTCTATGTTTAATCTTATGCCAAAATTATGAATATCAACTTGCATATGTTCTCCTGTTTTCAAATCATCAGGAATGGCTTTAAACAAATCAAGAATGTTAAATAATCCTTTGCTTTCAATTCCTAAAGTAAAAAAAAAAATAGTTATATCATCTATTTGAATAACCCCTTTCTTCTATAGATCCTCATCAAATATCATTTTGTTTCTTATGCAAATGTGTCTATTATTGAAAAGAATGGGATTATGTTTATTTTCTTCAAAGTGTCTACATTTATCCAATTCTTGCCAGACCTTTAAAATTTCTCTATAGAAAGGTGCCAGGTTATTCAAATTCAGTTTATTCATATCGTAATCACATAAAAATATGAACCTTCCCCCTGTTGACCTACAGAAATATTCAAAACAAATCTTCCATCCTGACAATTTATCTCCATATATTAGCCGTTTAAGCCACATAACCCTTTGAGTTTTTATAAATGTTTCATAATTTGTCATTCTTACACCCCCAAACTCATAATCCTGATATAAAATTTTCCTTTTTATTCTGTCCTTTCCACCCCAAATGAAATGAAATGAAATACGTTCTACTTCTTCCAGAATGAGTTTTGGAACAGTAATGAGAGAAGAGACATAATTGAATTTGGACAGAACATAAGTCTTCAACAATTGAATCTTACCCATTATTGTAAGATCCCTTTGCTTCCACCATCCTACCAGTCGTTTTATTTTGCTTAATATCTCTTTGTAATTTAAATCCTCTTTCCGTTTTAGATTTCGTGTAAAATGTACCCCTAATATTTTCACTTCTTCTGTCAAATTCCCAAAAAATTGCTCCCCAGGTATTTCAGATTCTTTACCCAAGCACACAAGATTTGTTTTTTCCTTATTAACTTTTAAACCACTAATCTTTTCAAAAGCTTCAAAAGTCTGTTGTACCCTTTTGATAGATTCCTTGTCTTGTAAAAAGAGTGTTATGTCATCTGCATATAACACTTGCTTAATTTCATTCTGACCCAATTTAATCCCTCTAATATTCTTATCATTTCGGATGCACAATGTAAGTATTTCTATGGCCAATACAAATAAACATGGCGAGAGTGGATCTCCTTGCCTTACCCCTCTTTTGATATCAAAGTAACCAGTTGAGTGTCCGCCATTCATCACGCAGCTACTTACGTCATTATACATTGTTTTAATCCATGAGCAGAAAGTGTTCCCAAAGCCAAAAGCTTTCAAGACATGCAAAAGGAACTGATGAGAAATCGAATCAAATGCTTTCTCAAAATCAATTGCAGCTAAAAACCCTATGTCATGGCTTAAGGAGTGAAAAAACAAGTCGTCTATAAGGCGTACTGCCTCCCAAATATTTATGTTTTTAATATATCCCACTTGATCAAAATGTATGATTTCCCCCAGAACTTGTTTAATTATTTTAGCTAATACTTTAGACAGAATTTTATAGTCTACATTTAAAAGTTTTATTGCTCTGTAATTCTTAATATGGCGATTCTCTATACCCTCTTTTGCAATAAGTGTTATTACACCTTGCCTTTGTGAACTAGATAAATACCCCCTATCAAAACCTGCGTTCAAAGCATCAACCAACATACCTCCCAAAACCGGCCAAAACGTTGTATAAAATTCTGTCGTAAATCCGTCATTTCCAGGCGATTTGTTCCCCTTTAATTCTTTTACGGCATTATAGCATTCTGCATTTGACATTTTACCTTCACAATATATTTTGCTATCTTCACTTAATTTCTATATATCTTTAAAAAATCCGCTCTTACTAATATCCACATTTTCTTTTGAATCATAAAGATTTTTATAGAAATTTCTTATTACTTTTAATATTTCAGATTCATCTTTTGTAATTTTCATGTCATTATCATAAATTTCACAAATTACACTTCTTTTTTTATCAGTTTTAAGAAGCTGTTCAAAATACTCCGCATTAGTTTCCCCTTCTTCCGACCATGGTGCTCGGGATCGTACTTTAACCCCCTGTCGCACAAAATCATATAATTGTTCTAATTCCTCTTTTTTCCTGTCCATTTCATCACTTAATCGCCTTCACTGGCCTTCCCAACAACTGTGGTTCTAAATCTCTAATTTCACCTTCTAGTTTTTCAATCTTATTCTTTCTTATTTTTGCCTTCTCACTAGAGTATTTTATAATAAATTGTCTTAATTTCATTTTCACAAAGTCCAATAATACAATCTTATTAGATATTTGTCCACCCCAGGTATTCTCCAATTCTTTTATTTTGCAGTTCACTTTATCTACAAATACCTTATCCAAACATAAACTACTGTTAAATTTCCAATATGATTTTCCGAAAGAAAAATTTACTTTAGAATCACCGAGCAGTAAACTTATCCCAGAGTGATCAGGCGTAATTGAGACTAATATATCACACTTTTTCACATTATTTTCTAATGCAGAGGAAATAAAGATGTAATCTAATCTAGTCTGAACCGGTGGATTTTTTTGCCTAAATGTAAATTGTTTTTTATCTAGATTTACATTTCACCATATGTCTACAAGAACAAATTTATCCAAAATACCCATTAACACATCCTTACACTTAGTTTTCATTACCCTTCTTGAACCAAAATAATCTAATGCTGTATTCATTATGACATTGAAGTCTCCTCCAATAATAATTTTGTATCCGTTCTCAGCTGATCTAGACATAACTTTATCCAATTCTAAAAAAAAATCACATTGCATTTGTTCTTTGTCTCTTGTGGGAGAATAGATATTTCCCAAAATTATTTTTTCACCCTGAATTTTTCCTTTGATAAAAATGTATCTGCCCTCTTTGTCTATTAAGGAATATTCTATGTTTAAGTCTAGATCCACCCCAAACATAACTGCTACGCCTTTGCTATGAGTCGTGCCGTGACTGAAGACTCCTTGGCCACCTCAATCTGACTTCCATTTTTCCTCAATGTCTTCAGTACTATATGTCTCCTGAAGAAAAACAATGTTACTTTTTTTCTCTTTACACATTCAAAAACTCTCGCCCTTTTCGTTGCATCTCTAATCCCCCTTACATTGACTGAAGTTAAAGTAAAGTTAACGTCCATTCTGGGCACTTTTCAAAAAGACATTCCAAACAGCTTCCCTGGCAGCAAAAATTCCATGTTCACTTAATTTATTCAAGACGTGCGAATACGAACAGCCACCGGACCAATCACCCAAACCCCTCCCTTCCCACACACAAGGACCTGTCCTTGTAGCTCGGCTTTTCTGAATAAAATAAAATCTCATGTAACTATTCCGCCTCCCCCTTCCCCCATTAACCTCATGCCACATTGGCATCGCCCATTTCCTAACATAATGCGAGTTTAATTCGACGCTGATAAGCTATTAGTGGATAATAATAGAAAAATAAAACTCAAAAATCAGATCAATTGGATTCTACATATTCAAATAGATATAGAGACAAAACTCAAAACATGACCTCATCCACCTTAAGATTAGGTAAACCTTTAAGGTTTTTCCTGTGAAACTGAAGCCTGATATTTTGCAAGACATTCATTATTCTAAACAAGTACATTCCGGTGGCACGTTTTGAATATTAAACACTTAATACGCTTATTACGTACTACACCCAAAGCACGCCACTAGCCCGTACACACACATACACACACACACACACACACACATACGCCATTGTGCAGTACGTCATTGCTGTTGTGCAATACAACCCGTTGATGGTTTTGCCTAATTAGACCTTAAAACAAATTATCTAATAGGGAGTTTCCCTTCAGCTGTCTTTATTGTGACGTCATATTACTCAGTGTGACGATGTCCTTTGTGGCATTCGTTGCGACAGTGTTCAAGGAACTTCCAAGCAGGCCTACGAATCATGTACCCGGAAGCTGGCTGGAAATCAGTACGTTTACCCGAACAAAACAAACTTCATTAGTCGCCTTGAAACCAGTTCATATTTGCCAACTATGACTATAATTCGATGCTTTAGTCCTTCAAGTATATCAACATCTTGAGTTACCTCTCTTTTTAATGGGTACTGGATTTTGGAATTGTAAATAAGCAATAAAAGATGATTAAATACCTCTCATATAGACGCACTACCGCATTGACACATCAAGGATATCGTTATCTAGCATGTTAGTTGTATATATTTTTCTCTGCAAGGCAACGCTGACTTGACTTTCTGCGGAATACAAATTACATTACATGTAGTTCACGCTACCTCTATTTCTAATTCTTATTCGTATTGATATTCCCACAATGTTTAAACAGTCAGTGAATAACTCCAAGTAAATAGTCGTCTTTAGTCTCTATTGGTTTTGGGAATGTCCCAAGCTCTCCCCTGTCTCTCTCTTCACTTATTTTCCCTCTCTGTCTTCCTCCTCCTCGTCTGTCTTCTCGTATTCTCTCTTTATCTTGCACCCCCCCCCCTCTCTCTCTCTTTCTCTCGGTTTCTCTGTCCCTCTCTCTTACTTTCCCTGTCTTTGTAGTTCTCATTCTCTTTTCACCTCCTCCTTCTATTGTAGAAACCTTTAGATAACAAACAAAAGATTCCTAAAATCTTGTTTAGAAATTAAATATTTATTAAAGCTCTGAATCGAAAGGATATCCCACCTTGAATAAACATCTTATTTACCATCCGAAGATCGCGTGTGATTCAATAACCCCATTACTGTTTTGTGATGAACGTCCAACTCCCTATGTTTCACGTATGCTATAGAGTTAACGGGAAAGGTTAGCTTAATAGACACTATAAGTTATTTATGTAACATATAATTATTTACAAAAAATATAATTGGAAAGGTTATATGATACTGCTTTGGTAGGTTATGGAAAGATTTTTTTTAAACTATGACAGTTGTGAACGCGGGAGTAAAGAGGTGAGCGTGAGCAGGTTGGGGAAGGGAAGGGTGGGGGTTGAGGTGGGAGGGTTAAAAGGAAGGGGGTATACATGTAGAAGTTAGTGTGTTGTTGTTGTTGTTGTTTTGGGGGGGATATATAGCGAATTTAAGGGAAGGGTAGTTTAAGCGGTTATGTATATGGTTGGGGTGGGGTTGGTGTCAGGGGGTTGGGGGGGGGGGTGGCTGTCCAGATGGGAGTTAGGAATGGTTAGGACTTATTTTTAGGGGTGTATTATAGGTTGGGGGATTAGTGGACTTGTTTATTTAAAACTTGATTCTGGAAGCCATTCGTTCAGTTTATTTGATTAAACATCGTTACATGATTATAACAATTGAGTAATTATATTTAATATTTTCAGCTATTTTAGTGTAATTAATCTGTACTTACAAATGCATATACATGTGTATATATGATTTGCATGATTGTTTTGTTTAATTTGTGTTAATATATTTAAACTGATTGTATGAATTTAATTTGTATTATTGTGGAATCAGAATAAAGATCATTGGAAAAAAATGTTTACGTGTATGTGTATATATGTGTGTGCGTGTGTATATGTGCGTGTGTGCATTTGTGAGTGTGTGTGAGTGTGCATGAGTGTGAGTGAGTGATGGTAAGGTAATTGTTTCAACTGCTTGAGTTAAAACTTAAGGAATTCACTCCTGATTATTAATACATGGTGTTTAATATCATTGCACTTTGTCACTATCGATATTTCTTCTTCACTACTTCGTTCTTTCATTTATCTTTCCTCTTTAACGTACTTGCGTTCGTTTATCTGTCACTTTTTCCTTACTTTATGCGCCTTCTATTCATGCTTTTAGAAATTGCGTCGTCTACGGTGGGGTCGGCATGGATATATGCAGTAATCAGTGGCTTGCTAGGACGTTATTATACTGTATCATGACATCTTCATCGAATGGTCGTACTGTACATATATATATATATGTATGTATACACACACATTCATTATACATATTCATTTATCCATTCATTCTTTTATTCATTCTTGATAAAGGTCTATGACCGAAAACTCGAATATTTTTTCTTCTTCGGGAAAGTTCCATTCAAATTGTTTGTCTTCGCCATCGCAACCTCTATTCTTCCATATATATACATATATATATATATATATATATATATATATATATATATATATATATTAGCGGTCATTCAGTGTGATCAAACAATCAATAAAACGTATCGTGCATGTGAAGAGGTCGGATATCCTTAGTGTCATGGATGTATTACTTTGTTCACACGGGTCAACAAAAGCATGGACTTTGCTCTGAAAAGTTTAAGAGGGATATATACTTCTGTTTTATTCACTGTATATATTCTATATTGAGTATTATGTTTACCCACAAATATGTAATTACATATTTAAACCTTGTATGACTATGTAAGATCGCACAGTACATAATATGAGTGATGATAAAAACTGGTTTTAAATATTGCAATGCGTCCCTCCTTCTTTTCAAGGGAGAATGAAGTGTTTTACGTAAACAAGCGTGTTCTATTAGAAAAAAAAGTTCACAATGTTTCGTGTGGCCTACATACACGACATATGTGTACAGCTACGCCATAAAACAAATACGCGTGTTATGCATGACGTACGTGCTGAATGCTTACTGTAATAAAGAATGAAAACATCATGATAATTCTCTCCGTCACTCTCTCACTCTCTCTCTCCCCCTCTTTCACTCAATTCAGAATGATGTTCCCGCCCAATATCGTTGAGGCCTGCTTCAGAACCGTAAGTATAAAGTCTTTCTCCTCATCGTATGCTTCCTGATGGGAGAAGAAGGAAATGCAGGAGATGAAGGATAAGAAAAAAATTCACTGCCCCTTTTCCTTTCCACACAGTCCTTTTTAACCGGCCCTAGCAGTATATGTTCATCACTAACTTCTTGAACCACAGCCGTAAAAACTGTTGCGCTTTGAACTTGAATGTAACATGACGCAGGTCTTTTTCTTCCCCCTCCCCCCCCCCCCCCCCCTCTCTCTCTCTCTCTCTCTCTCTCTCTCTCTCTCCCTCTTTCTGTCTATCTCTGTCTCTCCATCTCTCGTTCTCTTCCTATCTTGTTCTTCCCCTCTCCCTCTCTCCTATATTTCATTACCTTCTTCTCTTTATCTCTCTCTCTCTCTCCCTCCACCCTCTCCCTCTCTCTTTGTGTCTCTCTAGTTCTTTCTCTCTTTGTTCTCTCTCTCTCTCTTTCTTTCTTTCTTTCTTTCCCAAAAAGAAACAAATCAAGCAAGAACGTCTGAATTTGTATGTGCTTGGCCAGCTATTTAGATCATAATAACAACTATTGGGAGGCGAGGTGACCTACGTAAACAACGTATTTCACGGCATCAAAATGCGCGATGTGAACGTTTCTCAACCGAATGCCATGAACATGACAAGGAAAAAGGGCTTCGTGACAGGACCTTTGCGCGGTGTTCTTCTAATAGGGCCCACCAGCCATGACCACCACTGTGCGGATCACAGCGTGTGATAATGGGACGATCGATTATCGTAAATACGATAATGCGTCAATAGCACGTATCGTCGAATTAATATCTTGCAACTATCTCTCTGAATAGCTGCAATGTCACACAATTTATTTGTATCACAATGTCACTTGTTTTTCGTCTCCACTGTCGCTGAGTTGTTTTTATTTTTCCTACGGATATTGCAACAACCATATTTAATACATCAACTTAAAATATATGTTTTGAAAAGAAATGTTAGGCATGCGCTAGTAAGGAAAAGGGTGCTCCATCCGATAAATTATGAATGCACAACAAATCAGGCAACAATCTTGGAACCAGAAGGATTTGAACCTTCAATCTACTGCTTACCGGACAGCGACTTTAACAGTCAGGCTATTTCTAGTCCGCGGATTAATTACAACACGGAAGTTATGAAAAGAAATATGTAAATTAAGGCCTATTCAGTCTGACTCATCAATATTCATGAGAAGTCGTGAATAATTCAATTACATTGATGGACCAATGTAACGAAGTATTATCTTATTATGGATTCCTTTTTTCACTGACCTGCCGTAGTCGTTATGAAAAATTTGGCATCAACCTTTTTGAGGAGAGAAAAGGGTGGAAAGAACTAAATCATTGGCACTCTTCCAATGAGTCGAATAGTATACCAAGGGAAACAGAACACACATCAGGAATGTGTGAGTTTGTAAGTGAATGGATGTTAAAAGAAAGCTGCCTAAGAGTGAAAGAAATGAAACATAATAGGTAGATGGAACTAAGAAAAGAAAGATAACTAACGTACCTGGGAAAACATAAAAAGAATACAACAAATCAACGTTGCATGAAGCAATGATTGTGACTTTACGGCCTTGGATATTGTCATAGGACTGCTTAAATGTGTAACCTACCGTGACGGGTTTATTGCTCTCTTACCCTCGGCCCACTACTTTTATCATCTTCTAATTATCATTATTATCATTTATATTCATTATTTTTCTCGTTGATGTAGACTCTGTTTTCTTTTGTTGCTTCAAACGTTTTTTTCCTGCTTATCCCCTCCCACGTACCTATTTTTTTTCTGACATCATTATACAGGCATTATGTGACAAGACTTCAAACAAACTGTTAAATAAAGATCTTCAAATGGTGCAATATGACAAGTATTCTCTTTTGACACCAATGTTAATTAAATGATTCATACACATGTTCCGTTGTTGTACAGACGTAATGTGATAATACCTTTCATAAATTGCTTCATGATACGTCCTATATAATATCTCCCAAATCGGCAATGATTTAAGTTGTGAAAAGTATTGTAAAATGCTTAGACCTTAATAAATAAAAATATTCCCCATTCAAGTCTGTATTAAATAACGGATTAATGCATTTCTCGCAAATTGGCAATGATCCAAGTAATACAAAACACAAAAATTGATGTAAAATTAAAGAAATAGATGCATTTTTCTCTATAGTACAGTCTTATTTAATATGAATTTGCCTCTCAGTAATTGCAACATAATATTGTTGTTAATTGGCTCAAGTCTCGTGAATTTGGCCTTTATATCATATCGAAAATCTGCATTGATCCAACCTATGAAAGCATTTAAAGGGCATATACTGTACTGGGGAAACACAAAAGAAAGCCTTCAAAAGGGGATCGTGAGCAATCTTCTTGCCAGTGGTCTTAAATTCGTGTATTGTCCAGTTTAGAAACTGAAAGTTATTTGCCCTCAAATGATCAACATGTGAAGAAATTAGTGATTAGTACAGTATATTCCCTTTAAACATACTTAGAGTGTTATAACAAATATTCCCTTTTGAAGCCTATGTAAATAAAGCAATTTGTGTTTATTTGTCCTTCTCACTCGTCTTTCCTTCGATCTCTATTCAGTTCTTTTACATTCTGTTACACATTTTGTGTGTAACTTTAAAGCATACTCGCATGGCAAAACGATACAAACAGACGAAGGTCATAAATAAATACACAAAGAGAATCTATCTATCTGTTGTCACGAACTACATATTGACGATAATAAGGTGTAGGTGAGGTGTTCCTTTTTTGCACGTTTTTCTTCGTAGGAAAGATTTTATATGATATTACCTCCCATTTATTGCGCATCAGGTTCTTCAATCGTTTAAACCGTATGAATGTGTTTTTTATAACATATACATTATCTGCAATTATCCAAGTTGCTAAAAACATTGACATAATACTGAAATCTTGATGAGAAATCTGTCCCATTGACGTTTATGTAAATAGGAGAATTTCTGTACGTGTTTTCTTTCTTTCTCTTACTATTTCCTTTTCTGTGTCATTCTCCCCCCTCTGGTACACCTGAAATAAAGAATACAAAAAATATAGAGACTTACAAACAAACAACAACACCACTGGGTTGGCGAAAAAAAATACTCATAAAAAAAACAGTGACCGGCCCGCCAGTAGAGGGCGAAGTACAAATTCTGCCTCGCACATGATAAATGCGATTTTATCATACCTCCTTTCATCAGTAGTACCCCTCGTATTTTCTTTACAAGTTAAATCATGATAATTATGAACGCACGATAGAATGGGAATTCCTGTACAACATCAAACCCATTAAAAAGCTAATATCATATCCAACATGCTTATCAAGGATGTTAATTACATTAACTATCAAATCAATGATAATAATAATAAACCATGTTTATATAGCGCATAACACATATACATAAGAAAGTCTCTATGCGCTTCAAGGAGCAAAGAAAAAGAGAAATGAGGTTACTGAGTTCCTTAAATCATTTTGCCATTTGGAATAAGTGTGTTTTAAGAGCAGACTTAAACCTATCTAGGGTGTTAATATTCCTAAGACTGTCAGGGAGGCTATTCCATAAAACTGGAGCAGCATGGGCAAATGAGCGTTCACCATATGTTCGTGTAAGTATAGGAGGAACAATAAACAAATTCTTTTTACATGATCGAAGATTTCGTGTTGGTTTGTATACAGTGAGTAAGTCATTTAGATAAGCAGGAGCTAATCCATGAAAACATTCATAGGCTAATAACAATATCTTGAACTTAATGCGAGACTGGACTGGTAACCAATGTAAATTACGTAAGACAGGGGATATTGAAGCATGTTTCCTCGTACGTGTAACAAGTCGCGCTGCTGAATTTTGTATAGTTTGTAGTCTTTGAATTTGGCGAAGTGGTAATTGAAAAAGGAGACTATTGCAGAAGTCAAAATGACACATAACAAATGCGTGAACCAAACGTTCAGTTGTACTTCTATCAATAAAATCACGGATTTTACCAATTTTGTAGAGTGCAAACGAAGCTGAACGGCATTTTTGTGTGATGAAATTGTCAAATGTAAGCTTATTGTCGAAAATTACCCCAAGATTTCTACATGTTTTGGTAGCTTTAATTTGCTTTCCGGCTAGATCCAAGTGAATTACTGGAGTCGTATTTCTAAAACGGGATGAAACATGAAGGAACTCTGTCTTACTGCAATATAACTTGAGACAGTTTTGGTGAGACCATTCTTTGATTGCTTGAACACAGTTTGCTATCTGAGAAGAAACATTTTCAAGCCGTGACTGTTTGAATGTAATATACAACTGAGTGTCATCAGCATAAAACATCTTGAAAATGTTATGTCTTTCAATCAAAGATTCTAGAGGAGAGGTGTATAATGTAAACAGGACTGGACCCAATACAGATCCTTGCGGTACTCCTTTGGTGAGTACATGTCCTGAAGACCGATCATTTCCAATGACTACATTATGAGTACGTCCTGATAAGTATGACTGCATCCAATTAAGTGCTTCACCACATATTCCAAATCTTAGTGATAAGCGTTTAAGCAATATATCGTGATCAATGGTATCAAAAGCTGAGGAAAAATCAAGCAAGATAAGCATAACCTCCTCGCCCCTATCGAGTGACAACAGAATGTCATTTGTAACTCTCAAGAGAGCAGTCTCAACACTATGAAATGACCTGTATCCTGACTGAAACTTTGCATGTAGATCAGATTTACCTAGATATTCTTGTAGCTGATGTGCTGCCATCTTCTCTAGAATCTTAGCAAAGAATTTAAGGTTTGCTATTGGGCGGTAATTCTTCAGCTTGTCACTATCATTAGACGAGCCTTTCAGTTTTGGAATGATATTGGCACATTTGAACTTATCAGGAAATCTACCATTTCTAAAAGAATCATTTATAATGTTCGTCATAATGGGTACCAATTCAGGAAGAAACTTTTTCATAAATGAGGTGGGAATAGGATCAAGATCACAGGTTGTTGAGGAAGACTCCTTGATTACATTAAAAACTTCATTTATAGAAACAGGATTAAATCTTTCAAATGAGAAGCCCGTTTGATCTTCAACAAGAACATTGTGAGTTAATGATGACCGTAGCTCCTGGGTGATAACTTCTACTTTCTCTGCAAAATAATTCTGGAAACGTTGTGGAAGGGACAGTTCAGAGTCATTATTTGTTGGCAGTGTACTAGAAGAGCATGGTCGTAGAAGCTGGTCGACTTTCCTGAACAATTCGCGGGAACTACATTCTTTCAGTTGGTCCTTGTGATAACGTTTCCTTGCAAACGTGAGTTGGTTATTATAATCATGACAGGCTCTTTTGAAATTCTGACGGTCGATTTCCAGCCCATGATTGGAGAAAGCCCTACGTTCAAGAGCTCGAAGTTCTTGCTTGCTACGGCGAAGTTCATCAGAAAACCAAGGAGAGTCTGGACGACATCTTACTGTCCGCGTTACTTCTGGAGCATGTTGGTCAAGAAGCGCAGATAAAACAGACTCATACTGATCAATACGAGCATTTATATCATCACATGGCAACAAAAACAATTCAGATCGTGTAATCTCTTGTCGAAACTCTTCAACGTCAATCGCATGTATTTTCCTTGTTTTAATCTGTAACTTCATTGGCTCAGGTTTAGTGATGTTCAAGGAGCATTTAATAGCTACATGATCGGATGGAAGGTAACTGGTTGAGCTGACGTCACTGACAAAGCTATCAGTTCCACGTGTTAAAATAAGGTCGAGAGTATGTCCGTCCTTATGTGTAGGAAAACATATATGCTGTTGAAGGTTAAGTGCAGTTATCAAGTTCAAGAAACGAGTCGAGTTTACATCATTACTTATGTTGACATGGAAGTTAAAATCCCCTACTATCATCAACCGATGTGAAGTCAATACCAACTGCTCTAAGAGGGTTGAAAATTCTCGAAAGAATGTCTGCTCTGTTGCTTCTCATGTAGCTGTTCGCTGTGGCCTGTAGATTACAATCAGACGAATAGGAGCATGTCGATGGGATGTCAAATGTAGATCCATATATTCAAAGGAAATAAATTCTGAATGAGAGTTGTATGATTTTACTTGGAATGTCTTATTTATACATATGCCGACACCACCTCCCACGCGTCCCAGACGCGGCTTGTGATGCCAATCATAGTTCTTGAGGACCAATGATAGTTGGGCCATAGTGACGTTGTCGCGTTCATCGCCAGTAAACCAAGTCTCTGTTACAGCAGCAATGTCGATATGGTCACTGATGATGAGGTCACACAGCATGTGAGTCTTATTCTTCAAGGACCTGGCATTCCATAGAGCAAATCTAGTACAGTCCTTGTCAAGTATAGCAGAGGAAGACCGCTGTTCTTGCTGGTGTTGCTGGCGACGTCGGCACCTTCCACCCTTTCTACTTCGCTTTGTTCGACAGCGAGGACGACATATTCCAAGATGATTAATAGTTGACCACAGAGTCGCCGGTATTCGAAACTTTTGAGAGGAGAGACTATACAGTGTATTAATATCACATCTACCCTTGTTTGATAGATTGGAGCTACTTTCCCTAGTACCATTTTCAGTGTCATATGCATTAACAGTAGAAGGGCCTGGATTAGGGTGGATGTCTCCACATTCTATTAATTGTAATTGAAAGGTACATGAACATGAATCTGTGGGATAATATGGTACTCTTTTCCCAACATACTTTCCATTTACACATTGAAAGCACCTTTCATGTAAAATTGTGAACATATATGTATTGGTATACAGTTCAGATGCACTCGTATAGTCTACGTAAGTACATGAACAAGAAGAGAGCACAAGGACAAGACTTACAGTCACGGACAGCATATGAATGAAAGCCATTATGGCTAAGTGCTTAAGTCTGCTATAAGCAGATTGAACATTCAAGTAGAATCAAAGCATCAAAGAATGGTTTACAATAGCACCAACACATGAATAGGCCTTGAGATACAATAGGCCCTGAGGTACAATACACTACCCTTTGGCTACACATAACACAATAGAGACATTGGCTGTGTACAAGTGCATTACGCCAACATGGCTACAGATTTCTACTTACAGTCTGGAGAAATCCAAAATGAAGTTCAAGTTAATGCTGAAACAACACTCAATATTATCAGTTGAAACCAGTCCAGTAGAATCACTACCACATAATGATCAATCTATTACAAAAAATAACACTTGATAGGAACTCAGTACCAAGAAATATTAAGTACAGAGGAGATTACATGATGATAGATATAAATGTAAATGGTGTCAAAAACTTTAAAAATTAGTATTCACTCCTTGTAAACTAGAAATAGATTCTGATATCGCTGTGCCACATGCGTTTGTCTCCAGTAATGCGCGCGCGCTCACACACACACACACACACACACACACACACACAAACACAAATACAGACACACACACACATACACACACACACATTAGAGCAGTATTATAGTTACCGCAGGGAGGAATAAAATCAAATCACATTCTTTGTTTTTCATTCATCATATATATGCAGTACAAGACTAGCCAGGTGGAGGATACGACAGAGGAAGTGATGACGACGATGATGCCGGGATCCACCAACACGATGACCGCAACCACAATGATGATGAACGCGACTACGGCTCCTGTTAAGATGAAGTCGGTGGGCGGGTACGAGTACAAGTCGAACATCCTAGGCCTGGTCGTGTTCTCGTGCGTCTTCGGCGCCGTCCTGGGAAGGATGGGGAGCAAGGGTGAGCCGCTCAGGGCCGTCTTCGAATCCCTCATGGAGTGCGTCATGATCATCGTCGGCTACATCATCTGGTAAGCCACCACATTGTGTTATTAACCCTTATTGTACGACATCCACCGGTGGTCTATGGCTACTGGTGAAAAACTACACACATGGCCGATTAAAATGCATGTAATAAATTAATATAATTTTGTATCCCGTCCTTTCGAATTAGTCATAAATAATGTTATACGATATTTGTACTTAGACTGTTGTTACATACCCCATCTTAAGAATCGTGTTTCCTGGTTGCTTGATAGTTAATGCACATAGGTACACGACTCCTGCTTTGCTAAAAGACCGGCCAATAGTATTTATTTTGCATAAATCAAATTTGACACAATCTAGAAGAGATTCACCCATTGTAGGAAAGCTTTCGCTGACTGGGTCTGCTAGTTTCTGTGGGCCTCTTACGAATGAGTTGGCGTACTTCTCGTCGCAGATGGCGCTGTTGATGACATGCCGTCTGTCTGTTTACTTTCTTCCAAGGCTCTCTCCCATAGGCGTGTTCTTCCTCGTCCTGGGCAAGATCCTGAGCATGGACAACTGGGCCCTGGTCTTCCAGCAGATCGGCATGTACTCCGCCACCGTGATCGTCGGCCTGCTCATCCACGGTTTCATCATCCTGCCCCTGCTCTATTTCATCTTCACTCGCTCCAACCCTTTTATCTTCCTGAAGGGCGTGGCCCCTGCTATGGTAACGGCTTTTGCAACCGCATCAAGGTATGTCATTACGGCAAGCAATTACTGCTATCGAGTTGACTGTGTTTTTCTTCCATTTATCGTTCCTGGTAGAAAATTGTATCTTCTTCTTTACCACCGTTTTATTTCAGTTGTATATCGTACTCAATATTCTTGAGTGACAAAAATACATTTTTGATTTGGTTTAAATGTTGCTTTTTCGTCGTCTGCTTCATCCTACCCAAATAGAATCAGGTGTATCTCTAGAATAAAAATTGACAACTCGTCGTAAGCAACATGAATAAACATTTCCCTTGCCTGGTTTATTCCTTGAGATATGGAATCATGTGTATCTTTCGATGAAGAAAATGGATACAGCGAATACATTAGATTATATTTTTATATTTTTACCTGGTATTACAGAGTTTCTGTATGCATGGTATGAGTACGAAATGCGCACGCGCCTATGTTATTTTTGTTGTTGTTTTTCTCACTTCATCCATCATATTGGCAGTTCGGCTACTCTCCCCATCACCATTAAGAGTCTAGAGATGAATAACAAAATTGACCCACGCATCACTCGCTTCATTCTTCCCATCGGAGCAACCATCAACATGGACGGTACCGCCCTCTACGAGGCAGTGGCGGCAATCTTTATCGCCCAGGTCAACGGAGTGGAGCTTGGAGCGGCAGAGGTTATCGTCATCAGGTGAGAAGGATAAACAGAGGGATAAACAGGGAGAGGATAGAGGAAGAAGAGGAAAGAGGAGTAGCAGGAAGAGAAGAGGGGAAGAGGGGAAAGAGGAGAAGCTGGTAGAGAAGAAAGGAGGGGGAAAGGAGAAGGAGCAGGTAGAGGAGAGAAAAAGAGGGAAAAGAGAAAGGAAAGAGAAGGAGAGCGAGTAAAGGAAGAATTAGATCGAGGACGAAAAGAGGAAGAGAAGAAGAAAAACGAGAAAGTAGTGCAAGCGGAAAAGAGAAAACTTGGGAGGAGGAGAAGGAGGAGAACGCAAAGATGAAGATAAAGATGTACATGTTAACTACAAATTAGCAGCCTCGTTTCTATGTTCCTTCGTTTACGTTTTACAACCATGCGACGCTACCAAAAGGGTTGCTATTCTTTAAAAGTACATTTGTTATGCTGGCCCAAAACATAAGTGTTAATGGTCTGATAGATCCTTATGCTTTGACATAACCAACAAATCGATTATCAACATTTGTTTATTATTGTTCCTTTGCGATTGGGAGGAAATGTGGCACATTGATAAACAGTTATATTGTGTCCTTGGAGAGCACTTGAATTAAACACGACAAAAAAGTAAGTCCCCCCCCCCCCCCCCCGAAGCAAATAGCATAACTTTTGATCGCAAAGGTTTTGAGCAAAATAATTTGGAAGGATTTTTTCTTAACCTATTGACTAACTTCCGTGTCAAAATAACATTAATTCATTCAATCATGCTTGAGTGAGCACACATTAAAGGCAAAATTGACCCTTTTCAAAAGTCACAAGGGTGATTGTTTATGCCGTTTTGACAGTATATTTGGCACTTCTTGTGCAATTTTTAAAGTGTATTCACTCAACTATGACACGAAAATGACCTCTTATGTTCAAATAATTCGTCATGTTACATCTTTGTCAAAATATCTAGAGTTTTATTCCTTCACAAAATAAAGGGTTTTTAAAAGTTTCAAACTGAAGGAGGATGAATATTTTTAAGCGGTGCTCACTCAACCGGAACAATCGATTAAGTGTCGGGATAGGTGTTAGTGCATCCAGAGATTGGTGATAAACAATGAAAAGACATAAATTATCCACCAGAAATGGAATGCATTAAAATTCATATGACAGAATCTCAAAATTACCCTTGTGACTTTTGAAAAGTGACCATTTTGCCTTTCATGTGTGCTTACTCATGCATGACTGGATGGACAAATGTCATTCTCTCACGAAGTTAGTCAATAAGTTAAAAAACATTCCTACCAAATTATATTGCTCAAAAGCTTTTCGATCAAAAGGAATACTATTTTGCTTAGGGGGGACTTATTTTTTTTATGTTTAGATTGATGATATATTAAATAAAATATTTTAATCAAATCAATTTTTTTATGTAAAAGAGGTGCACACTAGTCTTTAAACGATTTGTTCGATTTAATCGATTTGTTCCTTACAGTATCACAGCCACCCTAGCTAGTGTTGGTGCGGCAGGTGTACCTCAGGCAGGCCTGGTTACACTGGTGATCGTCCTTAACGCCGTTGGCCTTCCCGCAGATGACATCACCCTTATCCTCGTCATCGATTGGTTCCTGTAAGGATTACGTCATATTATAGAAGTAGTAGAAGTAATAACAGTACTGCAATATGTGTTACTGTAGTAGTAGAAGTAGTAGTAGTAGTAGTAGTAGTAGTAGTAGTAGTAGTAGTAGTAGTAGTAGTAATAGTAAAAGTAGTTGTAACAGCAGTAGTAGTAGTAGTAGTAGTAGGAGTAGTAGTAGTAGTAGTAGTAGTAGTAGTAGTAGTAGTAGTAGTAGTAGTAGTAAAAGTAGTAGTAAAAGTAGTAGTAGTAGTAGTAGTAGTAGTAGTAGTAGTAGTAGTAGTAGTAGTAATAGTAGTAGTAGTCGTCGTCGTCGTCGTCGTCGTCGTAGTAGTAGTAGTAGTAGTAGTAGTAGTAGTAGTCGTAGTAATAAAAATAACACATATAATACTCAGGTACTCCATGTTGGTTAGTAGAGAAATAATTACTCGCCATTATATTATAACAAAACATCTGAATCGGGCTCCTGCGTTCGGAGCTTAGAGCATGGGCACTATATTACAAGGTCCATGGTAAGGGTTAACAAACATTTCATGATCTTTATTCGGGAGCTATGTGGAATCTATTGGTCCCATCGGTGAAGTGGAGGGCGTGTGGTCTCGGGAAAATAGTACCGCACGCCCTCCACTCCCGGCCTCCACTTAACCTCGGTGCAAATAGATTCCACAAGATCCCTCATGGTCATGAAATATTTGTATACTACTTATTAACGCATAATTGTAAATAATTCATCTCCTTGGTTGAGTAACTGTCAACATCATTTTGTATTGAATCATATTGATATTATATCATGCTGTTTAAAAGTAGGGAATTATTGATTCAACGCGTAATAGGGCACTCTTGGCGGCTTCAGTAAGCATAATTCCCTCTCGTGATGTAGTTACAAATTTTGTTTCAGTCGGAAACATGCTTAGATGGATTCTTTCTTAAATGGTAGCAGAATCGTGAATAAAAAGTAAACCTTCGTGTGCATCATGCCAAAAACATTACTCATAAGCGAATACTGTTTGATTGCGTGTAAAGAGCTCCTTTTTTTAATACATTTACTTATTAGGGACCGTGTTCGCACTACGGTCAACGTCGAGGGCGACTCCTTCGGCTGCGGCATCATCTACAAGTTCACCAAACCCGACTTCGACCGCATCGACAAGCAGAACGCCCAGGCCAACGGGAACGGCTTTCACGACGAGAAGAAGCATCCTATCGACATGACCAATGGCAACGTGTCCGGCGACGAGGACACCAACTTCTAAGCGCGATGTCGACATCTTTGTCCACTTCATTGTCGGGTACTTTATCAGAGTCAATGTCAATTTTTATTAAGAGTGGGAGAGGAGGGGGAATGAAAACATTGATTTTTGTCTCTTAAAAAAAAAAGAATCCGCCCAGTAAACATTATGTCAAATCAGGAAACATGTATTTTTTTCCTTTAAAGGCCAAACACTTGTTCAAAAATTGCCTACGGAATATAATCATTACGAAACATCATTTTTAAATTTTTAAGGAGCACATAACAAGTTAAAATCATTCAAATCGATACTGAAAAATGCTATCTTTGTTAACAAAACAAAACGAATGACATTTCATTTTCCACAGCGTCTTCCACACTGCATGTTATGATTAGTATTATAACGAATAGTAACACACTACTCAGACAGTGAGTTTTGTCCTTGCATATATCTTTTTTTATATTCTTATAATTCCATAGTACTCTTATATACGATGTAGCATACATAATCAAGAATATATCATATATTATTACTACGGAAAGGAATTATGCATTGTCTCTCCGCCAAAACATTTAATGATTTGAATAAACACCGGTTCTAACTGGGGACTCATGCATACAAAAAAGCACAACCGGAAGTGCGTGTTTTTGTACGCGTATGTCCGCAGCTTGCGTGCCAAGTTCTGCGATCCCTCGCGCGCGTCATCCAGTGTGCTCGTATGCGCCTGAAAATACGCGCACCTCCTTTTCTGTGAAACCCGATGCAGACCACACGCAGAGAGGTGCACGGCCGCTTGCAACCAAGACTTAAATATCGTGTCGTTATCCATGGGCCATGCCGATATAGCCTGGTGGCCGTGTCGCTGTCCAACAGTATCATGAATAGCCATCTGCCTTACATATTATCGTATATGTAAATGACTACAGAAAATTGGAACATAATTTCATAATTGGCTGAACGTTGAAGGACTTTCTAATTCTGTAGGTGCCAAGTATGAATTTGTTCACAGGTTATAAGCACAAATCCTATTTGTTTGGCACTGATATGGCTCTAGGAATAATATCACGAGCGAATAGGAGGATAGATATTCATATTAACCCTTATATCGTATACAAATATATACAAATGGTATGCAATATTTGTCTTCGCATAAGTCTTTATCGATATTATGAAACTAGTTACTTTCAACAACATGCGATGACTTTTCCGTCTTTCACTGTAGAGAAACATTATGTCTTCCTTTGGTTTGGTTTGTACTTTGTGTGATGCTTTGTATATATTCATTAAAATTGAAATATGTGATATATTATGCTACCACATTATCTACTCGGGATACGGTTTGCAGTGCACATATCAAGTATATGTCATGTATAGGTCAAGTATATATAATATATATGGTATGCATATGGCATGCGTGCAATTAGTGATATTTAGAGTACGTAGACTACAGCGCATTAAATTAAACAAATCGATAAAATACCTTCATATAAATATGAATTTTATATGCGGTCATGCTCACTTCCACTTGAACATCCGAACTGTTCTATAAAGATAAATAGAACATTATCGTGATTCATGTACAGAGTATATTATCATTTTATTAAACATGTTTTATCTTTGATACTGTTAATCATTTTACAGTTGAAAAGAAAGTCGCAATGATACTGTGGCTTTCTGTCATCATATTTTGCATTACATATTATGCATTTTTTTCACAGAAACATAACACAAAGAAAGATCGATTATTTTTATTTCTAAAGTGTGTACATTTTCATAGAGGAATATTCATTTATATATTTATTATTCCTTTCTGTTTATTTTTTCATTATTTTTACCCTCATTGTTTTATCTCTTGGTGAATGAATTCCGTTTCTCTTAAAATGATCAAGATAAAAGCTATAATTGTGGTGTGATTTTGATAATAAATACTCATGTAAAGGCACAGTTCTGGTCCCTATTTGCCTTTGTTTGTATAATTTGTGTGCTTATTAAATAAATATGATATAGATTTTGTATGTAGATAAACTGAGTGATCAAAATCATTGCACTTCAATCCAACTTCAAGTAATTTATGTTTGTTAGAAACATTCGCATTTGCGCAGAACTACTCTAGTGAAGGGATAAAGAAAGAGAGATGGGGTAGGGGCAGTTCTAGTGTATGCAGAGAGGGTGAGAGAGAAAAAAAGGGGAGAAAACATGACTGGTTATTGAAAAAGTGGAGGACAAACGTGTTGTAGAGTGATTTTTCAATGTAACGACGATACTACTGCACACATCTAGAAACATTAGAATGGGTTATTTCATTTATTATGGGTGAGATGAATTTAATTGCATCTGCATTCATCACACTATCACTTAAATTAGAAGTATACAAAAAAATAATCTTCATAAATTATGCACATGCTTTTGGACGGAAATCATTTTTATTTCAAGATTGGAGGGTAAACATAAAACAGTTGCAACTTTAAGACAAAAACATATTGCGTATGGTGTGTACAGTCTAGCAGGACAAATACTGAAACGTAACTTTGTAAGCAATGGACATGATGGAGGGAATTTCCCATCTTATTATCACTCCTTCCCGCTTAAAATATACCAAGTTGTACTGGCAAATGCCTCCTTTAAGTATTTGATCAGAGCCACACTCTCTCTCAAATAAAGCTGCCTCAATTCTTTTACATATGTATCTTGTGTTTCTTTGCATTCCCACTCATAATTTCACGGTTAGTTTCGTTTCTGAATCTCTCATGATATATCAACATTTATGCTGTATTAAACCGTTCCCTCTCCTCTCTTTCCGTTAATCCTGCAGAGAAAACCTCCAGCACGGACATTATTTTATCAAATCAAATCTCGTGCTGTTAATTTCTTCTTCAAATAAAGTACTATCCAATCACACGTGACATATCATATATTTGCGCACGGGATTATGTCTTCGCAACTTCCCTTGCCTGCAAAATATACACTTCAGTATAGAAAGTACATCAATATGATTCTTTATTCAGTTGCATTAATTGTCCAATGCAATACCACAATATCTTTCGTCCCCCTCTATAAGCAAATAACTTTTATGGGCCTTGTTGTAGTGAATTGCAGATTAAGGCATAAGGCTTGACTTCAGATGAGCACGCTCAGATCACGCTATGTGTCTAATGAAAATTATATAAAACTTCATCATGATCCTTCTTAGCTCCATGTTTGAAGTATATAAAGATCAAACCCAGATCGTTATGTATATTTTTGTTGATAAGAAGAGGTGAAGAAAACGACAATTTATATGCTTGAAGAAAAGAAAACAAAGAAACGTGCACCAAATTCATTCTTTCTTTTGAAAATATAAGAGGTATTAAGATTGGTCTGGAGATTTTGTGTCATTAGTTGCAGAAAAACAATGCAAAGTTTATATTACACCTGATATCATTATAATGTGATATGACCACAATATTGGACATATGTAGCATTATTTCTAGGAGAACAACATATAGTTTGATACCCTAGTTAATTCCAGAAAGTTTCATTGAATTTATATCGAATGCAATGAATTTAGCTAGAAGAGCTATATCCACGAAACAACGATTTTCATTATGCTTATTTGTAGTTGGCTACTTGATAATTTGCACAATGTCTGCATGTTCTTGCACTTAAATGATTAGATTTGGGCGGTACGAAATAAATTTGTTCTGCTATTTCGTACTTCTGAGTGATTTTTTTTAAATAGTATCTTTATATTCTTATGATATTTGACTTGGACCCAACATTTACGTTCATATTCGAACAGTTTCAAACCAGAAGACCAAAGCTACAATCAACTTAAAGTGATCTGAAATATACTGTATGTACCTGTCATGCGTTAAGGCCCACTAAACGTGGCATACTTCTTCATACTAAAATGAGCTGGGCAAGTTTTATTTAGAAAAGAATGACTTAATCGAAAATGAGCCCATGCAGCATTTATTTTGCAATTAATCTTCTCATCAAAACACAAAAAGAGGTAGCATGACAAAAATAACATTACGATTCGCAAACGCATATCATGACAGCAACGACAACGGCAAACTAATTAAAATTGATAACAATGTGTCATTAAAATGCATCAGCTCTTGATATCAGGTTTATTTTTTGCAATATGATTTTGAACTTTGCAACGATTATCATCTCAATATACATGATACGAGGTGCATAGGACTGACATCCATACCACGTCTCAACCCTGTTTGCACCCTGACCCCCCCCCCCCCTTCTCCTTCCTTGCTCCTTTCCCCTTTTCACTCCCCGTATTTCTTTGCCTACCTTTCTATCTCCTTCTTCCCTCCTTCTCTCCCTCTTCCACTCTCCATTCCACCCAACCTGTCTCATCTGTCTCATCAAGGATGTATGGGCTACGCTTCTTATATCTGTGGTCTCATGTATCGTATCCTCCTTCTACCCCCCCCCCCTCCAAATATATTGTTTGTCTTTCAGTCCATTTCGTCCTTCTCCCTCCGCTCTTTTCATTCACCTTGCCGCCCCTTTCTCTACTCCTGCCCCTTCTCACTATCTCATGCTGTTCATCCAAGTATCTCTTTTGTATATTTGTCACTCACTCCATCTCTACCTATTTTTTCTCACCTCTGCCTCTCTTGCACATCCCTACCCGCCCCCACCCCGTTCACACACATATCGACACACACACACACAAACACACACACACATATACACACACCCACACACACACACATACACACACACACATACACACACACACACACACACACACACACACACACACACACACACACGCACACCTACCCACACACACACACACACACACACACACATATTCTTCTCTCTCTACCACCTGCATCAAAGTTTGCGAAATGTGATGCTTGTTATATTCACCTGAATAACGCGGGTTATATGATGCAATTAGGGTGGGTAAATACTTCGACAAAAGAACTTTGTACCTTGATAAGAAAAAAAGAGCCCTTTGCAAACATTGGGCATGAGATTGTAGATAGATTGTAGAAGTTTGTCCGCCACGGGCATTACGCAGGGGTGAGGCAAATATTATTAGTAAGGCGATGGACAGGTTGATCGACACAACTACAGAACATCTCACAACATCCACACCAAAGCTAAAAGCGGTCGCAGAAGATATCGGAAATATATTCAAGTCAGCAATGAACGGAGACGTGGTCCACGAAACCAGCAATGGCGTCGACGCGCTGGAGAACGGCGCGGTAACCGATCTCTATATGGAAGAAGACGATGACGATTCGTCGACATCGAAGCGACGATGCCCGTCATGGATCAACTCGGAAAACGTGCTGCTGTTCCTGCTGATCTTCTCGGTGATCTGGGGCTTCGTGCTCGGGTACCTCCTTGGTCTCTACTACGACTTCACGCAGGACCAGATCAATTACCTTACCTTCCCCGGGACGCTCTTCATGAACATGCTCAAGATGATGATCGTGCCGCTCATCGTTTCCAGCCTCATCACCAGCCTCGCCTCCCTCGACTCCGCGATGTCGGGTAAGCTGGGGCTCCGAGCCGTGGCGTACTACATGCTGACCACGCTCATCGCCGTCATCCTCGGCATCATCCTCGTCGTCACCATTCAGCCGGGAAATCGAGGATCTGCAGACAAGGATCCCGACGGGACGGAGGAGGAGGTCAACACTGCCTACGCCTTCATGGATCTAATCCTGTAAGTCTTAATTATTATTTCTTGATTTAAAGTAAAGACCTGTGCTGTGCTACAAGTCTTTACCCCTCTGACTTCCAAAAGAACCCAAATGATCAGTGAATGAAACGCATTCTCTGGATTCCGTTTGTCCTTCATTACTCATCATCTAACTCTAGTAACTTTTATCATCATTCCATTTTGTGGGCAGAGAAGTATTATTCAAGTTTCATTCCAAAGTATTTAGATGACATTTATATAGTTTCAAATCTTACACTGACTAACTGTAAATATGTACAGCAGCATCAGCTAATGATGATAATCCAAATTCAATTCCGACGATCTATGCATTTTCCGCCGAACTCACTAAATCCATTATTCATTCTTTGAAATGGTGTTTCACAGTTTTAATGACAACGTTTTATGCATAAAATGCACAGGAAAGCATATATATACTTATATATAATATATATATACTTCAGATGAAGTAACGATTATTTCCTTGTACGGTCCGATATAAGTATCGAGATGATCCAAATATACTTATAGTAATCACGAACTAAAACGTGATGCTCTTGTTTTACCGCCATAAAGAGGCATGCGTCACGAGTTATATAAACATCTATTTCGCCTTAGGCTTTGTGCCAGGGACCACAGTGATTCCAATGCGACTATTTTCTAAAGATTAGGTTTATATTGAATGGAAAGCATTTCAAATTCGGGAGCGACTGTATAATAATATATGATAGGAAATCATCTTTATTACCACGATGACCAATAAATAAATGTACGTTGGGGTTATGCTTAAGGAAGTTTAGGTTAACTAGCGCCATAATAATTCATACCGCATGTTATTTTAGTCGTAAAGCAACATATGCTGTGTATAGTTGTACTCTGCTTCTTGTGAGGTTTGGAAAACTCTCTGTTTCTTTTGTGATTGATGACACGCCGCTCTCTCTGTCTTTGCGATGATGATGATGATGATGATGATGATGATGATGATGATGATAGAAGCAATTATGATAACGGAGCTGATGATAAAACTTATTAAAATTAGTCAATAGCGATGGCGATGGAGATGAAGACGAAAATCATAGTTGCACCTACGGTGATGTTAATATGTCTAATGGAGAAGATGGTGATGATGATGTCGATGATGATTATTACGATGTCGATGATGATGATTTTGACAATGGTTATGATGGATGCTACGATGACAAAAACAGGGAATAAAATGATGAGAGAAAAAAGTGTTGCAGAAGTATACATTGTGATAGATGAAAAGTGACATCATTACAAACAGTACACGTACATGTCATCAACATCTACTTATACATTCTCTCATTCACGTGCTGTTTGATAGGTACATACATATCCAATCACATTTCCAGTTAGCTCAGTTAAACTTCTGGATATATTTTCACCAAAAAGTTAACAAAATCTACAAGCATAACGATACAATACAATGTTTACGATGTGTTATGATAAACATTTCAAAATGCATTCAATTACATGAACATAATACTCCCAGTCTGTCTGCCGTACATGGTAACGCGGTCACGTGACAATACATTGACGCCCATCCGGACAGATGAGTAATACAAGCGTAATCTATCGTGACCTAGCTTTAATGCACCATCAGCCCAGCAAAGTTAGTTACATCACTAATGGGTGGAGACGCGATTGGCCGAAGATAAATACATGCTGCATCATTCTTTCTTTTGGGGATCAGCGTGGCAGTGGATTGTATGTGTATGTGTATGTGCATTTTCGTGGGTATAATGTGTGTATGAGTGTGCGTATTTGTGTGTAAATGTATGTGGTGATGTGCATGTTAGTGTGTGATAATACACACATAAGCGAATGGTCAAGAGTAAGTTCTTGTGAGAAACGATCGATCAAAGTAAATATCGCTAGCAGCTGAACCGTACAATGCCGTTTAAGCACACTGATGTCACCAATCATATACATTAGCCCCACAGGGTCGCGCAGTTTCTTAGATTGGTGACGTCAGCGTGCGATGGTGTAAAAAAATTGCTTATTAAAAAAAGCAATATTGCGTAGTAACAAAGCGATGCCGTTCGCCAGTAGTTTTAGTGCATATCATGTGACGCGAATTTGACCAATATAATGACAAGATTTTTAGTAGGTGTTGTAAAAAGGAGGTAGATGATACTTCCACCTGTCATAAACTTACAGACTAAGAGTGTCATTTTTGTTTTCAATCGTACGTTTCCTAGCAAAGGGGCCAAAATAAACACAAAGACATAAAACATCTGCTGTTGTTGCAAAATTTACTATTCTCGGCACCACTGTAGCTCTTCTCTCTTTTTAATATCTTTTTAATGAATGTGTACAGCTCTTTTCTTTTCCACCCACGCCCTCTTTTTCTTTTTTCCAATTGTATCTCGTTTTTATTTTAAATACCGGTAGCTTAAACTGAAATCGGCAATCTGTAAGTTGTATGAAGTTAAATACACGTTTACCATAAGTGGGCTAATTCTCGCGGAATAAAACAATCACACGATGGTACGTGTTTTTCATTTGTTTATCTATTTTTATGTTTTATGTTCTTTTTTCGTGATGATGTCGTAGATGCGACTCAAATGCATAATTCAATTTTTGGACAGAAAAACGTCGAAAAGGGAAAGGGAAAGGGAAATATTTTGAAAATCATTAAAAACATACAAAGGCAGCTCATACCAAACCCCCCACTCCCCAATCATCGATTTTGCATGAGAATGCAAATATTAAATTACATTCGACGTATTAATGTCTCACCGCACATGTCATTATCGAAGTTGGCATTTGTTAAAGTGACTTAAACCATAGATGATATATGTCTGTTTTGGAGTTCAGATTCCAATCTTCAAAGCAACGTATATACGTATGAAGTGGGTATGGTGCTGGGTAAAGCATGTTCCTGAATAGATTGAAGGTCTTAGTTTTTATCGTGTCAGCATTTCGCTACATGATTCCTTAGAAAACAAGGATGATTATGTTTACCGGTACGCCCATTAATCGCAATCATGTTATAAATAACGAGCAATTACCGGGTCTTGGTCGGGCTCAATGCCATAAAGTTCAGGCTAATCAATTCAAATTGAACGATTTTGGCTGATCGATATCACCTGACCAACAGATAGGTGACACCAGCAATACAAAACGGGCGTTACTTTAGTAGTTATGCCGTTAACTCCTCATGGGATAAATTCGCGCTATGCGGATGCTTGCAATATATGCGTTTCCAAGCATGCAAACGGATTTCAAATCAAAATAGAAAATATAATATTTTCACTGCTCACAAGTTCATGGACCAACTCTACAACAAGCTTTACCTATATATATATCTCAGAAACTCATACTTTTAGGTGTCATTATTGACAGGAATATAAAACAAATTGCCGATCACCTCATTTAATCAATGTTAAACCATACAAAAGTAATCTTTACGAACAGAACATGGATAATATATCCGTAATCTTTGTTTCTCTCCTTCCTTGCTTTCCTATCTATATCCCGTTCTCCCACTCAATTTTAGCTGATTTTTAGTTACATACACACATACGCGCGGTAACACACACACATACACACAAACTAAACCTCCATGGGTTCCCGTATTCTCCTGCTGTTCGGATATCTTGCAAAGAAGGGAAATGGAAAATTATGAGATGACTAAGACAAAGAAGTGTGCTGAAAACGAAAAAAAAAGGGAAGAAAGGAAGAGGATAGAAAGATAGAAGATGCGCGATGAAAATAACGCCGTAAAAAGGAAACAGTGCTTTTAAAGCAATGTCAAACAACTTGGGCAGTTAGTGTTTGCCATAGATCTTCGTAACAGCAAACTTACAGTCATTTTAATTAGATTCTGTGTGCTTGTATGTGCAAACCACTGAACTGTGGGCTGTTCACATCACAACCTCTTCTGCTATCTATAGAGTAAAATAATGACAAAACGTGGAGTAAGATTGATTGATCACGTGTCATATGTCTAGGGTATCACACTTTCCCTGGTCCCCAGACCAAGTAAACATTCCACACGTTCATGAGGGCCCGATCGATGAGGAAGCACATACAAAACGGGTTGTCGTGTTGGCGCTTTAGGGCCATCGCAGACGACACGATCCGATCAGTCGTACGAATCCGTGACTGACCCGCTCATGGGATTTGCGCATGTGGGTGACGTCACATTTCCAATCATAAGCCGCACGACACCAGAATCGTGGCAAAATCGTGTCGTCTGGGCTGGCTTTTAAAAATTCTAAACTGGGAAGGCATTTTATTGCCCACAGCATGAATGAGGTTGCAGTCGATATCCATAACGACACAAAGGTTGGCGCGCAAATGATCGAACAAAGGACTGTCTCTTTCCCCGCCTTTTTATTTTGCGTGCCATACAAATGTAAAGGCATAATCCAGCTCCTGATGACAGCAGCGTGTAGTGGGTACCTTAACACATTCGTCGCCATGGAACCAATGTTGCACTACCATGATTTGTAATGCACATACATTCCAAAGAACAGTATTCTGTCTGGCTCAAGCGGGATTAACCCTTTGTGCCAATCACAGTGCTGCTCTATGGGATTTGTGTCTATTAATGGTGATATAATCCATATATTGCACGTTAAGTGTATATGCTGCCCTAGGGTATTTGTGTGTAATATTTGCGTACAAATGCATCAATGGCGTGTAAAACTTTTAAACAATAACACTGGGTTATCCCCCTAATACTACCGCTCAACCGTCTTTATTGTTTATGGTCAATCCATGGTGATACACATTCTGACGTTAAGTGATTCTTAATGACACAAGAGCGTGACAAGAGGAAATGTTTTCATGCTATTCATCTGGTGAAGTCTCCGCCCACCCCTCTATAATAGTATCAACCATTACACATGACAGACACAAACTTCACGCCTTGAGCAAACATCACAAAGTACCACCTGCAAGTACGTGGGAAACGCCTTGCACGCGCCATGTTGTTTAAATTCATGGCCATGCTACAGATGTAACTTAAAGGATTTTTTTTTCCATTTCAATAAAAAGAGGCATATGAAAGATACATATTAGTGAAGTTTTTTTATGAAAATCCGTCAAAGGATAATAAAGTTATGATCTGTTAAATTTTGATTTTGTGACTTCGCGTGCGAGGTGCTCTCCCATGTACAATTTTGGAAAATGTGCATCCTTGTACTTGTGCATTTGATACGAAATACGTATTACACACAAACCTGTATGGAAAAAAATGAGGTAGTTGTCAAAAACAGACAAAGAGCAATTTATGTAATCATATTCTATACTACATATGGGAGATTTTCATCAAACTTCACTGATATGTTTCTTTCATGTTTCTGCTTTTATGGAAACCAAATCATTGTCAGGGTGAACTATCCCTTTAAAACCAAGCCCATGCTACCGATGTAACCTAACTTCATTCCTGAAGTCAAATTTATAGTTTTATTTTGTAGCCTTTTTAAGACGTCTTAAGCCCACCCCAGATGACACGACCCGACCAGTCGTACCAATCTGCGACTGACTGAATCACAGGACCCAGCCATAGGATTTGTGTGAGTAGGTGACGTCACGTTTCTAGCCCCTTACGACTGAAAAATCGTGGCAAATTCGTGTCTTTTGCGCTGGCCTTTAAAACCTTCAACTGAATTATTTCCATCTGCTACATGTTCTACGGATTTTCTCATTGGTGCCGCTCATGTGGGGTATAATTTTCACGAGTTTTCGTAGCAATAACACAAGGTTTTGAAATGTTAAGTACAACCAATTTGCATTGATTTACTAGATGTGCTGTGTTAACATAACAATTCAACAAATACTCATTCATTTTTTTAAATGGCTAATTCTAATTGATACTATTTAAATGTGTCAATATAAAAGAACGCTTCAGTTCATATGTATTTGTTTAATATTGCATTTCTACGAACTCACTGTAATTTCAAGAACACGGTAATAAATTCAATTTCTATTGACATTTGTAACAATATCACACACACATGGGCACATACTTGGCAATTATAGTCACGCAAATCAACTAAACCATTGATGTTGTTGTATTTATGAGAATTTGTTTATATGTGACACATAGAACACACGTTGCCACATCCGGCACGAATGCAGATCACGTCTATTTAGCGTCAATATGTGCTGAAAAAAACTTGTCTGCTTGTAGATTTTTTAAAGCTCAATTCATTATCGAAATTTGTTCATCCACACCATTGGCTAAAACTCGTGCTCACATGTTATTCTGCGAACCTGTTACGGAAGCATGGTTGATTTTACTGATGACAACAGATAAAGCGTTCCAAAAATGATATATCTGTGTTATGTCACGTCTATATAATTTATCGTAAATAGAATCTATCATTAATATAATAATAAGGCTTTCTATCATAGGATAAACATTGTCTTAACTTAATGTTTTCTGAAAGGGTTACGGAAACAAAAATATTATCATAAATGAAAACAGATGATAAGTACCAAAATGTGTGTGTGTTGTGTCACGTCTGTAGGCCTTGGGCAACCTTTTCTATTAAGTTGCTAATTTTGGTGGCACGATATCAACAAACGTTATCACGATTATCTCTCTCATTTACATATCAGGTCTCGTGACGATATAATGACAGGCTCGTTTACGTCAGTACAGGCCGATATAAACCCGACATGTATATACAGCTGTCAGTCTTGTGTGATTTTCCCGCCATTTTATCATCACCTGATACATTTCCTTTCGCACTAAAGGTAATATAATAGTGCATGACCTTTACTACGGGAATATGCTGGTAATCGTTTATTTGAAGGGTGTGAAAACGAAAATAGTCAAGACCAAAACTTTAACTCCTTCAAAATACCAAACAATACGATCCATATGACAATTACAACACAATTCATCACCTATGGGACTAAGGGAGATAATTCATAAGGCATACAAACGTATTACAAGACCAAAGTTACATGTATTGAAAAACGCTCTTAATTCCTATCATGCCTAGCTGGTATTTAAAACGCATGGATTTACACATCAATTTTGAAATCATTTTCTCGTATGTATGTGCATGTATGTAACTGGGTATGTATATGTGTTTGTGCGTGTGTTTGAGTTTTGTGTATGTGTGTGTATATATACTGTATATGCGTGTATTTCTCTGTGCATTTGGGATCATTTGTGCGTGTGTGTATTTATATATATATGTTTATACATATATTATGTGTGTACATACATTCTAGGTTTTAAAAAAAAAGAACTTTTGACACTTTTGAAAAATATTTAAAAATTAGTTTCAACGCAAATCAAGTTGAAATTTACATATCATTAAGTCAAATGAAGTCAAATTATTCTGAAACAGGTTTTGTGACATTTCATCAAATATTTTTCCTGTAATTATCCCTAGAATATTTTATGAGATTTTAACTTTTGGACAAAGTTGGACCGCAAAATGTGTGTGCATCGGATAAGCAATTCAGAACACAATAATGACCATTGTGTATCACACCTGTTAATCCACCTGCAACTTCCATCACAGTTTCATTAATAATGGATGATGCATTTTGGAAGAAACGATTTGCGGGTTGGCATGTTTGATGCTCATTGACAATTGTTGCGTTCTGAATCAATTATCTGTCACACACAAATCTTCAGATCCAAATTTGTCCAAACATGAAAATCTCATTAAATATTCTAAAAATTATTACAAGAAAAGTATTTGATGAAATGTCACAAGACCTGTCTCGAAAATGCTCCCATCAATCTCTGAAACTCTCGAACAGTGGTTTTTCAAAAGGTGCAAACAATTGCACCTCTTCAGCTAGTGGGGCTTAATTTCCGTAACCATTTTTTCCTATCTTAGTTGACCTCTGACATTGTTTCTGACCTCTCTTTAAACTTTCACAGAAATATGTTTCCGGAGAACATCGTGGAGGCGTGCTTTAGAACGGTAACTATTCAAGACCATTTCCCCACCACTTGCTGATAGACCGTGTCATCAAATCAATAGGTCACGGACCGTGAGGAAACTTGACCCAGGAGAACAATATCCAGACCGGAAGTGCAGATGTTTTAGTCACAGATTGTGTTTCATTCTTGGATCGCTATTTCGGAAATGAATTCTTGGAAATATATGAGAATAATTTGCAATAGTACGCATACTAATTACCTCTGATTCGCATATATATATATATCAACCAACCAAAAAAAGGTAGCATCGTTAATTGAAATAATATCAATAGCATTTTTCCCACTTCAAATTACATGTCGTTCACGTAAGTGAATATAGTCACAATTAGTGTTTTATCCTGGATAAAGTAATATAAAAAAAAAATGATTGACGATGCTATATATACAGTCTGAATAATGTTGTGGATGGATGATTTGGAGACAACAGTTTGAGTACAATGTGGGTGAGTGCTTGGTCGGATGATTGGATGGCTAGATCTTTGGATGAACAAGAAGAGCAAGAAGAGCGTATGTGTCAGTGATTGGATAGGTGAATTTTTATGTGATTGAGCGAATGTGTAGGTGTTTAAAAAATGGATAACTGAAGTGACTGTATGAATGAGTAAATAACCATGTATTGTGTTTGTTTATTTCTAGATGGTTGTTTGTTTCCAAATTAACTATTAATTGTACTATTGTTGTTAGTATTTGTATGGGGCAAAGATGGGAGGACTATAAAAATCTATATAAAGTCATACAGACATGTTTTATCCATTATTTGCTAAAATATGTCGACATATTAACGTACCATTACGGTTCATCATACATGTTAAAATGTGATCTTCAATTGGCTATGTGTTTATTTTCCGTATGCCAGTACAAAACTGCAGCTTTCAAGACCATCATCCCCGCCCCGTCTCTTACATCAGAGGACTTCATGAACCTGACGTTAGTGTCTGGGATGACCGTCTACCAGTCCCTGTGGTTCATCAACGGAACCCTGCAGACCATCGGCCAGAAGACCTCGGACTTCCGAGAGATGGCACTGGACGCCGCAACGGTCAAAGACGACATGGATATGTTCGTCCAGGATATGGAGGCAACATACATGCTCATAGAGAATGCAAGTTTGAGCTCTGGCGATGCCAAAATGACCGAGTTTGATATGAAAATCCAAGATTTAAAAGCCTTGGTGGACGATATCCCCACAATGGGACAGCTAACCGAGATGGACATGACGCAACTCAGCAACGGGACCGGAATGGTGCTCTCGAGTGCGCTTGGCGCCGAAGGAGAACTCTTATCCACCTTGAAGACTGGTGCGCCCATTGACACGGATATTCTGAACAGCACTTCCCAGGCTCTCCATGTGATCATTTCGGCTATGAATGATGTGGTGTACATGGTGGAGCCGCTCCATCTGAGTTATCTCCTACACGAAGCAAACGCAGAGGTCGTCGCACTGGTTGAAGTAATCGCGATGTTTGATAAGAACGACGTGATGCTGACGCGCCAGGTCCACGTGATGAACGTGAACTTGATCAACCTTGTCCTGGCGACAATGCAGGACTTGCAGGCCAGCGACAAGCTTGAACTAAGCCACGTCTCACAGTCCATGCAGCGCCTTTCCACCAATCTTATCTACCTTATGGATATGACCGAAGAAGTCTACACCCTAGAGTTCCTCAATGAGGTCAGCACACTCCTTCACGATATGACAGGCGCCCTCCACGCCTTGTCCAACGTGCTCTACACGCCCAAGACGCTGCGGATGGACGCACTCCTGGAACTCAACCAGGTCATTGCAGAGATGAACGCCGTGGTGGATTCCATGTCGGCCATCCTCCTGGAGAGCACTGATTACACTCTTTACCATCGCAACAGCACATCAGAAGTCGTCGAAACTGTGTGGGAGGGGACCTACGACTACAGTATGAACATTCTCGGCTTGGTCGTCTTCTCAATCGCCTTCGGAATTGTTATTGGCCGCATGGGGGAAGAGGGCCGTGTTGTTCTCCAGTTCTTCTCCGCAACGAATGAAGCCATCATGAAACTTGTCATGGTCATCATGTGGTGAGTGTGGTTGTTCTCCATTTGTTAATGCTCACATTATAAAATCCCATGGTACAAACATACCAACCCAATCACTCCTCTCTCTCTCTCTCTCTCTCTCCGTCTTTCTCTTTTCCCCCTCTCCCTATTCTTATTTCATACTCTTCAACAAAGTTTAGCAAAAAAAGTGTTTGTAATTTTTCTGTCACAAACGATAAAGCAAACTCAACATTATTTCTTGTTAACTGCGCATGATTCATACATGTGTTCCAGGCAAGTGAATAATTGTCACACAAATATTCAAATTATGTTTTGATATTTATGCACAGTATATTGCGAATGCGAATTATCATATTCATAAGTAAAGGAAATTACCGATACTCTCGAATATTTCTAAGTTCCATTCTCAAATTAGATAAATGTATAATTATGTACAGTGCATTTAATTTATTATTCTATGTAAGATCTGTACTGTTTGATTTTGATGTTTAAAGCATAGGGACACTTTATGTAAATCATGCGCTATAGAAATATATATTCATCATTATCATCACTGTCATTATCACTATTGTTATTATTATTATCAATGTTATATTGTGACATTACTGTGACTGCATGATCATTACCCCGCTGTTTGCACCTTTCCATCGTGCAGGTACGCCCCGATCGGCATCCTGTTCCTCATAACTGGTAGCATGGTGGGCGTGGACGACTGGGAGGACATTTTCACCAAGCTCGGTCTCTACATGGCGACCGTGCTCTCCGGCCTCGCCATCCACGGCCTCTTCATCCTCCCCCTCCTCTACCTACTCGTCGTCAGGAAGAACCCCTACAAGTACGTCGCCGGCGTCACCCAAGCTCTCTTCACCGCCTTGGGGACCTCGTCCAGGTAAGCGATCAGGACATTCGAGGTGACGTCACTTCTTATTCTTATGCTACGGTCACGGGGAAGCGGTCTGGTAATGTCGCATGCCGCCTGTAGTTGTCCCGCCAGGGCAAAGCAAAACAAAATCGCCTCTTGTAGCGACCTTTGAAAACAAAGCTGGTCAGTCGCTTCACCTAAGTGGAGGAACCCTCTGAAAGGATCAAGGAGTTTGTATCTACGTACCTTATTTAAGGCGTAACTCATGATCGTTGTCTAGTTATAACGTCAAATATTACCACTATTTGCTCTATTTCAAGAACATTTTCACAAAATGTTCACATCTATTTTACAAAAAAACGACTACCAATTAGCCCCCAAATCTACACACATTTTGTTTCATTAATGTACACGTTTTCAAAAACATCTCTTTTGTAACATATAAAAGATACAAAGAAAATCCACTTATTCATGATTCACGAAAGTAGACCCTAATTTTTAATTTCAAGCATACTGTCATGAAAAAAGATCCGGGTTTTTTTTGGTTATTTTAACACACTTTGAAGCTAAACCCTTTTGTACGAAATCGGCAATGATCATGCATAACACGATGTCGAGTGATACCACGAGGCAGATGTAAGCGACACAACAATGTATGAATGAGCATATTAGACTTGACATGATTTTACCATAGATCCATTGCAAATATTTGTGGGTTAAGTTTTGATTTGCCATTGATTCATTGTCGTATCGGGAACACTATATGATAAAGAGTGGTAGTCTAGCCAATACACATGAGTTAAGCCATACTGTTAACGGGTGGATATAGTCACGTGTGACTGATTTCCAACGATTCCTTTCTTTCTGACCATAACGAAACCAAAGCAGAGTTGCCGTGTATACATTTTGTAATACATTCATTTATTAACTAAATCTTCAGGAGATGTAGCTCGATTATGTGCATGATGTACACTCAACACTAGTAAAAGAAAGATAAAAACCTGACAATCACTGGAGATAATCTTCGCATAGCCTACTTGTCCTCCTCATCTACCTTGACATTCCATAAGCATTGAATTTGTATGGTTCCGTAGTGATATGTCTTTTCTTGATTTTACATGAATAAATTATCTGCTTTTTATTTGTAGCTCCGCAACACTGCCGGTGACGACCCGATGCCTGGAGGAAGGGCTCGGGGTGGACTCCCGTGTGACTCGCTTCGTGCTCCCGGTGGGTGCCACGATCAACATGGACGGCACCGCCTTGTACGAGGCCGTGGCTGCCATCTTTATCGCCCAGATCAACAACATACCTCTCAGCTTTGCGGATATCGTGACGATAAGGTAGGACACTTGCGTTTTGAATCTGGTGTACCTTTAATAGTTATAATGTTTTCAGTTTCTCTTGAGGGCTAAGATTTACGAGTGCATTGTTACCTGGAACCATGCAATGGAACCAATAAGTGATCTTAGTATGCGCATGTGACATTGTACGTAGCATTTTGTTCTCGTATTAAAAACATCCAAACTGTGCAGAGTAGAGTTTGCATCCCGGTAAAGTGGACCAAACGAGTCCAATTCATCATGCTTACAGTTGATCTCTAACCTTGATAGCTTGAATCTTGAAATTTAAACTTAAATTGATTTGTTTTTAATCTACAGAAATACGCTGCACATGAGATACTTTTCACATTGTATATTTTACCACAGTGTATTGCTAGGTACATTAAAAAAATATTTTATCGGATTTGTTGTCTCCCTGGAATTTTTGCTCTTATAAATATTCAATTGTTAGTAATGTAGGGTTCCGTTACCCCGTATTTTGTTCTGACTCGTGACTGGTAGTTGATCTGTTTTTGCCCCACAGCTTAACCGCAACGTTCGCGAGCATCGGAGCGGCAGGGATACCTCAGGCAGGCCTTGTCACGCTCGTCATCGTCCTCACCGCTGTCGGCCTGCCCACGGACGACGTCGCGCTGATTCTCGCTGTCGACTTTATTCTGTGAGTATATGATTATTCAAATCTAAATGGCATATGACGTAATTTACAGAGATTGGTTCCGCAATCCCATTCCGTATCCGCATTGTTTCCCGCGCTTCAGATCGACGTTATCAGTTGTGTAGTTCATGGATTTCCTTTACAAACCAAAATAAGCATGTTAGTACATTTTGTAGAATTATAACTGAATTACTTCCGCTAGTAAACCTATACATCGTTTTCCAAATCAGTCTAGCCACATAAACCGACAACGGTGTTAAAAATAGCCATATCATTAACAGGAATAAATGTATATCGCATGTTTATTTTCGTTTTGACAAGATTTGTCTTTGTTGTTGCTTGTGTCTACGCAGGGATCGCTTCCGCACAATGGTTAACGTAGAAGGAGATTCTTTCGGTGCCGGAATCGTCGGCAAGCTGTCCGAGAAAGACCTTGCCAAGCAGGACGAGATGGAAGCACTAGTAAAGCAACAAAACGACGACGTCACATTCGGCGGGAAACACGCCAAGGATAGGTCCAACGGTGATATCCATGCGTATACCAACGGGTCCTACACGGCAAACAACGATGAGCAGACGCCGTTATAAGCACACTAAATGTTTTAGTACGCCCAAGTGAGAAAGAAGTAGATAGGCATAGGGAGTGAGAGCAAGAGAAGGGGGAGAGGGGGAAGGGGGAGAGAAAAAAGGGAGAGACAAGGAGACGGAGACAGACAGAGAGACAGAGAAGGAAAGTGGAGAGAAGAGAACGTGAGAAAGAGATAGATAGATAGAGAGAGAGGGGGGCAAGAGAGTGGGTGAAAGAGAAAGATAGACAGAGAGAGGGGGGACATGGATGTGCATGAGCATGTAAGAGAGATTTAGAGAGATTTAGAGAGAGAGAGAGAGAGAGAGAGAGAGAGAGAGAGAGATTTAGAGAGAGAGAGAGAGAGAGAGAGAGAGATTTAGAGAGAGAGAGAGAGAGAGAGAGAGAGAGAGAGAGAGAAACTCAAATGAAAACCAGAAAGCAACAAACACTGAATAATATCATTGATCTGTGACCCCGTGCAGGGAAGTATATTTCCTGGGTGCAAACAAGCGAGCAGAAAAGTGCATACCCATCTAAACACACTTTTGAAATGGGACGCTGGCGTTGTTTGATACAAACACCGCTAAGTTCGCCCAATTTCATCATCGTCTATGATTCATGGAAGAATAGATGTGATAGCACAACTGCTGAGCAGCAGAGTTTATACATAGAATAGACAATTTCATTGATTGAACATACAGGACAATTCTGGACATGAATGAAAAGAGCACATTTTTGGTTTGACAAAACCTGATTTGATTCATTGTTCCATTGGACGTTGGTCTCGTCCGTCTTATTTTTCATAATACCCGACACGTTCCTTTTGGTTGACATAAAACAAAACATTGTTCTTTTTCAGTTCATCGTTATTATTTTCTTTGCGATGTTTTCTCTAACAATACCAAAATCGTTGTCATGATCTGTGCATTTATGACAATGAGCAATTGTATAAACAAAGTTGATTGCGAAACTCCAAAGTATTGGACAAAGATTCAAGGTGAATATCAAAACACAAACATACTTTGATGAAGAGGATCAAGCTCTACATATCTGTCAAGACCAGATGACACCGCCGGATCCTATACACACCATTGTATGTTAAGGGTTAACACCAAAGTCATCGACACCCAAAATACAAACTGAGTGGGAAAACAGCTCAACATTACACAGTTACATTTCTGTTTAATCTCAATTTGTGTTTCAAATTTTAACACAATCGTTTGGATATAGATATTTAGCGACAGCGTTGTTATCGATTGACACCCTATTGTTTGCAATGAAGGAAGCCGTTTTCAAATGTACAACGTCACAATACTTATACAACATGCAGATGTGTGTACAAAAAGGCTGAATGTACAATATTGCCACAGTCAGACAGTACGGACAGTTCTTCCAGTACTTCTTGAAGTGCACATCTTTGTTCGTTTATTTGTACATGATTTTATTGTCATTTTTTTTTATTCATATCACTTCTATTGTCATTGTAATTAGTATCATAATAAGTATAATTGAATTATTATCCATATTTGCTTCTAATGTCACTGACAGGAACCGTAACATTGTTAATATTATTGCTATCATCAGGTCCCTTATGTATACATGTTTATTTTATTTGCAGATACTACAATTGCTACCAATATTCATACTGTTTATTGATGAAAATGCTAGTACTATGTTCAGTTGAGCACGTACTTGTCTGTGTACTTCTAGTTCGTCACTATTACGGATGCTACTCAAATTGCGACCCGGATAAGTAGCTGATCAATTAACACCGTTAAACTATCTGAACAACCTCTAGAACAAGTATGACATATGGCAGAACTATATATACATTTCATATGGTTATATTACCCTCATGTTTTGAGATATTGTCGTTACATTTCAGAATAGTAAAAGTAATACACATGTTATGATTCCGAGCATTTGCAGCTTTACATATCCTAAGGCCATGTTATAACAACTTCCTGCTATGTGATCAAAGTATGTCACATGATAACACTTATACATGATATACTTTACGTACAGGTGAATCGTAAATTGATTCCGACATTGTATATGTTTACGTAAGACACAGTTATCTTGGACGTGTTGACATCTTCAAATTCTATTAATCTTTCTTATTCGGTCTTGTTATCAGGAATAGATAAAAAGATGATTCGGCAGAGGGCTTAACTTGACAAACCAGTCCCCTAGTAAAACTCGAACCAAAGGTCACTATTGTTTAATTTTTTCGTCGGAGACATGGCTTTTAAATACATGTAGACGCGAAGTCATGTAATACGCTGTTTTTCGCAAGCCATAAAACACGTCTAGATATTCGGACATACAACTGGGTTTATGTCAACCATCGAAGCGTTATCAACTGTACATACATGTAAAATATATTATACTGTTATCTAACATTGTCATATATTATATATCGTTGTATATTCCACTTTATGATTAGAGTACTTCAGACTTGGTCCTTATACAAAGGGCGATGCCCTCGACAAGAGCATAAAGCTGACCTGTACTCGTGATAGTCATATTTACTTTTATCATAAATGATACTATTCTTGATCTTCCTCTGTCCTCCCTTGTATACAAATTTCTCATTGACTTTATTTCTTCAGATTTTATTAACATGAACTTTCTCTCTAAAAGATAATGTAATACTCCCTTTTGTCATGAATATTGGCGTCCTTTAAGCTCTTTAGATTGAATGCAATGCAGACTTATATATGGGGTGTACAACGGTATTGTTTTACTCAATAACAAGTGAGAAATAATATTTCGATAAAATAAAAATGGAAGTACCAACAATCACGTAATCCCCTATATTGACTTTTGGTCTAAATTGGGGTGGAATGTGAACAAACGGTCAAAAAGCAAGTCCTACTCGAGTGGATGCATTTAAGAATTGAAGAGTTGTAACGTTTAAGAGAAATACATTCAAATCATCTGACATTGTAAAGAGTATATCAAAACTTGCAACTTTATTGCGGGGTCTTATGTTTAAGTTGAACCCGATTCCATGCAACTTGTGATGGATAACCTGATATGATCGGATTGTTATTTAAACAAAATAACACACCAACTTATATGTCCAAAAGTAATGATAAAATTGTTGAGGTATGTGTTGCCCTCATCTTTGTGAATATAAGACGCCTTGTAAAAAAAAGTGTGAAAAAAAACATTGTATATACATGCTTTAAAGTATTAAACTAAATGTCAAAACCAATCTATTTGCCTTTTCTCTAGTGACGTGTATGTCCGTTGTGTATGAGATCGTCCGGTATTTTACTGCAGTCATCATTTGGCCTGAGAGAGTTTTGAACAAGTCAATGAAAGAATATGTTTTGTAACATTACAATTGTATTATAATATATTCAAAGAGGTACAAGACATTTACATTTAACATGTTTGAATTCAATACAGAAATATTGTTATTAAACCTTACAAAAGATTAGTGTTTACGAAGAAGAATTTTCCATTTTAACAATCGACAAACTCGCATGGTTGGACACGAGGTCTGCGAAACATCTGTTTTCCACTTTTCTTTTTATATTTTCCTTTATCTTTTTTATCTCTTTTTATTTTTGTATTTTCAATGGAATCCTTTATTTGCATTGTTTAGCGCATGCGCAATGGACAAGATATTAAAATGTCAATCTTCAGTTTAATGTGTATAGACACAGGCTGGGAAACTTAGATGAGAATCATGGTGTAGTATTTTTCCACTCTAAACCATCCAGCGGCGGATCCAGTTTTGAGAAGACAAACATAATGGGGGGGGGGGGGGGGCGGAAACTCCTAGCTCAGACATGTCAGTGGAACAGTTATGTTTACAGGGGTATTTTTGTGGAGATCGGACCCACTGGTACTGCCAACATGTCACCTAAATCACATACCATGCGATCGCCACAGGTCATGGTAGTGTACCTTCTTTACATAGGACACTGTGCCAGGACAGCATATTGTCCGAACGAGGTGTACAACCTAACGAAACTTCACAGCTATCACTGAATAAACAAAGATAGGATCGAGCGCAAATAACTAGAAATGGGCAAAGTTCAAGGGGTTAACATCATCATCATCATCGTCAATGCCTGAGCACCATCACCACCTTGACGTGCATACATACACACACGCACACACACACACACACACATACACACACACACACACACATACACACACACATATATATATATATATATATATATATATATATATATATATATATATATATACCGCGCGCGTTGATCCACCATCAATTGAGTAAAGCTGTCATGCCTCTACGGAGTACCATTTGTAATCACTAGTGCTAATTGCGCTAAATGAGATGAAGACAGAGATTATATTTGTTTTTCTTTCTATGATCATGATGCCTCTTTAAGAGCAGTTTACAGAAATGGTTATGACAAAGGTTATGTAGATATGGTACACTTATGACAATTCACATGTCCTACGATTCCCTGCTCAAAAATCTGCTCCTCTTTTAAAATACCATTATACCTAGACGAGCAACACAGTAATGAATTGATCAATTCGTATCGATGCACAATACATTTGACAATCAAACATGTGCGCTCTGAAGAACAAGTGACCGAGTTCTAGGTGGTACGGTATACACATCCGCTCCCATCGTATACGAGCACGTGCACACAAACCAACGCACACACGCACACATACACATAAAACACAGACACATACACACCCACAAACACACATGTTATGTATCAAAGTTTCCTGTACAATTATGCATTAGACACGTGTGCCCTATGTTATGTAAATTTGTACTTGGTGTTAAAAAAAGCTTTACACTTTTGAAAAATGATTAAAAATAAGACATACCCAAATCAAGCTGAAATTGACACAGCATCAAGTCAAGGAATGTCAAATTCTTTAAAGGCAATTGTTGTGACATTTCATCAATGATTTTTCTTGTCATAATCCTGTGAATATTTAATGAGATTTTCACTTTTGGACAATTTTTTTTTATCTAAACAATATGTGTGTATCAGATAATTAGTTCAGAACACAACGATGGCCAATAAGCATCACGCATGTCAACCCACTACTTCTTTTCTGCCAAAAGCATCTTGCATTATTAATGACGCTATGTTGACAGATGCTAGCGAATTGACAGGTGTGATACACAATGGTCATTGTCGTGTTCTGATCGAATTAAATCTGATACACACACATTTTTTGAGGTCCAAAATTGTCCAAATGTGAAAAAATCTCGTTATATTTTCCAAGAATTATCACAAGAATAACAATTGGTGAAATGTCACGAAACCTACTTCGGAAGAATTGACATCCTTTGACTATATGATGTGTCAGTTTCAGCTTAATTTGAGTTGTAATTTATTCTACATCATTTTTCAAAATTTCAAAAGCATTTTTAGTACGTAGAAAAATACTTTTCCATTTTCCTGGAGGTAGGTTCACTAATAAAAGGACAACGTTCCCAAGTTGAGTTATCGGTAATACTTGGGCTTTTGCCAAATCCCCAGTAGCTTGGACCCTGTACTCATTTGAAAATTTTATCTCAATCATCCATCTTGTAATGACACGTGTGATAGCAAATTTGGTCAAGAACATATGGGTGTCATATTACTCTGTACCGTATTTGTACCAAATTTGTTAAAGTCGCGCAACCACGTTTATTGAAAATCAATTGTGTTAATAGAATTTTAAACCTGAAACATGCAGTAGAGAAACTGTCGATTCTCTTTTATATTGGATTTGTCTCATTTGTCGAATCCGTATCTTGACGGACATGGATTTTGCTGTAAAATGTTTAAGATATCTAAATAATCTTTAAGCAATTTGTAAAATTTTGAGGCAAAATGATAGGGGTTCCTACAAGTGAAACAAACTGGTGTGATGCAATGGCGTAGAAAAAAAAAATGTTGGTAGCTCCACGCACTCTTACACACCAAACACACATATATCACCACCATCACAAAAACAAATCAGTCAATCACCACATCTACTGTCACTATCACCAAAAGCGCCACCATTAGTGGCGATAGCGCCATCGATACCACTTGCATCACATCATAAGTTTACAACCACATATATTATATCAGAGCAATGTCGGGACGAGGCAACAAAGACATTTCCTCTAACCAATCAGCGGATCAAGCTCAGGAGACAATGTCATTCCCATGGGGGAAGGTATCCCACACCGTTTACAATCTTTTGTCACATAAAACTGTGAAGAAAAGTTGGCAAATAGCATCCTCCCCTCGTACAATACAACGCTGACAATGGCATTTTCTTTGCAATGTTTGATTGACCCAAGCTTGACCTACGCTTATCGAAAGGTCCCTCTTGTTGTTCTCTTAAATACAATGCGATAAGAGAGTCCAATAAAATCGACGAACACGGCAGTGCATTACCTGTCATTGGAAATCGTTCTCGCCTTTTAGTTGTCAATATAAAATCTCACCTTCACTTCACCTTTGTTTTGATTTTGTTCAGCTAGTTTCGTTCTGTTTTGTGTTTTGGCGCTGTCTTGATTAAGCTGGTGTCTTTAGATTTAGTTAATTACTGTCTATGTTTTCATATCTAAATGATTTCTTTCATCACTACAGTTAGCTTGGCATAGTTCCATTTCATTCGGGTTGTGCTCAGTTAGAATAAGTTCAGTTATATTTAAGCGTTATTTGCTGTCGATGTACCCCAGGCTGTTCAGTTTACTTAAATATATCTATTTTGATTATAGACTATTTTGTATGGTTATTTGATGATATACCTGTAAGCAGAATTAGTTTAATTTACATAATGTTTGATGATAAAGGCGATTACAGTTTGCTTTCGAGGGTAATGGGTACATCGTACATCCGTATGTGTCTGGCGTACATGCTTTTATCACGTTGTGTCAACTAAGCCGTTCTCTTGCAATATGAGTTTGACATCATTTTACTTTGTGGGGTAACATTACAGTTTGTTTTCAAGGGGAACACATATGTGTTGATATATCACCTATCGTTTCCATTATCGTAGATCCGTATGTGCCGACCTGCCTCAATTGCTTTATATCTACTGGAGTGATGAGCACAATTTTTTGCAGTCGATAAACTTGCAAGCTTTTTCTCATAAAGTAGCTTTATCTCGAGCCTGAAAACCAACTTGATATGGGCTATGTACTTATCAAAAGGATAACTGTGGTGCACTGCATACATGTATGTCATTACGCTTTCATTTTGATAAAGGGCCTATCTAATTCATACATTTTGATCATATATATGATACGTACATTCATACCATTCTCCGATGAAAGTCAGAATACGTAACATAATTAGTTATTTTATTATTGTTTAATATCACTCTCCTTTCTTGAAGTTTGTATGGTATCATAATCCGGTTGTATTCACTTGTAGTAATTAGGAACGTGAAAGACACCGAGTATCCTTATTCAACACGCATTATGGCCTGCAATGATAAACAACAACTATATGGTGTGATCTTAATACAGTAAACAAAGAAAAAACATGCACAGGTCATTTCTAATTAACGTTTATTTCAATGTTGTTACAATATTTCAATCTCGCAATAAACGTATATTCCTAACTAACATATTAGAGATTTTTTTTTTTTAGGTTTTTTATTCGATTGTTTTGAAAGGAGGTAACTCACATCCTCTGCCATCTTTCTCTACCCCCCCCCCCCCCCCCCTATAGCTCATGAACCATTCTGGTTTTGTCTATTCATCCGGTTTAGCAAGCGTTGTGACGTTCATGTCTTCGTACTAAAATATATGCAGCAAGCTGAAGGTGTAAGCGTTAATTAATGATTAACTGACTTAGCATGTACGGCAGATTGAAGCCTTGCTGAACTGTTTAACCTTTGCCCAGATAGCTTAAGCAAGAGTTAATAAGTTTTTCTTTTCTATGTCAGTGAATGTATATGTTTACGTGACGAAAGAGGGAGAAGTGCGTGTGTTTTTTTTTAAAGATGTATGTGAACAAAATATTTAATTACCACTCGTAAAGAGTGTAGCAAGCACATAGGTCTAAACGAGATTTGAAAAAAAAACGAAACACGGTAACTTGTTCATTTATGAATTGTGATATAGAATAAATCCTTTTTGCCACCTCCTAATACGTGCTTTAATGTATCCTTTTATTTTAAACATAGGCTCGTTCCTGCAATAATCTTACAGTAAGGGTATTATGCATGGTACACGTATTCCCTTTTAGTATTTTCTTGTCATTACGATGATTTAATTTCATTAATTCATGAGAAGTACAAATACGATTAAACATACAAAAATGTTTCAGAAACGAGTTGGTGATGCATTGAAAACTATCAGGAACAGAAGAATTCTCATGTCAAACCTTGCTACTTTCATAGTATAATATAAGAAGCACAGCGTGTCGGCGCTTTAACGTAGTATAATATAGCTAGTAGGTATGAATGTTGTCTAAAGCTGGCGCTCTTTGCAAAGTACAAAATTTCTAGTTTTAATAACATCAGGTCGTCATAAGATGTTTCACAGGCACTAATGAAATTGTTGATAAAATAAGACTTGTTCTTTTCATTCTCAGCCAAAATCCCCTTTATCTGTGATGAACGCTTTATATCAATGTTCAATTACACAAACGAGGAATATATACCATTGAAATATTTTTAATATGTACTGATGCAAACGATAAACATGATGTAATGTGCCAGACAAATTTATTATGAGGTTGATATATTCATTAACAAAATAATTATAAGATATGATACCAGTTAATGTTCACAAGTTGTGGTCCTCTGTATCATAACACTTTAAACCTCGATGAAGTGATGAGAGAGACATGCATGTATCGCCTTCAAATACTCAGTACCCAACCATGATGGATCTATTTATAGAGAAAATATTGTACTGGGAAGACAAAAAAACTTTCAAAAAGGTGATCGTGAGCAATCTTCTTGTCAATGGTCTTAAATTCATGTATTGTCCATTTTAGAAACTTACTGAAAGTTATTTGCCCTCAAATGATCCGCATTTGGAGTAATCGGTGACTAAATCGCAAATCCTTATAATGTTCGGCCCGAACATTTTGAGGATTTGTGATTTAATTTTAAAATACTCCAAATGTGGATCATTTGCGGGCAAATAACTTTCAGCAAATTTCTAATGTGGCCAATACATGAATTTAAGACCATTGGCAAGAAAATTGCCCACGATCACGTTTTGAAGGGTTTTTGTCTTCCCAGTACAGTATATGCTAAACAGTTCATATCCCGTCCAAGCGGGGGTACCACCGCACAGTGGGCCAGAATGGTTTCAAAGTGCGCCAAAACTCGCAATCACCAATATTTTTCTAAAATTTATGTTTAAATGTTGGTTTGTATGGAAATCAGACCCGCGGAATCCAATGAAAATAGTTTCAAACACATATGACGTCATTAAAATACCGCTTTCTGATTGGTTGTGAAAATACAATGTAAAATAACAATGTTACAAATGATTTGTAGGCTAATACATAATCACTCTGTCTTTTTAATAGATATATGTTGAATGGTTAGGAATTAGGGTGAACAGACACGTGGAATCCATTGGAAACATTTTTAAACACATATGACGTCATTTAAATACCGCTTTGTAATTGGCTGTGAGAATGCATTGAGAAATATATCTAACATGTTAAAAACTTAAAACTTTAAGTTTTACTTAAAGTTTATGTTCCAATGCTGGGATTAAAGGTGAACAGACTCTTAGAATCCACTGAAAATATTTTCAAACACATATGACGTCATTTAGATACCACTATGTGATTGGCTGTGAAAATACATTTAGAAACGTCATAATTATGGTGTTACAATAATTCGAAATCATTAAGTATTTCTTTAAAATATTTGTTCAAACGTTGGGATTTAGAGTGATCAGACACTTGATACCCCTTCTCTATCTCTCTCTCTCTCTCTCTCTCTCTCTCTCCTCTCTCTCTCTTTGTCTCTCATCCCCTCTTTTTCTATTTCTCTCTCTTTCATGTCTCATCAGCTAAGAAAAATGCAAGGAGACTGTGAAGCTTGTGATATACGGTATACGGTGTAAAAACGCGCACATGATGTGTGTGTGATTTGCCTGCCTATGATCTGGACACAGTGCGCGCTCAGTACTCGCATGGCAGATTTAAGCGAAAAAAGGACGAACATGCGGGTGGAAAATGGGTATTACTCAAAAACGTGCAAAAATGTGCAGCTAAATTTGGTACCATTGTAAAGCATGAACTGTAATAAAGGCAATCATGATATTTGTAGCGCGGGAATCGACGGGAATGTTGACCACTTTTGAGCATGAAGAAATATATGCTGTTTTCCTGTCATTATTTTGTGTTGCATCATGACTTTCTTCCGGGAGGAACATTTGTTTGCCTCTAAACTGTATAGTGATGTGAAATAACTATTCTACAACAGGCAAATGCAATATTATGGAGATCAAATGATTCGTTTCGCAAAAAACTTCAAAAAAACGCAGTAATACATTTTATACACGATTTACCTAATCATCCAAATATCCGATGTTTTTAAAGAAAAATGACCCACTTAAAATCAATTTCAAGAAGAAATATTGCTCAGAGGTATGCCAGAGGTTGTAATCTTTGCTTAGAATGTGAAAAAAATAAATATTGTTTTGATGACCAAACCTCTATTTTGGCGCACTTTTGCTCACGCCTGGCCACCGTCTCTTGTTACGCGGACAAAATTGAACGGGACCTTTTGAAATTTGTCCGCGTAACACAACACCATGTTCATAAGCATTATACAGTCACATATTACGTAATAGCTTAGAATTTGTTGTGAAATATTTTGAGTTCCCTACAAACAACAAAAGTAAATATTCTAAATAATTGTTTTTTTAAAGACCCCAGTAATTATGTTTTATATATTCAACGCATAATGCAAAATGTTTAGTGGTACAGTGTATACGATCTTTCGAATTCAAAATAACCTCAGGATATATCAGATTACTGTGAAGTAACTAACCACTGTTATGAAACCAGAACAAATGTAAGCCGGGACGTTAAACTCATCAAAATCAGAACAGAGATGCCTTTGGCTTACCTATGTACATTGTACCGCAATATTGGAGTGGTACTCCACTTATGTGAAAGAAACAAGATGAATCGTCATAGATTAAATAGACTCCTAAATGGGCAACTTTTAGCGATTTTCCGAGGACTGTTCTCACAGACTTTAAATTAATCCTTGTTTTTCTCCTTGTTTTAAAATTTATAATTATGTCATGCCTGTTTGTTACTTTTGTACAAAATGTGATTGGATATTTCTTTCAATTCGAAGGATCCTTTTTCCATCCAAACTTGTCACTGTACACGTTTGAACTTAGCGTAATGATAAACTTAACGGTACTGTAATGCCATATTGATTTATCATAATAATTATCAAAGCTAAATCTAAATTTGTGTACGTATGTAACTTATTTACTAAACATCATTCAACTAGGGCGAGCCTCGACTATCATGTGATATTGCTTGACCCTATACCAAAGTATTAACATATCGTAATGATTTGTAAAATGTAACTGTTTTGGGTAATAGTGAGCTTATTCATTTATTCATTAATGATGAACATCGGGAAAGCTACAGAAAACTTCTACATACAGGCTTCATTTAGTCATTACGTTACAACAAAATCATTTGAAATATACATCCATAGTAAAAAGTAGATCATAACCATTGTGTCTGTATTATATTTAATTTCAAAATATCTAGGTTAAACTGATAAATGGTCTGATTACATTTGCTCTCGATCTTGTTCTCGGCATCCGGTACAGTAATCAATGCCCTATCCAAATGGTTTGTTAACTCTTTTGTTTATACAGTATCTCAATAATTCAGTTATAGAACATTCTCAATCAAATCATATGGTTTGATTCAAATCAATATTAGATAGATGTTTCAAATGACATTATCATTATATCGTGTGTATATTATACGCAGAAAACAATTAAGTAATAACTTTTGTATGATTCTGCTTTAATTTCATATTTTTGTTATGTCGTTTTCACCAAAATATTCGGACCATTTGAATTTACACATACTTTACATACATTTGTAAGTATATTTCATCGGTGACCAATAGTTATAAGTTTTCCTTATATCTTGATTGTAGCACTAAAATCTTTAAACTTAACCTGATTGATTTCCCGTGATTTTCATCACCTTATGATTGTATTGGATTTAATTTTTCAGATTTTGATGTTAGGTTGTACATAAGATCCGGTAACACCGCCCGAACTTTGTTGGAGCGTTCTTTGAACGGTAAGGAGAGGGGGCCAAATTTCGACAACGCTCGTCACCGTGCACAAAATGGTAAAAAAAAAAAGGTCGAAAATACGGGCGTTGCCTTAGCCGTGCACCGCTGAAGCCGGCGTTGCTTCAACCGTAGCGAGCGGTGACACTCCTCCATACCAACGCCAAAACAAAGTTCATCACATAGAGTTATATACGCCCGAATATCTAACTCTATGGTTCATCACCGCAATGGATTGCTGCGTTAACGCCCGACACCGTTTCAGCAATCCCGTGTCCTCTCGTAAGACGCTTACAAGCGCTCCACCAAAGTTTGTGCAACGTTTAATCGCCGCTGACGAAGCAGCGGTGGCCCAGCGTTTAAGATTTCTGCGTTGGCCTAGCGGACCCAAGCGTCCCAAGGTCCACGAACTTGCGTCTAGCGGTGCCAAACTTTGACTGGAAGTTGGTGGAGCGGTGGTGATTTTTGCCGGAGCGGAAACTTGCCGCTCCTCACCGCTCGCAATACTTTGTGCAGCTCAAGACTTTCGGAGCGGTAGGAGGGACTATCAGCGGTGGCCGAGCGTATACGGTGTTGCCTTTAACTTCTGTTAAACGGTGGTAAACGGTAACGAGCGGCGATGATTTTTTTAACCGCTCCAGGAACACTGGAGTGATCGGGCCTTTATGTTTAAGGTTGTGCACTCCCTTTACTTTCAAGGAGAGCAAAGCGACTCGGGAAACCTCCAGAAACCTGTGGCGTCACCGCCTGTAGAGAAGCCCACGTAGTTCACCGCCATTGGATCTGGGTCGGTCCACTCCATCAAGACCGTCTCGTTGCTATGGCGATATGCCGCGATATGTCCATTGTCGTAGGACACCACGAATTTGTCCCAGGCAGGCCTTTGAGATAGCCATACAATATCCTGCACCAAAATCTGTTGAGAGCATTGGCCTTCCGGGCTACACTTCCAGATACTGCCGGCGTTATTGTTGTCATTGCCAAATACTAAGAAAATGAGAGGAAAAGCCAGAAAATGAACGTGGAAGCAGCAAATATTGGTAAGAATTATAATGACATGGACAGGGAGGTTGATGTCAACATGCGTTACAACTGCAAGTACTGACGCAAATAGCAACAAAGACTAGTGCCAAAAATCCTATGCAAAGCAAGTCGAGCTTAATTTAGCTACCACTCATGGCTATTTCTAGGCGATTACATGCTTTCGTGAGGACGGGATACGGTGGTTACAGCCGTTGACCACATTGTTCATATTTTTTAAAATCACAAAACTGCTTACGATACACTTAGGATGCGTTTATGTTCAATTTGCGAAGGCAGAATTGGCGTTTTGAAACGCTGATTGAAAACGCTCATCCAAAACGCCGTTTACGGGGATACTGTTTATGCTCAATTTGCGAAGGCAGAATCATCGTTTTGAAACGCTCATCCAAAATGCCCCTTAAGGGGGTATTGAGTATGAACGCAGCCGCGTTTTGAATTGAACGTGTATCAAAACACTGATTTTGCCCCCCCCCCCCCCCCCCCCGATAGCATAAACACACCCTTAGAAAGTTCAATGATTAGTATTCCCTAGTCACTAAAGTGTTCATGTAAGCTTAAAACAAATATGCAAATATTCTTTGACGTCACAAGAAAAGCTTACCTATCTGATACATGGCATTCTCTCCAGAGTTCACGCTCGAGAGGACTATGAAGACGTTAACATCAGCGCTAACCTCAAATTCGAACGACGTTACACCTGAAGCTATCTTGAGTCCAGGGAAGGCATGTACACGTGCACCATTGCGCCATACTACACCATTGGATTCGTATTGTTCTGAGCAGGCTAGAAAGATGGAGAGAAAAAGATGAAATAAGTTGCAAAGGGCGTTGGGTTTGGGGAAGAGGGGGCGGGGCTAGGACCTTTATCCCCACGAACGGGAAGGAACAAAGAGATATACATACCACATGTCATTCCGTAGAACGAAGGTGGACACTCACAGTTGAACCCGTCAAATATCTCTTTGCATGTGCTTCCTTCGCTGCAAGGGCTTGACAAACACGCTGGAAAACGGCAAGATTAAGTTCATAGTTTCATATCTAATCCACAAAATGTCCATTAATCATCTGAATAAAAGGGTGAATTTTCCTTTCATGATCAAAGCTGTTCATGTCATTTCACATTTTGTCAATGTCATCCCATGTCAAGATCGGGAATACTGGTTAATCCTGGATATGATGTAGGGGCATTTTGCGGATCACGGTGCTCAGGTTGTGATTATGTGGACCTGTATCAAATATGTACAGTAATAGTATTACTACCGTGAGAAGTTATAGTATTTTGTAGTGTACTTCACTGTCGCGGTCATAGTAATTGTGTGGATCAACGTGTTCTACTTATTGTAAATTATGTGAACTTGCATCAAATAGGCCTATGTGCAGTAATAGTATTACTACCATCATATAGCCTAGCTCACTTTGACGGTCACCGCAATGGCATGATTTTTAATTTTACATTTAATCATTCAAGCTGTTGCTGTAATCAAGACATGAAAAAGAAGTCTATCTCCGAAACAATTAATTTCGACCTTGACAATGGCTATAGTTAGAACTTCATTAGCCAGCCAATCAGCTGATGTGACTCTTGTAATTAAAATTATTACAAAGACAAGGGTGATCATTTGAATAACAATAATTTTATAAGAATATACCCTGTTTCCTCCTTACCATAATCGCCGTTGTTATTATCTTTCACATATATTTCCACTTTACATCTCAAAGATTGACATCAATCTTACTTCACGGTTTTATTCGAGCCTCTTACATTACCTGGTATCTGACAGATTGTGATTCCCTGCTCGTTGTGTACTTTTGGAATGTATCGTCGCAGACCAGCATCCAATGATTTTGTTACCATAGCAACGGTGCTCCCATTGGGAAGGATGATGGAACCACATAACGCGGGATCAATGTCGGAGCAGTTGGCGGAATAGGCTTTAGCTGAATGAAGGAAAATCAAAATCAACTGTATTGCAATTGAAATCATGTAATTTATCAAAAATATATCATAATATCTCACATCACATCATAAGACATTATCCATAATCATAAGCCATCTCCTCACCTTCCTATGTTGTTTAAAGCGTTTAATCTAAGAATCATATGACCTTGCATTATATCACCATGATCATGTTATATCACAATACATTACGATAATAATATCCAATCACTTCACCTTTATATACATCATGAAATTCATCAAAATTACATCATATCAGCTTGTAGCACATCCCTTATACTATATCACCTATACCTATTATGAATCATGCGATTTATCAAAATTATATTATACTTTGTATCGCGTCATATCATACCACATCACATCATGTCAAATCACATTACGTCACAGCACATTGAATGACGTCATCTATTTCTGTAATGAGGCTATCCATGATCATTACATAATTTCTATATATTATCATTCGGGGTCCAATTTACAATTATACCAATTATACATGTACTCTACAGAGTCGTCTGGTATATAGAGTGTAACGTGCATAACCGTCATTTACATTGACAGAATAGAAGTCTAGGTGGGAAAAAAACTTTCGACATTCTTGAAAAATAATATTCCAACGCGGCAACTCGAATCAAGCTGAAATTTACACCAAAGCAAGACAACTGGTGCAAATTTCTAAAGAAGCATGTAACGTTGCATTTTCATTTATTATTCTTGAAACAGTCCTTGTACGTGTAATGTAGAGGGAGAAAATCGTGCCTATTTGCCTCGCAATATTGATATATTTAAGAAAACAGCTCACGCTGATTATGATGTTTCATGCCGTTTATATGGTTTATCATCGAAAACATCTTTGTATGATATTATTCCTGATCTAGAGAAGGGTGTCGACCGGAGTCATCGGACTGGGAAGGTGCCTGATTCATCCGCCAAGAGGGATACTCAATTTATGAAGGTCTATTTTGTATGCATGTATTTTGGTGTATTTTTGGTTCATGTTTTGTAGCTGTAGCCCGTGTGTTTATCTACGTAATTAGACCGTATAAACAATCCTGCGTGCATCATTATGCAGTTCTTGTACATCTTGTTTTTTAGAGTGGAATAAAAAAAATGAAATGGAAATTGAAATTAATATTGTATGCAATTTGGCAAGATAACATAAACAGTGGGCATTGTTGCGTCAGGAATTAGTCATTTGATACACACAAATAGATCAAAATCTAATGAGTTATTGCTCTATTCTTTGGGTATGAGACTACGAATGCGCGGAGGGGGGGGGGGGAGGATAGAAGGATGGATAGAGTGATATGCAACCCTCTTTTGTCTGTACAGTCTAGATGTAATGAAGATATTCATAGCATGTTTCGTTGTATCTGTAGACACGTAGGCCTTGGCATACCTCCAGTAAAAAAAAAAATGAACTCACCATGGGCTTGATAAGGGAGAGGGAATATCAATCTTGGTTAGCGGCTATTTTAATCATAATATATATATGCTTGCAAATCCTACATACATACATGGCGTACCGTATGATTGCATCGACGGTACGTGAATGGTGATCATTAAGAAAAAAATAAACATGTTTCTTTAGAAGGGAGGGGTCGACGAAGAGAGAAATGGAGAGAGGGGATGTCGAGAATGAAGAGAGAGAGAGAGAGAGAGAGAGAGAGCGAGATGGGGTGGGGGGAGGAGAGGAGATAACAGAATAGGGATATAAAATGTCTCAACTGTTTCACTGTGATTAATGGGATGAAGGGAATATGCTTTGCTTTACTCCGCTTAACTTTATTACATTCCATTAATATTTGTAACACATTTAATTCACCTTAAAATGAACCATTCATTTGATCCGAAAGAACTGTTCTATCAAGATTTGTATTTTTGTTAGATTAGCCTTTGACCAACCAATGCATACATTAGCCTAACAACGTTGTCATAACATTTTCTTTTTACTAGAATAGAACCACGTTTGATTATGTTTTTACAAAGGTGTTCAAAACATTTTTCACCGGCCGCTTTGAATGTGCCTCAACATCTATATCATGTTTTTAAAAAGTTAGCATGTTGCTCAGTTTATCCTATTTGTTTGCATCTCATTTAGTTTTACTGTTCATCTTAGGTCATAAACATATTCTATTTCAAATGTTTAATTTCTACAGTAATGTATACGTTTAATGAGACATTAAAAACATGTTGTTGCAAAAACATTAGTTGGAAAACCTTAGAAAGTTGAAAAACGGTCAAGTCAATGTTTTGAGGAAGAGGAGGAGGAGGAGGATGGTGATTTTTTTTTCCAATTTTCAATTTTTTAAAAAATCAATTCTAACACTTTTGCAAAAAAATGTCCTCTGCAGGAGTGTTACCATACCTTAAAAGAAACATCTTAAAAACGTTCTTATTGCCATCCACTGTTACCATTGCACCTATCTCTTTATCCCTCCTCTATTTTTTTGTAAATATGTCTTGTCTCTTTTTTGTAGTGATGTCTGTTGTGTATTTTGTTGTGTTTATTGCTTATAATTAAGGCATGTGCGCCTCAAACTTTGATTAAAAATCTTTTGCCGTTTTTTCATGTTTTTGCAATTGAGACCATTTTCATATTGTTGAAATTGAAATATTCTAGTTTTATTTCAATACAGGTATCTCTTTTGTAATTTTGAGTTTATCTTGATTGTATGGAAAATACAATTATGAAGGAAGAAATTAATAAATATTTCAAATTGAATCCATTTATTACATGTAAATTAGTACAAATGGACTTTCAACATTAAAAGAGGGACACTTCAATTCTCTCATTTCCTTGCCCTTTGTTAACTTTATTCACGACTTTGAGAGGGCGAAATAAACATGCACTAAAACGAGGTTTTGATTAATTCAAGTGAACGCGTTTTCGATTATGCGTGTGATAGTTACCATACAACGAAGGGTCTCGAACAGTAAGATAACAAAACAAAAATTAACTAAGATATGGATATATTTGCGTACATCGGTGTGTGTAGTTGCGTTATTTGAAGAATGACATACCTCTTCTATGGCATGTATATGAAACACTGTTGAATTCACGCCGAACATTATCAAACGAAATACATCATGCAATTACTAATATGAACAGGGTGATAATGACCCAGAGATTTGAGTATAATCATAACCGAAGCTTTCAACATAAAACAAATTCCTAATAGTACTAAACACATCTACACAGCGACGATGCATGATTTACAAAGTTCTTATACGTAATCACACACACACACACTCACACACACACACACACACACACACACACACACACACACACACACACACACACACACACACACACTCACATGCCTGCCACTATGGGAGAAAGGATGAAGTAAAAGCGATTACATGTACATATTTTTGGAAACAGACTATACACGCATTTCTTCGAATCTTAAGATAATGGAAGTGAATGTTGTATTATCACAAAGGAAATGCCATCAATAATGAGACATTGCATTAGAAACTCACCTCGGAATATTGCGCAGAACATCATGTAAGCGCGGACCACACTCGCAACAGCCATGTTCTATCAGATTTGGCGTCACTGCAATGAATCAGCCTATGTTCAGATCCACGAATCACACGCTAAGGCCTTTATGCTGCTAGAAGTACAGCAAATGCAAGTCTCGAAAACAACAAACACACATACAATGGCATTGAAGCCGATTTGGTGCGGAGTTTGGTCGACAGCTCCGAAATAACGTCCATGGCATACATTTCTTTCTACATTGAAAAGTAACACTGTGTTTTATACTTATGCACGTCTACGTGATAACATACCTATCTAACTATGGAACTCCCAATTTGGTTTTCGCGAAAATCATATACTTCTCATGCAATTTTACAATTTGTTCATAAGATTGATAATCATTTACACACTATTAGTATATATCTTGACCTGTCCAAGGCCTTTGACACCATTGATCATTGTATTCTCTTTAAAAAAACAACAACATTTTTTCATTATGGTAGCGGGGGAAGGCTTTGGATTGGTTCACTGATTACCTCTCTAACAGTAAACAATTTGTTTCGTGTCATGGTATTGAATACCATACTCTTTCGATTTCTTGCGGTGTTCCACAGGGCTCGTTATTGGGTCCGCTTTTGTTTATATTATTAATGACTTTCAAAATTCATCTGATAAATTTTCTTTAATATCATTTGCTGATGATTCAAACATTTTTCTTTCACATCGTGACCAGAAATCACTGCTTGAAATAATGAACACTGAACGTGTTTGTGTATGTGAATGGTTATCATATGAAAATTATGTTGTAACATATTGAGGGCAATTGAAATAATGAAAACTGACCCAAAAAATACCAACGTAGTAAACATGCAAGGGCCCATGGCCAGATCATCATTAACTTTAGTCCCAGTCACGATTCATTGATGAATTCTTGCGCATGCAATGCTAACTGGCATCTATCAGAGTCATGTGGTATGTATTAATATATAGTATACCTGATCACCTGGCTTTCATGGTAATCAGAACTCTCTCACAGACACACACACACAGACACACACACACACTAACACACACATACAAACAAATGCAAACACGCACATACACACGCATACACACACAGACAGACAGACAGACACACACACACACACACACACACACACAAACATACACAGCCCAGTAAATGTAAATGTCATGATACAACTGCTAATATCATAGTACTGTGAAAAATATGATCACATCATAATTTTTCTGATAATATCATGATAATATTTGGTTCTTCTGTTGATGTCATGGTATCTTTGGAAATATCGTGGTAATATATACTTCTGCTGATATCATGATAACATTATGATATTCCTGCGAATACAATGACAATAATAATCATCATCATCATCATCATCATCATCATCATCATCATCATCATCATCATCAATTCTTAGAGAAGCATGATATAATTCAAATAGTCTCTATGCGTGTGAAAGTAAAACTTGATTATGTGAGAATTTGAAAATAACTAAGAATTATCAAACAGATGCGTCTTTAGCGTTGATTTGAAGCCTGTCAATGATCTAATGCTTTGGGGGAGGTTATTCCATAATTTGGGTGCCGTATTTGCAAAAAAGAAACGGCTCTATCCCCGAATGGCTTAGATTTTACACGTATTTCAGAAAGAAGATTTTTTGATTGAGAACGAAGATAACGACTAGGCCGGTATCATTTAATGAGTTCAGTAAGGTAGACAGGAGCATTTCCACACAAGCATTTGAATACAACAGTGCATGAGGATTTATCGGAAGCCAGTGGAGACTACGTAGAATCGGAGTTATTCGTTCAAATGTCCTTTTTAGAGCCCCAAGCCTTTGTACACGTTGTCTCGGAGATAATGAAATCTAAGTAGGCCTAACTAAATATAAATGCGTGAAAGAGCCTCTCTTAATTACCAATAGGCTATCATGGTAAGATCAGAGTATTTCTGCAACTACCATGGTACTTTTGCGAATATCATGGTGAAGTCATAATATTTTGTTGAATATCATGATAATATCATAAGAGTACTATAATCCTTTTTTGTAAGGGTAGTTAGTTACTAGAAGTACGCGCTGAATGCATATAATAATTATAGACTTAGTAATATTGAATGAATATGGCCCCAGGACTGCAATATGTCCTGACGCTGGAGTGATGATGACACTATAGATATGATAGCTGCACTTATGCCTGTTTTTGCATGAGCAACATATTTCTTATCTGCCCCCCACCCCTCCTTTTTTTTTTTTTTTGTAAGGGTAGTTAGTTACTAGAAGTACGCGCTGAATGCACTTTTAAGCAACTTAGGCTTAGTAATATTGAATCAATATGGCCCCAGGAATGCAATGATATATATCCTGACGCTGGAGTGATGATGACACTGTGGTATAGCTGCTTATGCCTGCTTTTGCATGAACAACATATTTCTTATCTGGGCCTCCCCCCCCCCCCCCCAACCCCACCCCCACGAAAAGAACATCAATTCGCATTTTTCGCACAACATAATTTATGAACAAATGTGTTGAGAAGATATCTAAGAGATAATTTTTAAGGGGCTGCTATTATTCAGCTAGTATAACCAAGTGCTGTCCACATGAGTGACTCTTATGATATAGCATTTGAGTGAAAATTCCATTTAAAGGATTTTCCATCGAAAAATGATGTGTTTGAATCCACTAACAAAGTGTGTTTTAAAAACTATGTAGGCTCTAAAACAGTTTCAGAAGGTTTTGAAAAATTATATTAGGTCTATAGAAAAAACTTCCAAGCATCAATACATTGTAGCTTATTTTCCAGGAGTTTTTCCCCTTAAAAAATATATAGATTTTTTTTAAACAAACTGAAATCACCGAGACTAAGTACTTCCAAGCTGGAAGATATTTTAAGCAATTTCGGGGAGATTTGTCCCTCAGAAGAAACAACAAGTAAACTTTGAATCAGGCTACTCGGCTCTGATTATTTACAAGATGGCGCTGACCATGGATCCAGTTTATATGCGCCTTCCAACAGCAAAATTCGTCTCTAAAAAACCTTAAAGGGTAACAGAATCCTCTAAGCTGTTCAAATCCTCGCAGAACCGAGACTCGTCACTCATCTATGGGAAAAGACTTATTTGAAGGAAAACAAGTACATCAGATCTCTTGTTTACCGGTTTCGTCGTCTTCTTCAAAGTGCGAAACACAAGATTCAAGAAGACTGAAGTTGTGCCAGGGGTAAGTTTCCACCGCGAACCACCTGTCGGTTAGTCGGGGCCCGGCCCGCCTGAGCTTGACTGGTCTCCGCTGCCTGGTGCTCGGCCGCGGCAGTCGTGTGACATATTACGTCACGTCATCACATCACATCAATCATCACATACTAGTAACATATCTATGGTTGGCATTTACATCGGAAGGGCCTGTTTTTTCATTAGAATGACAGCGGTAACTCGATGTGCCTCCACCATGCACCACAAAGTGGCCGGATGCATTGTTTAAAATTGGGTTGTCTGTCCGTCCTAATCCGTTTAGGTAATGAGAACCGTTCGCCAGATTTGCTTCAAACTTGGTACATGTGTATTGTGTGTATTGCATAAAAGTGTAGTGATGAAGTGTATATAATTAGGGTAAAATCTGATTGAGATCAAAGGTCAATGAACTTTGTGGAAAATTGCAAAAACTTTCTTCACACTATCCAAATCCAAGGATGCAATTCTTATTAGACATGGTACACAGATGGATCACTACTTGGGAGTATAGACTGACCAGTGAAAGTTTGGGTAAAAAATTCTGAAAGTTCAAAGGCCAAAGGTCAATGAACTTTGCCAAGAATAAAGTAAAAATTGCCCCCAACTTCATATTTTTCCAAATCAAATCCTATGGTACAATACCAACCAAACATGGTACAAAGATGGATCACTACTTGGGGGTTGACTGGTGACATTTTTGGTGAAATTGCTAGAAGGTCAAAGGTCAATAAACTTTGCAAAAATTTTCTCTTTCACCATATCCCAAATCCAAATCCAATGGTAAAATTCTAATCAAACATGGTAGGCAGAGATGTATCACTTCATGGAGGTAGACAGGTGAAAGTTTGGGTAAAATTTCTGAAAGTTAAAAGTCAATGAACTTTGCCAAGAATTAGCTAAAAAAAATCCCCAAAGATATATTTTTTCAACATAAATCCAAATCCAATGGTGCAATACCAACTAAGCATGGTGTAAAGATGGATCACTATTTGGGGGTAGACTGGTGACATTTTTGGTGAAATTGTCAGAAGGTCAAAGGTCAATAAACTTTCGCAAAAATGTTTTTTTTTCTCCATGAACCCAAATCCAATGGTACAATTCGAACCAAACATGATACAAAGATGTATCACTTCATGAAGTTAGACTGGTGAAAGTTTGGGTAAAATTGAAAGTTCAAAGGTCAATAAATTTGCTAAAAATTACCCCAAAGGGATATTTTTCAAAATAAATCCAAATCCAATGGTGCAATATCAACCAAACATGGTGCAAAGATGGATCACCACTTGGGGGTAGACTGGTTTTTGGTGAAATTTCTCAAAGGTCATAGGTCAAAGAACTTTGCCAAGATGTGCTATTTTTCACATTGAATCAAAATCTAATGATGCAATTCAAACCAAGCATGGTACAGAGATGTACCCCTTCATGGAGGTAGGCTGGTGAAAGTTTGGGTAAATTCCTGAAAGGTCAGAGGTCAAAGGTTTATGAACTTGCCCTTCTATCTGACATGTACTATCTTGTGTTATTTGATCGAGGTTTCCAACACTGAGTTGCTCCCTACAGTACATTCAACCCCCCTACCTGAAATGTAGTATCTTGTGTTATTTGATCTAGGTTTCCAACGCTGCTCTCCAAAGACTTCTAAACGCTGATAAAGATGTGACCCTGGCAGAGGATTTGGATAAGGAATGGGATGGAGATGGTGGTAAAGGGACCGCATCCATTGCCAAGGGAGATAGGGCTGAGGAAGACATCTTGGAGGAGGAGGAGGAGCAGAGGAAGGTATTTGCGGAGGTCTTCAGTGACTCAGACAGCGAGGAGGAAGAGAGGTAATGTTCACTCCCAATCTGTGCTCTGGTATTATCCCATTGTTCTGACAAACACATTTTTTTAGGGGTTAGGGTTAGGATTAAAGTTAAGGGGTAGGAATGAAAAGGATTTATTCGCCTGTAACATACCAGTAATCTGTAAGTTTGGTAGTGTATTTTTTTATTGATACAAATTGATTTATTAAATAACTAGGTATGCAAATTCATGATAAAAGTCCTCTTCCCTATAATTCACCTAGATGTGATTATGTTTTGAAAATATTAAATTTAGGCACAAATCTTCCTTCTTACTTGATTTATAATTTTGTAACATAACAAAATGTGAGTGCAAGTGTTTCAGAAAAATCATGTGAAACATTGAGAGTGGAGGCATTATCCCCATGCCTGATAAGGGTTAACTTCTATTTTCTTTCTCAAAAATGTACTACCTTCGATATATTACACATTTAAGTAGCATTTTTAAGTGTCTAAAGGCCACAGATGACACTCTCCGATCAGTCTTATAACTCTGCGACAGGTTGAATCTTAGGACCTGGTCATGGGATTATGGGACCTTGTAGTCCCATAACGACTGCAGAATTGTGGGCACGATCAAATAGGCTATTTTTCGTGATTTTCGGGCCACAGAATTGCTCTAAAATCACATATTTACCTCTCTAAACCCTATTCTTGTGCGGATCCTTACCTAAACCTGATTCTGTTCAGTTTCAGCTATTAATTCATCAAAGAAACCATCAAAATTAGGAATATCGCTGTCTGATGAAGTATGAAATACACTGAAATTTAAAATCCAAACTATCACCAGTATAGAGTCTGCTCTAGCAATGACAAGCCTCATTCTCATCCTCTCCCTGGCTGTCTGGTGATTTGAAGGAGGACTAGAGAATGATTAGGCTAATGCCACCAGACATCTTAGTTGAAGAGTTTGGATAAGAAATGCCCTACAGCCTGGAAGCGAGGCCAGAGAAAACCTGATGTGCACCATTGGCAGGACAGGACTGGCCACTTTGTCTCTGGTGAACGAACAAATGTTGTGATTTGATTTTGAGTCAATATTCAATGTCTCACACAAGTTTATGTTGTCAATAAAGAGCAGAGGAAGAGGAGAAGGAAGAAATTGTCATTATTGCAGTGTGGAGACATATTTGGAAACTTATTTTAAGAAAACTGATTATCGGTGAAATACTGTATAAGCTGTTATTTTCGCGAGGGTTTTATTTTCGCGAATTTCGCGAATGAACGAGCAAACGCGAATTTAACAACGCGCGAAAATATTCTCATATCAACTTGCAACATTACGAGATTATGTGTAATGGATTTGTTACTGTGAATGGAGCTGTATGTACAAACATCACGAGAACAAGTGAGCTGAGACTGAGTGTTTACAAACAGCATGGTCGTATGATGTCAGGGAATTTCCCTGGATGAGTGTACGTGAACGCGAATTTAACAACACGCGAATATGTGGCAGAAGCCGCCATTCGCGAAAATATATGTACGCGAAAATAACAGCTTATACAGTAATCAATTTTGGCTCAATGCCATATATCAAGATAATAATAGAAGAAGAATGATTAAATCTGATGATCACCTTCTCTTGTCTGCTCACAGCAATTGAAGGACACCAGTGTCGTGGGGCCGCTTGATTCGTTGGTGGTGTACGCCGATCATTCAGCCGTCGACTTCTTCTCCCTCCATGGCTTCAGCGATGACATCGTTCTCAACAGCAAGTACTCCGACCTGGCGGACAATTGGACCAACTGCACACTGATGTGCTACATCCCACCCTATGTTGGTAAGCATCTCTCTTCCTACATTCAAGACTTTGCACTGATGTGCTACATCCACCCTATGTTGATGAGCATCTCTTCCTACATTCAAGACTTTACACTGATGTGCTACATCCCACCCTATGTCTGTAAGCATCTCTTCCCACATTCAAGACTTTGCACTGATGTGCTACATCCCACCCTATGTTGGTAAGCATCTCTTCCCACATTCAAGACTTTGCACTGATGTGCTACATCCCACCCTATGTCGGTGAGCATCTCTTCCCACATTCAAGACTTTGCACTGATGTGCTACATCCCACCCTATGTCGGTGTGCATCTCTTCCCACATTCAAGACTTTGCACTGATGTGCTACATCCCACCCTATGTCGGTGTGCATCTCTTCCCACATTCAAGACTTTGCACTGATGTGCTACATCCCACCCTATGTCAGTGAGCATCTCTCCCCACATTCAAGACTTTGTCTTATTTGTTTTTTCATAATGCTTTCACCATTTATCTCAGTGCCCAGTTCACCAATTTACACGCCAAAAATCAGGAAAGTAACGAAGTGCCATTCACAGTGATATTTTATAGTTATTTGCGATGTTTAGAATTTTCTGGAGATGCCAGACTCCCCAAAGCTCCCCATAGTTCATTGCGATCGTCCCGTGAAGCCTGCGTCAATGTAATTTGCCACTTTACCAATAGCGAGACCAGTAAGTCATTGTGGTGTGTGGCTTGGTACTTTTCTTGTGTCAATATCACTCTTAACTCCAGAGCCATCCATGCAAAGAGTTTAGCCAACTAAGTTTCAATAGGTATCAAAATGGCTTATATTTTTCTGTTATCTGCCATGTTGCTACTTGTTGAAACGGAGTTAGCCAAACTCTGTATCGATGGCTCTGTTGAATTCCCCTGTCTGTCGCCCTCTACCTTCCAGACGCAACCCTGCTGAGGGAGACGGACTTTGGCCTGGACCTGCGGGTGATGGAGCTGGAGCTGCAGAAGTGGACAGAGAAGAGCAGGGAGGCCTACCAGGCACAGGTGGCTTGCATCATGAAGCTCAGGCATGAGGTCATCGCCCTCAGAGTCCTGGTAAGACAACCGTTGGAAGAGCCCAATGTCAAAGCAGCAGTATGCCGACAGATGCTGCTCCAAGTTTCATTTTAAAGGGATGGTCCACCCTGAAATTCAGTTTTAATGAAAGCAGAAACAGGAATGAAATATATTAGTGAAGATTTGATGAAAATCCGCCAAATAATAAGAAAATTATGATTGTTTAAACTTTGGATTTTGTGAACTATCCCTGTACATGTAAGTCACATAATGTTCATGTTGTCTGTCTCCCTCTAGGTCAGCTCACAGAAAGGTCTGATCCAGTCCCTCTCAGAGGAGCTGGAAGCTGTGCAGACAGATAAACTCATGCTTGGTAAATATCCTGGATTAAGGACTGCCCAATGTTTGCCCAGGAACATGCATAAATTGTGCAATAGTATTATCAACGTGGTCTTTTGTTTAACCCTACTTTACCAGATTCAAAGATCTAGCTGAAAGAATGCATTGACCACAAAAAAAAATCAAGTCAGATAAATGTGCATAGACTCTTTATAGTGATGTAGGATTCAAATAAAGCTCGGAATAGATGCTGATTTGTAGTCTGCCTTTTAAGCCTAGCATCTTTTTCAAATCAGAAAATCAGAATCAAACAATTTCCATGTGTGATTGAGTCACTTTGATTGCTGTGTTAAAAATACAATAGGTAGTACAATTGTAGGCTCTTTGAGTATTTGGCTATAAATACAACTCAATAATAAATGAATTTTAAATGTAATGGGCAGTTTAACTCTACTTTAAAGTGAGTTTTTTAGTTCCTATATTATGTGTGAAGTCCTGAACATAGTCTTTACTGAGCCTACGTATTGGTTTGCTGCAGTTCCATGGCAAATTTTAACATCTTAAGTGGACCAGGGTTCATGTAGCACAAAAATCTAACCATGAGCAATGGGTTAAATGTTGGTCTCCTATATTTCATAGTATGTATTAAACTTTGAAAAAATGGATACATCATGTGAATTTAGGAGATTCCAAAAGAGGTAGAAATAAAAGTGAAAGTTCCATCTCATTCTCTATGCCATGGCTCATCGAGTACACAACAGGCACTACATACAAATCCAAATCCAATGGCGCAATTATAACCAAACACGACGTATCACTTCATGGAGGTAGACTGGTGAAAGTTTAGGGAAAACTACTGAGAGTTCAAAGGTCAAAGGTCAATGAACTTTGCCAAAAAATAGCTAAAAATTGCCCCCTTAGTGATAATTTTCAAAATATATCCAAATCCAAATGGAGCAATGCCAACCAAACATGGTGCAAGGATGGATCACTACTAGGCTGATCACATTTTTGGTGCAATTTCTCATAGGTCAGAGATCAAAGGTCAATGAACTTTGCCAAAATTGGCTAAAAATTGCCCCCAAATATATATTTTTCACATTGAATCCAATACTAATGATTCAATTCAAACCAAACCTAGTAGAAAAATGTATCACTTCATGGAGGTAGACTGGTGAAGTTTGGGGAAAATTCCTGAAAGGTCAAATTTGAAACAAACTTGATACAAGGATGGATTTAGACAGACTGGTTAGATTGGAAGTCAGAGAAATAAGAGGTCAAAAATCAGTGAACATTTCCATACTTTTCACATAGGAGCAATGGTACATTGCCCACCAAACATACACATTTTCTGAGAATAGCAAAGAGGCGGAGGCATATTTATCGACTGCGTGGCAGTCGAATTGCTGTAGCCTCTGTATAAGACATTGTTTAACCCTTCGACTTCGCTGCTTAAATGTGGTATTCAGGGTGACTTTTCTCTTGTAAGACATTGTTTAACCATTTGACTGCATTGATAGTACATTGTTTAGCTCTGTTATTCATGGTGACTTTTCTCTGTATAAGACATTGCTAACACTTTGACTGTGCTGCTTAGCTGTGGTATTCAGGGTGACTTTCCTCTTGTAAGACATTGTTTAACCCTTTGACTGCATTGATAGTACATTGTTTAGCTTTGCTTTTCATGGTAACTTTTCTCTTATGAGATATTGTTTAACCCTTTGACTGCGCTGCTTAGCTGAGGTATTCAGGGTGACTTTCCTCTTGTAAGACATTGTTTACCCCTTTAATTGCATTGATAGTTCATTGTTTAGCTGTTATTCATGGTGACTTTTCCCTGTATAAGACATTGTTTAACCCTTTGACTGTGCTGCTTAGCTGTGGTATTCAGGGTAACTTTCCTCTTGTAAGACATTGCTTACCCCTTTGAATCCACTGTTTAGCTGTGGTATTCAGGGTGACTTTCCTCTTGTAAGACAAGACTGCTTTGATAGTACATTGTTTAGCTCTGTTATTCATGGTGACTTTTCTCTGTGTAAGACATTGTTCAACCCTTTGACTTCACTGCTTAGCTGTGGTATTGAGGGTGACTTTCCTCTTGTAAGACATTGTTTAACCCTTTGACTCCATTGTTTAGATGTGGTATTCAGGGTGACTTTCCTCCTGTAAGACATTGTTTAACCCTTTGACTTTGCTGCTTAGCTGTGGTATTCAGGGTAACTTTCCTCTTGTAAGACATTGCTTACCCCTTTGAATCCACTGTTTAGCTGTGGTATTCAGGTTGACTTTCCTCTTGTAAGACAAGACTGCTTTGATAGTACATTGTTTAGCTCTGTTATTCATGGTGACTTTTCTCTGTGTAAGACATTGTTCAACCCTTTGACTTCACTGCTTAGCTGTGGTATTGAGGGTGACTTTCCTCTTGTAAGACATTGTTTAACCCTTTGACTCCATTGTTTAGATGTGGTATTCAGGGTGACTTTCCTCCTGTAAGACATTGTTTAACCCTTTGACTTTGCTGCTTAGCTGTGGTATTCAGGGTAACTTTCCTCTTGTAAGACATTGCTTACCCCTTTGAATCCACTGTTTAGCTGTGGTATTCAGGGTGACTTTCCTCTTGTAAGACAGGACTGCTTTGATAGTACATTGTTTAGCTCTGTTATTCATGGTGACTTTTCTCTGTATAAGACATTGTTTAACCCTTTGACTGTGCTGCTTAGCTGTGGTATTCAGGGTAACTTTCCTCTTGTAAGACATTGTTTACCCCTTTGAATCCACTGTTTGGCTGTGGTATTCAGGGTGACTTTCCTCTTATAAGACATTGTTTAACCCTTTGACTCCACTGTTTAGATGTGGTATTCAGGGTGACTTTTCTCTTGCAAGACATTGTTTAACCCTTTGAGTGCATTGATAGTACATTGTTTAGCTTTGCTTTTCATGCAGACTTTTCTCTTATAAGATATTGTTCAACCCTTTGACTTCACTGCTTAGCTGTGGTATTGAGGGTGACTTTCCTCTTGTAAGACACTGTTTAATCCTTTGAGTGCATTGATAGTACATTGTTTAGCTTTGCTTTTCACGCAGACTTTTCTCTTATAAGATATTGTTTAACCCTTTGACTGCGCTGCTTAGCTGTGGTATTCAGGGTGACTTTTGTAAGACATTGTTTACCCCTTTAATTGCATTGATAGTTTATTGTTTAGCTCTGTTATTCATTGTGACTTTTCTCTGTATAAGACATTGTTTAACACTTTCACTCCACTGCTTAGCTGTGGTATTCAGTTTGACTTTCCTCTTGTAAGACATTGTTTAACCCTTTGACTCCATTGATAGTACATTGTTTAGCTTTGCTTTTCATGGTGACTTTTCTTTTATAAGATATTGTTTAACCCTTTGACTGGGTGACTTTCCTCTTGTGAGGCATTGTTTACCCCTTTAATTGCATTGATAGTTCATTGTTTAGCTGTTATTCATTGTGACTTTTCTCTGTATAAGACATTGTGTAACCCTTTGACTTTGCTGCTTAGCTGTGGTATTCAGGGTAACTTTCCTCTTGTAAGACATTGTTTACCCCTTTGAATCCACTGTTTAGCTGTGGTATTCAGGGTGACTTTCCTCTTGTAAGACAGGACTGCTTTGATAATACATTGTTTAGCTCTGTTATTCATGGTGACTTTTCTCGGTATAAGACATTGTTTAACCCTTTGACTTCCCTGCTTAGCTGTGGTATTCAGGGTGACTTTTTTCTTGTAAGACATTGTTTAACCCTTTGAGTGCATTGATAGTACATTGTTTAGCTCTGTTATTCATGGTGGCTTTTCTCTTATAAGACATTGTTTAAGCCTTTAACTCTCCTGCTTAGCTGTGGTATTCAGGGTGACTTTCCTCTTATAAGACATTGCTTAACCCTTTGAATCCACTGTTTAGCTGTGGTATTCAGGGTGACTTTCCTCTTGTAAGACAGGACTGCTTTAATAGTACATTGTCATGGTGTCATGGTGACTTTTCTCTGTGTAAGACATTGTTTTACCCTTTGTTTTCACTGCTTAGCTGTGGTATTCAGGGTGACCTTCCTCTTGTAAGACATTGATCAACCTGACTCCACTGTTTAGATGTGGTATTGAGGGTGACTTTCTGTAAGTCTGTCCAAAATTGCCCAAAATGGGCCTTTTTCACAATAAATCCAAATCCAAGGATTGAAGATCAGAGGTCAAAGTTCAAAGAACTTTGCAAAATTTCGCTAAAAAGTCCCCCAAATTTGATATTTTTCATCCTTTATCCAAATCCAAATCCAACAGTGCAACTCTAGCCTAACATGGTACAGAGATTTATCACTTCATGGCTTAACATGGAAAAACAGAATATATTTTTCATTTCCCATAGGAATTCAATGGTACGCTGCCCACCAAACATACACATTTTCTGAGAATAAATCTAAATCAAGCTAGCAAAGAAGCAGAGACGCTTCATCGACTGTGTGGCAGTCGAATTGCTCTAGTTCACATTGAATCCAAATCTAATGATTCAATTCAAACAAACATGGTACAGAGATGTGTCACTTCATGAAGGTAGACTGGTGAAAGTTTTGGTAAAATTCCTGAAAGGTCAGAGGTCAAAGGTTTATGAACTTTGCCAAAATTTGCTGAAAATTGCCCCCTAATTGATACTTTTCACAATAAATCCCAATCCAATTATGCATTTCAAGAAAACATGTACAAGAATCACAAGGATACAAGGATGGATTTAGACAGACTGGTTAGATTGGAAGTCAAAAGAGTAAGAGGTCAAAGGTCAAATGAACATTGCCAAAGTTCGCTAAACATGGAAAAACAGAATAAATGGTATTTTCATTTCACATAGGAATTCACTGGAACATTCCCAACCAAACCAACAGATTTTCTGAAAGTAATCTGAATAGAGCTAGCAAAGAGGCGGAGGCATATTTTTCTAGTTTATGGGGTAGAACCTTTTGTAATATGCTTTCACACTTGAAATATCTCGGTGACCTTAGTTTTGAGAAAGTACCGTCTAAATGATGGTTATTTTTTATCCAGGATATTACTCGACCTTTGCTTTCATACTGGCAAAATAACAGGTATTTTCAGATCGGGATAGATCAGAAAATATTTCGTTTTTTTCTGATCGGAAAGATGTGAGGGAGCCTAATGTATATCTGGAGTTAACAATGAAATCTTCCATTTGCTTTTATAATCCTTAACTCTCTGTGGCAGATTTGCACAACTAATACAGGGTTAATAATTTATAATCCATTGTATCAAATTTCTTTCCAGAGAAGAGTAATCTTGAGCACAGGATTGCAGCAATAAAAGCTGGATACTACTGACTGCACTGCGGCGGTGATGATGAAAGGGAGGATGGTGACGGGGCAAGTAAGAGTCACTCTTTTCACGCCTTTGACACATCGTACACCAGAAGTCTGCACAAATCCCATAGAGCAGCATTTTATCACAGGAGTTAAACTTGGATGATTTTCTTTGAGTTAGAACTTAGATGAATAAATCCATGTTCAAAATGAAAATGGTTTTTATTGTCCATCTGATATTGTTTTGTCATTATATTGTAAGCTGTTGTTAATAGCTTGCAATGATTGGTTGATGCCTAAAGACATTAGCAGCTATCAATAAGTCAACATTTCCTGCATCTGAACTGATTTCCTCAAAATGTGTAGCACTTCAATAAGATGACTATGTACAATATCCTTAGATTATAATGATTTTAACCCTCCTATTTTCATGCCAGATTGATTACATGTGAGTAATACATTAAAATGTAATGCTAAGTTTCAAAACTGCACATTTGCTAATGATATGAACTGCTTGGAATGATTAAAAGCAATGCATTGGTAAGCGACCTGATGCTAATTTGTCATGAGCTATGATAAATAATCATGACATTTTTATCAACCACTTTATGGAAAATCTTATGAAAATGCAATTATGACTCACCTATTATATTTACATGTACATTCTGCAGTAGTTTCAAATATTCTGATCTGATCTTGGCTTGAGATGATGTACATCATATTAAGAACAATTGAAACAATTTATTTTGTTTGGAAAACATCAAGTAACATTTATGTCCTAGTTTTCTGTTTTTCTTTGTTACCATAGAAACAAATAGCATAATGAAGACCGCACCACCAAAGTCAGTGGGTGTTGAAGCGAGACAAGACAGAGAAGAAGACGATGATGAGGAGGAGGAGGAAGATGAGGATGAAGACGGATATGACGAGGATGATGAGGAAGAAGGAGATGAAGAGGTGGAGGAGGAGGAGATTGATACTGAGGCTCTCATCAAGGCGCTTGAAGCTGAAACCCGGTCTCTAAGAGGTAAGGAAGCATGCATCCACCTGCTCAGCTTGGAGATGTTCACTATAATGACCATATTTGGTTATTTATGCAAATTTCATGCAAGTCTCTTAGACAACACGTTACTAATTAATGGTTTCCCCACAACATGTCCAAGGTTTGTATGAGTAGCGCCTTCTAGTATATTCAGAGTGCATTGTCTGATTAAGACTGAATCACTAGATACAGCTAAATGCATTACTATATGCAGCTATCGAGAAGGTTGTGGATACACTACAGAAATGGCTTAACATCCAATAGTTTACAAAAAGTCCTTGTGTTACCAAAGTGTAATATAACATGACTTCTGGCAAATTTTTGAGACAAGATTGATATTTATGAATGGAAGGAAACATTCATTATTAAATGTTGATGAAAGCGTAGTACCGTTATGAATGGAAGGAAACATTCATTATTAAATGATGATGAAAGCCTAGTACTGATTCTCTGATAAAGCGAACATGTGGTAGAATGCGACCATGATTAACAATTGGGCAAAGACGGGGAGAGAGAGAAGATGGGAAGTTGAAAGAAACACGGTTGATTTCAAAATGTTACATGCCCAAACTCATTTCCGTTGAAGCTTACCCCTTCATTATCTCTCTTAAACAAAAGTGTGTAAAAATGAATTGGGACTGAGAGGGTTGAGTGAATGAGCCAAGAACACGCTTGAGTTATGCGACCTTGAAACCAGCCCAGCCATCCTTCACTTTAACCACTCCTGATAGACAAGTATACCCACTAGGGCCTGGCAATAATGGGCCAGACACAGGATCAGCCATAGGGACCTGACAGGACGTGCCCAAATGGAATTTGAATCAAAATGCCGGGTCCCTGACCCAATTTGGAGGAAAAGGGATGGAGGAATCTGTAGTCTGCTCGAAATCGAAACTTCCTTTTACGATGCTGTCGGGGATACACAGTAATATCTTTTCTTGCAAGGCATGATGTGAAAGCTCATGTTGGTGTTTGTCGTGTCAGAAATCTGAAGGAAATGTCTTTTTGTTAAGATGCAGGTGTTTAATTGAATGATAGAAGACCAGTCCCTCACCATGTTTATTGGGGAAAACACATCATCTCCTACTGTATGTTACTACGCTAAAGTGACGCACAAATGGGCGCGGCAGGAAAATGTTCTTATTTTTTGCGTTACAAATACATTCAATATCATATAGTAATATTGGTGCATGTTTTTGAATTTGCGCTAATACATTGATTTGCAAATGTCGCAAAACTAAAACCCGAGAAAAAAGTATTGCTTATGCAGTAATAGAGCGGGAAAGGAAAAAGAAAAGTTCACCTTGGGGACTTGTATGAAACTGCTGTACATATAATTTTTTTCCAAACTTGGGAGCGAGGCGATAGGAGAGCGCAATGGTGGTATGATATGAACAATTTACAATCAGCATAATGATTCTGAATTTGCAGATTGTAAGGTATACACTGTACATGTAGTTCATAATAATTCAATTTTAATCTCAAGGTTGTAAGGTATTTTGCCTGCATATCTCTACCCCCAAGTTGTTGACGGAGCTTGAATGTGAACCATGTGATACCCAATCAGCAATCCCGTTTGATTCCTGATTGTAAATGACAAGATGGAAATATGTGTTACACTCTTGGGAAATCAAAGGTCAAAGGTCAGAGTTCAGGTGGAAGAGTTTTCTCAGTCAGTCACATCACAGAATAGAGCATGTTAGTTTAAAGACACGACTAATGTTATCCAATATTTATTGATCTAGTGTATGTGTTTCATTCACTTGTGTGATGTGCAGGGATTTTTCTGGATGCATTTTGATATGAAGTGCAGATGATTGTAGGACTACAGGAAGGAAATTTGATTGAACCTTGAAATCCATGTACACCTCCATAGACCTTTTTAAGCTAGAATACTCAAGGACATTGTTATGCTCATGGAATATAATTTGTTGATTGAAGTTTTGCAACAGACTAATTTCTGGCCACTAACATTATTGGGATAAAGTTGTTCACAAAACTATTTGAAAATGATTTGTATCCCATTTTTCTGGTGACAAAACAAATGTTATTGTCCCTTACATGCAAAGTGCAATAATGTGACCTACTAGTATTTGATGCCTCTCCTTCCAACTTCTATGTGCAGAACTGCAGACCCCCCTGGGAAATCATTGGAATTTGTGCCGATAGTTGTAACTCAATTAACCCTTATCATATATCGAATGTAAATTCATGAATGATGTTTTAGTGCCTCAGGGACTATGGAAAGATGTCTTGAATGTTGGTATGCGAGGAGGAGTATGCGCTGGCTGTCGTTGGGATGAAAGCTTGCACTTCACCTCCTGATCAAGTTCAACAGCGAGTGCTTTTATCCTCGGAGGATTGCAGCGAATTAGAGCCATGATTTGTCAGTTGATGGGTGTACGATGTGAACAAGTACACGTAAGCAGCCCATGTCAAAATCAAGGCTAGTTCTGCTGAAGCATTTACATAAGAAAAAAAATGAATTGGATAATGAAAATGCCTGCTTTGGCCCTGGGTGGTCTGTCGTGAGGAATGACTGAACCAGTGTAGTCTGACCTGACATTGTCGCATCCACTTTCAAGCAATAGATGAGTGTAACCACTTACAGCCCTTAATAACTAGTTAAAGGGCATGAAAAGTGGTGGACGTGATTCTAGGTCCGATAATCTCTACCAGCGCTATTTATTAAATTGGAAGGAGGATGATGGAGAGAAAACTCAAGTTCTTTGGGCGCATGGTAAGAAGAAATGGCGTGGTGGAGAAGCAAATATTATTAGTAAAAGAAAAACACGGAAGAGGCCGTCCACCCTTGTCTTGGACTAATGACATGAAGAGACTATCAAGTGGAGGGATGATAGGTGCAAGCCATGTGGCAGAGATGAGAGTTGAATGGCATGCTTGTCGAATGGAGGGATGATAGGTGCAAGCCATGTGGCAGAGAACAGAGTTGAATGGCATGCTTTTGGGAAGACCACAGCAGTGGTCTGGAGTGCCATGTGAACATGATAAGATGATGCTATCTTACTTCCTCAAACATGTCACCTTTATGCATCCAGGTAAAAGACAGGTTGGCCCATTTGCAAAAGTCACGAAACTTATGAAAACAGCCTCACAAACTTTTTCAGGAAAAGTGTAAGTCTATCCTTGTTTACATTTGAAACATGCGTTATCAAAGCGACCATAGTCCAGATTCATATACAGTAATGTAGCGAATCATGGTGTGGTGCTGCCACTCCACATAATGTTCACTTAACCGCACACAGTGTGCGGTCGAGAACTGCGATGTGTGCTTATTACGGAAGTTTTCATTCAGTATTTTCTTCCATTTTCTGTGTTTTTTACCAAAATGTATTTATTGACATGTAAAAGGGCTCCCCTGTCTTGAGATTTTAGATCTGCAAGGAGATTGCTGAGGTGCCTGTCACCTAATGGTTGATTTCTATGCTAGTGATTGAACGACTCAGATTTAAATAAGAAGCATACAGACGTGCATCAGATCATCTTCCTAATGAGTGCACTCAAATGCAGTCAGCTCAAAGTATTTGTATAATAAAGACAACGTAATACTGCTAAACATGTTCTATCCATAAGTTGAGTGTAGCCCTCATATTTAACAATGTTTTGGCAAGATATAGCATGAATACAACATCTATTGTGTCTACATCTATGTACAGGGCACTCAGTTATACTTCAAGCCTGCTGCATTGATTGAATGGATTGTTCCATTGTTCTTTACAGGGAGGAGACAGAGCTTCAATGACAGAGGGGATGGAGAGGGTCCTGAAATAGCAGCAAAGTTTGAGGCTGAATTGGTTGACCAGCCCACACCTGGATTTAGGAGCACGGTCACTAAAGTTACCATGGTGAGTACATTGTCGTGATCAAGATTTCAAGAATTGTGATAAAATACCATTATACTTATACTTATAGAGAATTGACCCTTTCATTACCATTGGCATGATCATGTAGTAAGTTAATGTGGTTTTCAAGGCCTGGTAACGTAAGGGTTTGGCAATGACTATGTATAAAAAGCCAATGGGGTTTTCAGGGCTTGTTAATGTGAGATTTAACTCTCTCATTACCATTGGCATGAACTTGTGTAGTAATTAAGCCAATGGGATTTTCAATGCTCTGTAATGTAAGGGTTTAACTGTATATTTTCTTTGACATAATGTCATTCAAGTCTTTTTTCATTCATTATGAAAACAAACATACATAGAGTACATCATAACAACAAACAAGGTAATAATATTGCAATTCCTACAAATACATATAAAACATGAACATACTGAACAAAAATCACAAGTTACATCATACATTTGATTTTGGAGTCGACAGAAAGAGCAAGCCTTTGTCAACCACCTTAAATATTCAAAAAAGTTTTGATTTAGAGTATATATCTTGATTTTACTGGATGAATCATAATATTCATGGAAGTATTGGAACATTGCTTGTTCAACCTCAATGAGTTATTGCACCCCCTGATATCATAGACTGTATTTACAACTTGAAACTTGACTGTGTGAAAAGCACGTCATACAGGGTCTGTCGCCTGTAGTTGTGACCACGTGAGTGACATGTCTGCATATTGTGCATGTTTAATTGTGAATGGAATCCTTGTGTAGTAGTGGCAGGGGGGCCCCCTTGACAAGTTGTTGACACTGTCTATCTGATTCAGTAGACATTTTGCAGCTGTCTGTGAACTGAATGGAAGTATATCACCTTGGAAGTTTCCTGTTACCTAGCTGCTTTGCTTTCATGTTGTGTAAGTTTCTGCCCCCCTCCCCCCCCCCCCCCTCCTCCCCCACCCCTCCTTACCTCCTTCCTCCTCTTCTCTCTAGCGTGGGTTACAGGCTATTGGACATCTCTGGTAGAAATTAAAAAACAGAGTCTTGTTCTTATAAGAGGAGTCAACTTTCCGTTCTTTTCTCAAGGCCATCGGAGAAGGAATAAGATATAAATAGTCTACTTGCAGCCAGACTCAATTAATAAATTATGTAGTTTGGATTTGAAATGTCCAACAGTCTGAAAGCTAGGCTAAATCTCTCAGACTTATGATACATGGACAAGGTACTCTGCTTTACGTTGATTGGCATAGGGGCACAACTGCACAAAATTCACTTTTGTGTAAATGAGCAAAACAGGTCCGTTACTTGCGTTAACATCAGTGCACTTGTGTAATGAAGTGGTGTCGTCGTACTAGTGCATGTACGTCCATGGTTATGCGGATTTCCGGTTCTCTATAACATCACTCCAGTGAAACTTATATTGGTCCGACATTGTCTAATGGGCTAGTGTCCCTGTTTGCTCTACCCACATAGAACCAGTTGTCTTGACAGCTCATATCACGTCACACTTTGGTACTCAATACGACATCGGTATATCCTGATTTTTTTTTCTTCGAAGAGTGTGCTCGTTAGTGGGGCATGGTGAGTATAAGAACCATCAGTATTTCAAATTGGAGTAATATGTCAGTTGCTTCCTTTTGCGAGAGTTGGGCAGTCCGTTGATCTATGTCCAAGCTGTGGTTAGTCATGGTTGGCCAGGAGGGAATAACAAGAATACATACATGCTCCGTTCACACTGTCACACTTACTTCAAAGAAGTCGCTCAGCAGGCACGGTCACACTTTAAAAACCAGCCATGATTTTATGTCTATTGAGCTGTTCATTAACCCAAGAACAGCCAGGGTTGTTTGGGCCATCTCAAAGCCCCCCAGCTGTGAAAAACAAAGAGCGGTTTTCATAAACAGGTTTCATTGTATCCTAAAACAGCCTGAATAGCCACTGTGGGTGTTAGAGTGTCCATGGATCTATGAGTGGTCTCTATATACAGGTGTCATCATATCCTAAAACAGCCTGAATAGCCACTATGGGTGTACGAATGTCCATGGATCTATGAGTGGTCTCTATATACAGGTTTCATTATATCCTAAAATAGCTGTAATAGCCTCTGTGGGTGTAAGAGTGCTACCCATGTATCTATGAGTGGTATGGTTTCATCATTTCTTAAAATGGCCTGCCCATGGACTTATGAGTGGTCTTTATATACAGGTTTCATGATAACTTGAAATAGCCTGCCCATGGACTTATGAATGGTCTTTATATACAGGTTTCATGATAACTTGAAATAGGCTGTCCATGGACTTATGAGTGGTCTTTATATACAGGTTTCATGATATCTTGAAATAGCCTGCCCATGGACTTATGAATGGTCTTTATATACAGGTTTCATGATAACTTGAAATAGCCTGTCCATGGATTTATGAGTGGTCTTTATATACAGGTTTCATGATAACTTGAAATAGCCTGTCCATGGATTTATGAGTGGTCTTTATATACAGGTTTCATGATAACTTGAAATAGCCTGTCCATGGATTTATGAGTGGTCTTCATATACAGGTTTCATGATAACTTGAAATAGCCTGTCCATGGATTTATGAGTGGTCTTTATATACAGGTTTCATGATATCTTGAAATAGCCTGTCCATGGATATATGAGTGGCCTTTATATACAGGTTTCATGATAACTTGAAATAGCCTCTGCATGGATTTATGAGTGGTCCTTATATACAGGTTTTATGATATCTTAAACCAGCCTAATCCTAGCAGTAGAGCTGGGGTGAAGTGCAGGGCATGGGAAGGAACACCCAGGCTGTCTGTCTGTCCCTGGGTTGTCTGTCTGTCCTTGGTCTGTCTGTCTGTCTTTGGGCTGTCTGTCTGTCTTTGGGATGGGGGAATGGAATCCACATCATCGTGCTCGGCCTCATCAAAGACACAGACCCGGCTCTGGTCCCAAGGGAGCCCCTGGTTTATTTTGGTCCCCCGTTTCGTGTGTGTCTTTTGCATTTATAGATAACCTGAGTGGTGAACATGATTGGGTGCTAACCCACTTTTCTCACCAAGATGTGATACTTACACCGACCTGATGTAATACTAGTTTCTTAAAGACAGGGTGTCCCTTTTGCAGGTCAATACTTTTTTCTTTTCTTTTTTTTTTTTTGGGGGGGGGGTAAACCCATGGGAAATGGAAGGAGATACTGCCTTAGATCTTCCCTCTTAATAATAGAACTGGAAACTATATTTAAGCAAAATTGTAGCTATAAGTAGATTTTTGGGAGGTTGTGGGGTGGATCGTTCGAAACCTGTGGCTTGGAGACCGCTGTGCGCTATGGTCCATATCGGTCCACGTTATTGGTATCGGTATGGGTCCACTGCGACCTATGTAAATTTGAAATGTTTTACTTTGAAATCGGTGTGTAATATATCAGTGAAGAAGCACTACTGTGAATATGGTCTTTCATTCTGGTGACTAGATGAAAACTGGAGTCACTAACCAATTTCTTTAACACAATTTACAGGCAAGAACTTCTCAGAAAAATGGGGAAGCTGTGTGCCTTTGATGGCTAGCCATACGTGAACATGTATCCTGGTGTGAAGCTTCTCCACGTCATGTATGCTACAGACATATTTTCTGAACCAAAACACACATCCTATGCACTGAGCTGCCAATCAGTACAATATTGATATTTTTAATGCAAGTATAAAAAGAAAAATTGTACAATTTTTTTTTGTCAATATATGTGAGAAAAAAATCAAAGGTGCTTTTTCTATAATATACAGTTCATATCTGTTTTTTTTCTTCAGAAATATAATTGTGTAAACTTGCAATAAATTTGTTAAATTTGAAGTACAGTAAGGCCTGTACAGGCCAGCCCCACCCCTACCATACAAAATCTGTATCAACCCCCCCCCCCCTCCTCCACTCCCCCCCCCCCTCCATGTTTCCAATCAGTGATGGTGGATACACCCTTTGTTACCCCCTTCACAGGCCAACCCCACCCCTACCATACAAGAGCTATATCACCCCCCCCCCCCCCACCCACGTATCCCAATCAGAATGGTAGACACACCCTTTGTTACCCCCTATACAGGCCAACCCCACCCCTACCATACAAGAGCTGTATGAGATCAGACGGAAGCAGCTAGGAGACCCCTCCATCTTCACCAGGCTCTACTTCTGTGGCAGCCTTCAGAGACCAGAGCGCATCGCCACGATTCTCACCAATGGCTTTTCTGAAGAAGGTAGGCGTTTCTTGTTTGTTTTTCTGAAAATACAGTCCACAAAGTAAACATTACACAAATCAAATCATTGCTGCTCAACATGGTCTGTATTTCTTATTTTGTTATTCTGTAACACATTTGTGGAGGTGTTGTGTTTTAAAGGCTGTGACTAAAGACATTGAAGGCTCAGGTTCTACAGGTAGCCCACCCATGGCACTTGTCTTCCTCAGCAAAATACTTCATCCACATTGCTGCTCTCCACCCAGGAGTATGAATACGGTACCTGGTAGGAAGTGAAGGATTATGTGAATAAGCGGGTAGGGAATACTCCCCAGGGAGTGGAGATGGTGCACATATATGTGTGCATGATGCATACTTAAATCCAGCGATCAGGGCTACAATTTTGTGACTGAGAAAAGGGGCAGATCCTTTACACCATTCAACCAAAATCGAAACCTTTTTATGCACCACTGATGCAGTTTAGCAACAGTGAAATACACACAAAACACAAAGAGCAGGAGAAAGTGGTCAAAGAAAACTTTGACTTGGTGAAGATTTATTAGATGACTATTGGCTATTGCAAAGAGAATTTTAGACCCCATGTTTAAAAATGGGTCATAATGCTGTAATTGTGTTACCCAAGCCAAAAATTGGCTTTCTCAAATCAATGTTTGATCTACTTTTTTATTGACAAAAAGCATGTTTTACTGTGATATTCACAATGCCATACCACAGGGAATAAATTAACATGAAAATGTATGTGCAGGGAGTACTTTTTAAGCCTGCATGTAATTCTATGAAACAAACACCTCTGAAGTGTGTGTTGCATTGTACTTTATGAGGAAATATAATTTTCCACAAGGGCTGTCTTGTTATTTGCTAAATTACCCGTGTGATTATTTTCACTGATGAAGCAGTTGTGTGATGCATAGATAATGTGCTTTTGTTTGTGTTGACATGGTGTGTGCATGGAACTTTATCCAAATCATTATGTTCATTTAGCCTTCTAAATTGAGATAAAATACACTGTGTTTCTATGTGACAGCATGACTCCCTTTGATTAAAGACAGGGTTTCCCTTTTGCTGGTCACAAAAATAACATTTTGTACAAACCACAGGGATGGAAGAAGACATTGTACAGTGTATTAGCAATTCCCTCCCAATAATAGAAAAGGAAACTGACTTTATGCAAAATTATAGCGATAAGTATATTTTGAGGAGGTTTTGGGTGGGTCACCCAAAATCTGAGGATGGCCTTTATAAATTTGCACGTATTTTGGGGGGGTAAAAAACATGGAAAATAGACAAAGATACTGTAGTAGAGCTTCCCACTGTCCTACTGTTCATGCAATGGTTGAACACAGATAGGTCCCTGATTAAATTCATAGGGACTATATATGAAGTCACACAAGCACCTTAAAAATCTGGGTTAATTGGCTAGTAGCCTCAGTTTTAGGCTTTTAACAAAAAAGAATGCTGGAGAATTGTTCTTCAAATTTTCATGAGGCAAAGATAAATGGACAAGCTATGCATGAAAAAGATATGTTTACCCTCATTATCAATATATATTTTTCGTGATTTTTTTAATGTTTTATTTTTAACATGTAGCACTTCAGGGAAATAATTACAGGCGTGTGAACTTTGACTTAGCATCCTGTAAATGAGGTCAAAATCTACCACATGATTTCCATACCATCCAAACTGAGAAAGTTCTCTTTTGGCGTGTGGCCAAAGCTACATCTGTTATTGTCCTACAAAGATTGTGCATGTTTTTAAATCCATATATTTTCAAATCATATTTTCCAGATGGCGGATATCGCAGTTCAAATACTGAAGAATATTTGTCTAAAGTTTATACATACATGTAAATATCCCCTGTCTTTTACGGATATTTGTATACGTTGTGAGTAGTGTCCATATAGAGTGTATCCAAGTAAGTGAGTGAATGATGTGTGCTATGCGTTTAGTCTATCATTTCCTGTCAATTTTGTTCTAATCAAACTATTCATCTTTAGGATTTGTGTGCAAAATGTAAAAGTGACACATTACGAGTTAACTCCTTTCCTACCAGACGAAACGCAGTCCTTTGGATTTGTGTGCACAATATGGTGCCAGATGTAGAAGGCAACACACGTGTAGTGAGAGGGGTAATTGATACGAGAATGAAATGAAAAGAATAGCTCCTTCTCTATCAGACAAGATACAGCTCCATATGACTTGTTAGTTTTATGCACTGTACCAGTGCAAACATGATACTGTGGTGGAGTTCATTGACATACAATACTATGGCAGTGACCAAGTTCACTGACACAATGTAAGATATTACCACACTGACATTGGCAACGACAATGACACTGACATTCTCAAAACAGCCTGGATGTATCTCCTACAAGTTGCAGGTGGTGATATGGATGTATTTTTCATTGTCCATGTAGATCTATGCTTTAAATCACAAGTCTTCCCCTTTTAAGACATGAGTGATAATATTGTCTGTGGAGTCTGCCACACAGGTGGCTTATATGATGACATCACAATGACATCACAATGGGCAATTATGCCATTCTAGTTTTCATCTTCAACCATACCAGCTAAAATCATACCTTTGATAAATCATGTTTTAACAGAAATAATACCTTCACAGTGCTATCAATGTGTGATGCATCATTGTCATTGAAATGTGTTGATTTAGAGCTATTAATAATCAATAGTATACACAAAATGTCTTTGTTGCCTTTCCTGAGCCAAGGCAGAAGAAAAAGCTGGATGGAATAACAAAGCCATTGTGTCTGTGTTGTTGCGATGATAGATGTCCCCAAACAAACCCATTGTTTTAGTAGTGATAAAGCTGTGTTAAATTGGGTTAATACATGAATGATATACAGTACTTGCCTATCATAACTTTGTTATTTGGATATCTGGTCCTTGTTCTTTTTGTTTCATGAGGCATTGACATTGCCACAGTGATAACCATTTATAGGGTATGTTATTATTTTGAATGGTACTCTTAATGCCTGTGCAGTCCTTGTTTGAAGTCTTAACAGCTTTCTGGGGTGAACCACGAGGGGTCGGCATCTCCCACCCATTTTCTCAGTTTGGGCTCTCTGTCGCTGTATCGAGTCTTCACCCCGCTCTTAATTAAGAACAGAATGCACAGAGTGTGGCTTTCTTATACATGGGACCTCTACTTAACATTGTTTCTGAGGGATGGTGTAGGGTTAGGATTGGCAGGAGATCTGTATCACACCCCCTATTCATCAGTTTATGTCGATGTATTCGTCCTTGCAACTGTTTTTTCTTCAACCTGCTCTATATGGAGTCGAAAAGTGGCACATTTTACCCTATCTGTGCCAGAAAGGAATTATTTCAAAGGTATAAATGTGTTAGAAGTAAAGAAAAACGTGGCCCGAGAGATGGTTTGTCATGATTTCTGTGTCCTGTGACTAGGATAATGAATAAAACATTCCATCCCTCAAAATGTTGATTGTGGACTGTGATAGGGTAGACTCTATTAGAAACAAAATGCTTTAGTACAGGTCAGTGATATACTGACGCATCAAATCAAGTCAAGGTGATTGTCTTCTGAGTCGCTGCCCCGGTGAGAGGGAACAGAGACTTGAGGTATGTTCATGGTTAGCTGGATTCTGGATTGTCTTAGCTGTTTGGCAGGTGGGAAGCCACAACAAGGCAACACCGTCATGAATAGAATGTGCCATGTTAAAGGGATAGTTCACCCTGAAGATGAATTGGTTTCAAGCAGAAACATGACAAAATATAAGTGAAGGTTTGACAAAAAACATCAAAGGAAAAGAAAGTTGAAATTTCAATTTTGTGATGTCACAATGCTCTCCTATATGTCGTGTGCGGTATAATTTTTTTATTTGACAAGGGAAAGGTATGTTTTCATACAGGTATGTGTGAAAAAATGTATTTTTTATGATGTCTCAAATGCACAGGTTAAAAGATGCATATCTTTTTGAGAAAATGCACATTTAAAAAAAGAAAATGTTTACACCTTGCACGTGATGTCACAAAATCCAAGTTTTAAAAGATCACAACTTTCTTATCCTTTGATTTTCATCAACCTTCACTCATATGTTCTTTCATGTGTCTGCTATTAATGAAACCCAACTTAATTACAGGGTAGACTATCCCTTTAAGAAGTAGCTTTGCTCTCAGACTGTTTGATTTCTTTTTTAAATATATGTTTTAAATACAGGGTAGCCCTATGGCAGGTCAACAAAAAGTTTTAGGTTAAAACCATGGTAAATAGAAGAAATGGATGTTTTACAACTTCCCTCCCACTTACAAAATTGCAAAATGCCTTTGATAAAATCATATTGATTGTTAGATTCCGAGGTTTTTGGACGGGTCTTCCAAAACCTGTATCCTAGACAATGGAAACAGCAATAAGCAATAGTGCCATCTTACAGACTGGAGCGAGGCTAGTCGGAGAGAGTGACACTAGGTAACCGTCCGATGCTATCAATGGGTGGAACACAGTGCCCTACTCAGGGTGTCTCCTGGCAAGGGATGTCACATTTTCTTTGCTTCTAAGAGGAAATGGACTATGTGAGCTTGTTTGTTTGTGGAGGAGTGTATATTGGCTGCTAGGTGGGGCATGGGTGATATCACAGCGAGGCTGAATGTGGCTCTGTGAGACGCGGAGGTGAGCTAACAGACACCCTCCCTTTACCCCCGTCCTCCTGGCACTTGAAACAATGCGGTGTACCTCCTCCATCTCGGCCTGCATTCTCCACATTTTCTGTCTTGTCTGGCAGGCGGTGGGTGAGCTGCAGAATTTGACACACAACAAGCGTGATTCATGTCACGAGGACATCCCTTTTTTGACCACATCCTTGTCTTACTTGATTCTTGTCTTCTTTTGAAGGGTGATTGACCATCTTCATCTAAGGTTGCCCAGAAGTCTATCGAGACTTAAAGATTAGGTAGCCCTTTTGTGAATGAAACTCGTGGATCAGCATTATAGCCTAATGATAACATGAAGTGGACAAAATCTCACAGTCATAATGCCCATATATGTACTATAATACCACAATACTTACACAAAGCTATTTTTTCTGTGAAAAAGGGCCACACTCCCTATAATATCATAATGGGTCCTATCATCTTGTATCACTACTGCAAGTTACCTTTAAGGGACATTGTGCAAACACCCCCCCCCCCCCCCCCCCCAACTGAACATTATTGCAAGATGAGGGCTTATGCTGTACATCATCAGATCGGATTACCAGATGCTTTGTGCACCGGTATGTAATTGGGCTGCACATCCTAGCCCAATTACCAGCGTCTCGGTCCCTCAGGTAACGCTGGTAACGTGGCACTGTGATTCTCTACAAAGTGCGGGCTCATTAGATTGTCTGTGTCCACAAAAAAATAACAGGGCATGCATAGTTCTATAGTGTGTGAAGATATCTTTAGTTGATGTGCTTTTTATGTTGATCTATTGAACAGGACATTCTGAATACTGGTATATGATGGCCTTATAAGTGCAAAAGTAATCATAACTTGGCCTTTAAATGGTGTTTGGTATTGTCCCTTCATGTTGATACTGTCCTGATTAAGTGTACACAGGATGCAATGCAACCTGAACTCACATGACATCACCCAGATGTTACTGATTAAAGGAGGGGTCAACCTTCAATTGACCATAACTTCTTATTTTCCTGTCAAATATTGACATATTTTGCACTTATCAACTTCTGTTGAGAGTAAATCTTTAACTCCAATGAGCCTCCCCCCCCCCCCCTCCATTCCCAAAGTCATCTACCCCTTTGACTCCAATGAGTCCCCCTCAAAAAAAAAAAATCTTACTCTTTAACTTCAATGAGCCCCCCTCCCCCCCCCCCCCTCAGTCATCTACTCAGATGACTGATGGGGGGGGGGGGGAGGGGTTCTTTCTGAGAGTTCAGCACACATTCATGTGCAGTTTGCTATGTTCTCCTCATACATGGATGAGGTTTGTGTGGGTGGGTGTTTTTTTAGACAGCCTTGCTGCCCTTGCTGCTTGCTACATTAGCTGCAGCTGCCGACAACCATGGTCCCTCCAGGCTTTTCCCACCAATAAGTCAGATGGGAAGACAAGTCACACTACAAAACAAATCATCTTCAGCCCTCATGCTCTCTGTAAGGATTCAAACACAAAATATACTGTGCACCTGTTCAATGGCTGTTAAAAATGTTATCACAACGCTTATGGAACATTTATCACTTGTCAGCTAAATATTCCTTTTTGGTTTATAGTAGAAGTGATTAAAAGGACCTAAGAATAACTTTAGTCATGACCCAATTTTCATGACCCTCCCCCCAAATCACTTACACAGGTCACAGGGCGACCATTTTCTCTGTGAGCGCAAAAATATTCACAACTGGTTCATTAGACAGGGTTACAAAGAGGATTAGTGTGAGCGGGGGCCTAATGTTGTCTGTTATAGATCACTTTGAGTAAGGGTTTAAATGTGAACCCAATTCTGCGCACACTAAATTGGTTTGTGATGAACGCTTTAGAACTGGTTCATTATACAGGGTTACAAAGAGGATTAGTGTGAATGGGGCCTAATGTTGTCTGTTGTAGATCACTTTGAGCAAGAGTTTAAATGTGAACCCAATCTTGCTCACACTGAATTGGTTCATGATGAACGCTTTGGAACTGGTTCATTAGACAGGGTTACGAAGGGGATCAGTGTGAATGGGGCCTAATGTTTTCTGTTACAGATCACTTTATCTCGCACACACCAAATCGGTTCGTGAAGAACGCTTTGGAACTGGTTCATCAGACGGGTTTACGAAGGGGTGTAGTGTGAATGGTGCCTATGTTTACTGGGCTGAACTGATTCCACGGTGGAGCGGTATGCAGTGTTCAGGGGAGGTCTGACCGCAGACTGCTGGCGAACTGTGAAAGTGGTTGCAGAGCCCTGCCAGGTGGATTCTGCAGAACATTACACATTCATGTTTTCCTGCGCTGACAGTCTGCTGATTGACAGACAACATATCTTGATCTGCATCTCTCCCTCTTTTCTCTCTCCCCTCTCCTCCCCTCTTTTCACTGAATTTCAAACATCTGATGGTCTCTGTTTAGACTTTGTAAGCACTTTCTGCTCCCTAAACCTCCTCCGTCCTACCTCTCTTACCCCTTACCCCAAGGCTACCCTTAGGCTACCCCCTAACCCTACCCCTCCTACATGTACCTCGTACCCCTCCCTATCTTCCTGTGTGCTCCTCCTTATCTTCATCTCCTTTTCTCAGTCAGAGTCTTTCTCTGTCTGTCTGTATGTCTGTCTGTCTGTATGTCTGTCTGTCTGCCTGTCTGTCTGTCTGTCTGTCTTAATGTATGTATGTACACTGTCTTTCTATTACTGTAGTGTCTTCAGCTTCCTCATCTTTTCTGTCCTCATTCTATCTCTGGCATGTACCGGTACAGGTGCCCTGTCCTGTTATCATGCCGGAGAGGTATGCCTAAAATTGATTTTCAGATTGAAATGACCTCAGAGAGCCCTTTCACTAAAATACATGAAAGTCTGTTTAAATACACAATTTGTATCCTACACTGTGCAGTGTATATCAGAGTTAAGATTTATATTTCAGATATGTTGGTTCTTGCAAAGCATTGTCTGCAAAATGAGTACACTACCTCTTAAAGTGATTTATACCTCTAGACTGGGTATAAATCCGGTCCTAAAAGTGCGCTGGTGATTTACTGCACCATGCGTTGAAACAGTGTCATTCTGGATATTTTTTACTGAGTTTGTTTTCTGGGCACTGCATGCTTCCTTAGTGATGCACCACGTGCTCAGCCCAGATATCTGACATTCAGCCCTTTTTTCCATCGCGTGTTGAGGAGGTTTTCTATTGACCACCCTGGGTTTAAAACTCTTTTAAAGTGATTTACAGTGCGTGAAGTGTTGGGCGCCACCTTTTCTGCCTTGTATTAGCTTCTGATAGGACATGGTCAAAATGATGAATGCCATTACAGTCAGACTTTTAATTCATTTTGCAGACAATGCTCAATTCTGTAAAGACTTGCAAGAATAAACACATCTGAAATATGAATCATATCTGTGACATACACTGCACAATGTAGGATGCAAATAGTGTATTAAAAACAAACTTTTATGCATTTTAGTAAAAGGGCTTTGTGGGGTTATTTCGATTTGAAAATAATTTAATGCAATACTAGTAGATCTAGTATTAAGGATATCAATGTCAGGCTTATTTTCTTGATCAAACACTAGCTGGCTTGTGGCTTGATGCAGTCCTGCCTTCTGACACTTTCTTGGCTAGTGCCCATGTTGTCACTCACACCCACCTTTTTGCCCAATTTTGCTGACTTCAGGGAGGGCTTTGACCTCTAACCTCCCTTTTTCATACCTCTCAACGAAGAGAAAAAAAAAAGAAGCACATTTTCCGCGCTTCCCGGCTTTGATGTTGGAACCCTGAACCACGATACAATGTGTAAAAAAGATGAACTTTCTGAGGCATGGTAGCTTGTTCTCATCATGTGCTAGTAATGTGGACCTGTTAACTTTGGGTGACCTACCCCCACCCCACCCCCACTTCCAAACAAAAAGTCATAGAAGAGGTGAAACACATATAGAACAACAAACCTTAGCATTGATCTGCCTCAAGTCCTCAACCACAATTGCAGTATGTTAAGGGAACATGCACTATGACTGCTTCAGACCCAACACAAACTTAAAGGGAAAGTCCACCCTGAAGTAGACTTGGTTTTGAAAATAGCAGAAAAATGAAAGCAACAATATTAGGTGAGACAAAAATCGTGAAAGGATAAGAAAATAATTACTTTTTTAATGCTTTAATTTTGTGACGTCACATGTGAGCTGCTCGTCTATGTGTTCTGTGATGTATGATTCCAGTAATTGTACCGGTACTTATTTTGTTTCTTGATGAAGGAGTACCCCTGAGGGGTACCATGGATTGTGATTGTGGAGTCGAGTGCAGTCTGATTGTCATGATTATAGCGAAGTAGGATCGCATATTTTTGTTGAGATTTTGGAGTAATTTTTGTTGCTGTTCTATGTATTTTGAGGAAGATAATCATAATGCTGGTTAAGTGGTTATATGTAACACGTGTATACCCCTAACATTCTAGAAAGTGCCTATTTTAACATATCTCTCTTATCCGGCCATACCGCTTTTCCGGACGGCCGCCGGTCCCGACGTGGCTGGATAATGGAGGCCGAACTGTATCATTACTGTACAATACATCATTACGAGTTTTTGGTGTAATGAGGACACAATTGTCAAACAAAGCGATTTTTAATATCGCAATTTTTTTGTAATGAGTATGGCCATATAGTCTGTGTTTTAACAAAATGTTATTTTTTGGATCTGCAACAGGGCTACCCTGTCTTTAAAGCAAAAACACAAAGGAAACTTTGCCGGTGGGTGTCCAGGCTTGCTTATATGTCAGCCAAATAATTGCATCAGAGGTGGAAACTAGCAGAGTTGAGCATTGCCCATGAGGGGGCACTGTATGCTCCAGTTGTCAACAATCTGTCCATTTATATTGCACAATTATGATATTCACATTCTCAGCTGTGCGCTCCAAACAAATGATGTATTAGTTCCTTAACCGAGTTGTCCCGTCCGGATGTGGGCCTTCTGAGCTGATTCGAGGAATTCTCTGTGTCTGCCAAGTCCTGCCAGGCAACGGTACCTGTTTACAACACCTGTGTGCGGCATCGTCTGCATGGGCAGACTAAATCATGACAACAGGTGTGTCTGTGTCAACCAGAATAACTGGCTAGTTGCTGATAACCCTGAAGTTGATGTTGCATCTTCATCGGACTGAAACAAGCAAACAGGGTAGAAGAGCTGTTGTGTGGAGTGAGCTTGTAAGATCGGGCCGTACTTTCTGGCTGATAAAGCTGGTCCACCAAAAAAGATAACTATTTTCTGATCGAGGAAACTAGCTGGAAGTCAAAAAAGTGTCTTCGTCGGACTGAAAAACAAGCAAAAAGTGTACAATAACGGGTACAGCTGTGTGCCATTGTGTGGAGCAAGCTTGCAGAGAGAGGCTAGATTTGGGGTTGATGAAGACCATCATTCTAGGCTGAGATTAAAAGAAAAATGGAGGGGGGGGGGCAGGGAGTTTTGGGACAAAATACATGTTGCTGATGAAGACGCCCTATTCCGTGCATCTCCAAGGTCAAGGACACGGAGGGAATGTCTTGATTCCTGGGTGTTGGTTTTCATCAAGCTTGACAGCAGCTGTGTGACTAGGGATGGGGAGAGGACGACCACACCTTGACTATTGTGTCTGGAGAGAGGGAGGAGAAAGGAAGGGTGAGGGAAGGGGAGGTGGAGGGCAAGGGAGAGAGAGAGAGAGAGAGAGAGAGAGAGAGAGAGAGAGAGAGAGAGAGAGAGAAAAGAAGGAAAGGGTTAGGGAATGGGAGGTGGAGGGCAAGGGAGAGAGACAGAGAGAGAGAGGGAGGGGGCGGAGGACGAGGGAGGGAATGAGGAAGGGAGGTAGGGAGCGAGGTAGGGAGGGAGGGAGGGAGGGTGGGTGGGTGGTAGATTGAGAGAGAAAGAGATGAAAAAGTTAGGGAATAGGAGGTGGAGGGCAAGGGAGTGAGAGTGAGGGGGAGAGAGTGGGTGGGGGGTAGAAATACAGAGGTGGGTAGATGAAGAGGTTAAGGGAGAGAGAGGAAAAGGTGGAGGGGGAAGGGAAGGGAGAAAAAATAGGGATGGGGTAAATGTTAGGGACAGGGGGAAATGTAAGGAGAGGGTTTTTTTTTGGGGGGGGGGGGGGGGCGAGATGGATTTTTTTTTTGGATAGGGAAAGCGATAAATTAAAGAGTGAGAGGAAAAGATGGGGTTGTTAGCAAAGTTTGACACTGTATAAAAAGTTTTTGTCACTTTATTATTATTATCATTATCATTGTGACATAAATGTATTGAAATCTTCAGAATTTCTTATTTCTTACTCTCTTTCTTTCAGAGTTGATGTATGGTGAGTTTGGAGTGGGGCTGTACTTCTCTGAGCATCCTTGGACTGTTGCACACTTTTCTGCTGTAAGTCATTTGAAATTATGTTTCACCTATTTTTCAGCATTTTGGGTAAGTAAATCTTGGATCAGCGGTTTTATGTAATGTTTTCATCCGCCAAAGTTTCTGGAGACAAACATGCTAATGATTAATGACCTGCTTCAAGTAGGGGTTTTCCCTCATGACTGTGTGGTTTATGAGAGGGACTGTCCTGTATAAGCATTGGAATAAACCTGTCACCATTAGCACTTACAGCGGCACATTACTTATCAACATTCACCATTACCAGCAGAGAGTAAACAGGTTAAAGACAGGGTTGCCCATTTGCAAAAGTCGTGAAATCAGCATGAAATCTGCAGTATATGCTATTACGTTAACATGTATGAAATCTCAGTTATAGCTTGAAGATCCTTCTCAGCAACAAGTGAACAAAAATCCTTGTTGGTGTTTGAGACACCCAGTTTTGTAACAACTTTGGTCTACGTTCATAGACCGTATTGCAACGCTGAGTATATCAGTTAGTGGATCACTGCGATGTGAAAAGCCATGACATGCGCTTTATTGTGGTCTGCTGTATCTAGGGTACAGAAGCGCCTACTTGCAACCTAATGATCCACATAATTCCGCTAAAATCAGTTTCCAGCTCTATTGTTGTGAGGGAAGTCTTCATATAATGTTCTCTTCCATTTTCTGTGTAATTTTCATAATTTTTATGTTCGTTGGCCTGCAAGAGAGCTGTATCACCTTTAAGTGGCCAAGGCTGCTGTGCACCGTCATTGCCTCAGCTAGCCTTGAATCCAGGCTGTTTCATGTCTTACTCTACAGGGAGAGTTCACCCTGAAGATAAAATGGTTTTAATCAAAGCAGAAACATGAAGAAACATTGTGAAGGTTTGATGAAAATCCATCAAAGGAAAAGAAAGTTATTAGATTTTAAAGTGTTGATATTGTGATGTCACATGTGAGGTGTTTTCCCATTATGTTGTGTCCAAAAATTGCTTTTTTCATACAGATATGTGTGTAAAGACATATTTCTAATGATGTATCAAATGCACAGGTCATATTATGCATATCTTTTTGAGAAAATTGACATTTTCACAAAAAATTGTACATGACATATGGGTGAGCACCTTGCACATAACTTTCTTATCCTTTGACGGATTTTCATAAAATCTTGACTAATATGTTTCTTTCATGTGTCTGCTTTTATTGAAACCAGCTTTTTTTCAGGGTGAACTATCCCTTTAAGAATTCAGATAACAGGTCTGGCTGCAGTAGGCTTATCTCCTCACTCTCTTCCCCAGCTTGTCCAGGCTGAGAAAATGGAGAATAGCAAAGAGATTCATCTTTTGATTTCTAAACCCTATTGAACAGTCAGGATTAAAAATGTCCAACAGCCTGAATCCCAGGCTATGTCCCTACCTCTTGCCTGTTTTTTTCTTGAGGGGGGTCTGCACTAGACCAAAGATGAGTAAAGAAGAACGTGCTGTTTTCTGCTGAGGGAAATAAGACCGCAGTTAAAATTGCTCCTGCTTATATAACCATATCTAAATTCAAGAAATGGAGGTAGGAAAGTCATCTAAGAAGGAGGAAAGACGGCAGATGGACAAACAAAAATAACCACCTGCACACCAAGGTCATACACTAGATGAAGGGACAAATTCCAGACAATCCTAAAAAAAAGTTGTGCAACTTCATTTTTTGTGGGCCCTTAACGGCGTAGTGATAGTTCTATTTTTGCTCACAATGTAGCCAAACAGACTATACAGTTGAGGCCAACAGTTTACATACACCCATGGAATTCAGTGAAATTTGTTCGCTTGCCAAACATTGTAACTTTACTTTATCTTCAGAAATATAAATACTTCTATGATTTTGGGGGGGGGGGGGGAATAACAACTAAATATTTTTCAGCTCCTGATGACAAAGTAATGTAATGAAGGGGCATGACATACTCATTTGTTTGATTTCAAATTCGTCATGATAGCACAAATACATTATACCATAAAGTAAATGTTATGATGTTTGGCAATTGTCAACTTTTCTTTGAATTTCCTGGGTGTATGTAAACTTCTGGCGTCAACTGTGTGTACAGTATGCCTGCAGGCTTGGGACTTACATAATGCAGCTGCTGTTTATGGTTGCATACTGTCTCCAGTGGCTGCAGTTATGTCATATACATCTAGTTGCTTGAAATGGTTGCATCATGTCTCTAGAAGTTGCAGTTATATAATATACATCTAGTTGCTTGATATGGTTGTGTTTGGTTTGCTAAAAGATTGAAGGGGAAGAAGTGGTTACTAGATAACGGGTGTGATCATGGAGGAAATGTTCTTCTGTCATCACATTTTGTTAAATTTCAACAATTTTATCATTTTGAGATGATGCCTTCTTGGTATCCTAAAATAAAATGAGAATGGGACCCCTTCAGTGCAGTGAAAACTTGCCTAACGTGTCACCAAGTTAAACCCTAGCACACTGTTCCAGCCTTTACTAATACAACAGATTCTATGCAGATTCTGTCTCTATGCAGGGAAGATAACTTCACTGATCAGAAATAGCACATACATTGCCAGCTTCAGTGTGGTTTAGACTTGCCTACAGGTGTTGCTTAGTCCAGCCCAAGTTTAATCAAACTCTCATCCCAAAGGAGGACCCACACTGTGGAAAAAAATCACTCTTGATTTATGATAGTGACTGTACTTTTTTTAAGGATTTATCCGCACCTAGGGTGGTACTATGGCATCATAGGGGAACATAATTCTTGGTACTTAAAGTACATGATCTGTTGACTTGATGAAGAGTTGAAAATGGGATGGAGATTGAGTTCATTGCCTCAATAAAAAGGAGGGAAAAGTCCCTCTTGACTGATTGATGTTGTGTTTGTGTCCCTCAGCTAGCTAGACACAACAGGTTGGGTGGGAGAAGACATGGCTGTTGTACATTCCTATCACCAGACCCATTGTCCAACCATCTTTACAACAGCACCTTGAAAGTTCGCTGGCATGCCAGAGTGCAAGCTATGGGCTGGGAGCCTGTTTACACCTGACTGTGGACGGATTGTGGATCGCGCTATAGATAGATCGCGCAATCCACCGTACGCCCAGTGGAACTGTCCGATTCACACCGCAGTCTATGGTATATAGCACCCTCTATCTTTAAAGGTTCTATTGCCATGATGTGTGATGCTTTTATGAACCCATATTCTGATTCTGTCCTAGCTAGTTCTCTAGTTTAATTGAGCAAAGTCAGATCTAACATCATTTTCTAACTTACAGCTGAACATGATCACACATGAACATAATGAGTAGACAAATTCTGGCGATTTGAACTTTGTCTTCCGGCACGTTATCACAGCTCAGGTTTATACCACATGGAGGACCACCCCCATGAAGTGCTTCAGTGACACACTTTTTTGACTCACCGTGACTCACTGTTACACCACAGAGACTACACTAAACTACGCCATCTCTGCCCGAGTTAACAGGCTCTGAGTCTGGTAATAAAGACCAAACCCTCTTTACTCACTGTTACACCACAGAGACTATGCTAAACTACGCCATCTCTGCCCGTGTAAACAGGCTCTGAGTCTGGTAATAAAGACCAAGCCCTCTATACTACCTGCTCCCCTGATGTTTCCAGATTCAGTTGGGTCCATGCCCACCACAGTTTATTTTGTGGAGGTGCCATGGTTTAGTGGTTGTGAACTGTGACTGAATATAGATAGGTCCCAGGTTCAAGCCAACCAATGGCACTTGTGTCCTTCAACAAAATCCAAAATACTGCTCTCTACCCAGGAGTATGAATGAGCATCTGATTATGTGAATGATCTTGACCCAGAGGCAATTTTGTGCAGTGTGCAAGGAATACTCCTCATTGATTGGAGATGGTGCACATATTTGTGCATTCATGGAATGTTTTAAACATCTCTCTCAAATCAGTCTTCAGACTGCCGAAGGAGAAAACCCTCTATACACTGTATAAAAAAAAACAACACCTAGGCTATAGATTAGTGTTCTGCCCCTTGTGTTCTCGCCCTTAAATGGAATTTACTGTACTTTGAAGACAAAAACCTTCAAAAAAACTGATCGTGAGATATCTTCTTGCCAATTGTCTTAAATTCATGTTTTGTCCATTTTAGAAACTTGCTGAAAGTTATTTGCCCTCAAATGATCCTTATTTGGAGTAATTAGTGATTAAATCACAAATCCTCAACATTTTGAGGATATGTGATTTGCTCACTAATTTCTCCAAATGTAGATCATTTGAGGGCAAATACCTTTCAGCATTCATCAGATTATTTTTCATTCATTTACAGGATCGAGCACGCTGTCCTAACTAGTGGGTGTAGGACTTTTATCCCCGTAAACCATTTTACTAAAACATTTTTTTTCTTATGTTGAGGGGGAAAATGTTAAAGACTTAATCAGTCCGTGAGTCACAGCCCCTCAACTTAGAAAGTGTGGTTACAGGACAAATGGTCGGACGCCAAGCAAGCCAAGATGGAGCAGGAAATATTCTTGATGTCTGCAACCAGACCCCAAACAGCCCCTGTGTGCTGTCTCTCTGGCGTCTTGCCTCGTCTCCTACACTGGTCTAGCCTGCCTCCCAGACTCTTAGACATTTCTTTTCCAATTCAATCTGAAAAATAGAGTTGTACTCCTAAGACTGGTCACTATAGAACTCTCTTCTTGGGGCATGCGGAATAAGAAAATCAAGAGTGATTAGTCTACTTCAGCCAGACCTTGATATTAAATAGATTGGTTTAGAAATAAACTCAACAAGCTGGGAGCAAGGCTAAGTGTAGTCTTTGAGAATAGACAATGTAGCGTTGTGTCCACCCACCCAGTAACAGTTGACATCATTCTGAGGAGACCTGGGAACATCACCCATGTCGCCATTGAGGCCTGGAAGGTCCTCGGAGATGACATCAGAGATGACATCAGCGCTCCTAGCACATGGCCCAAGAATAGGTAGCCTGGCTTAAAGGGATATCCACCCTGAAATTAAGTCGGTTTCAATAAAAGCAGAAACATGAAAGAAACATATTTGTGAAGGTTTGATGAAAATTTGTCAAAGGCTAAGAAAGTTAAGATATTTTAGAATCCTGATTTTGTGATGTCATGTGCGAGGTGCTCTCCCATACATCATGTACAACTTTTTTTTTAATAGCAATTTTCTCCAAAAAAAATTTGCCTCATTTTACCTTTGAATTTGATACATCATTAGAAACATGTTTTATACACATACCTTTATGAGCAATTTGATGTGGAATCATACAGCACACAACATGTGGGAGAGCACCTCACACATGACATCCAAAAATTAACATTTCAAAAGGTCACAACTGTCTTATCCTTTGACTGATTTTTCATCAAACCTTCACTAGTATGTGTTTTTCATGTTGCCGCTGTAGAAACCCAACTTAACTTCAGGGTGGACTATTCATTTAAGTAGAAGGATTGCAGTCCAACTCATCTCAGCTTCATCAAGGGAAATAGTGGAAAAAGTCTTGTTAGTGCCTCACTGGAGATAAAAAGCAATTTTCTTGGGGGCTTTTTTTCAGTGAAGCAAATATCATTAACCATGTGCACAAACCAAGGGAATCTATACAATACTAGCTCAGCTTTTTATTAGATTCCCCTGTATTTCACTCTAAACTCTGTCTTCTCTTCTCTTTAACATGTCATCGTAAGCTCAATACAAAGAATGAATCAATGCACCTTGTATTGAATTTACTTTGTATTCAGGGTAAGCTGCACATTGCACTGTTCTGCAATATCGTTATTGTTTGTGATATGTAAAATATAAAAGCGACTAAAACTGAAATGGGCCCTACATCCTATGAGGAGAGCAAAACTTTCACAGGGGCTCTTTTGTCACATATAGGGGCGCTTTGTTGCTTTGTGGGGGCTGTATCCCCCCGAACCCCTGAGTCATTATTTTCAGTGTCCTACACCCAAATTTACATTTACATGTATCCAGGACCCTGTTGCATAAAACTTACCATTTATAGTAACTTTGCTCTCAATGGCAACTTCTATGGTAACTTTGAATTTGATTGGCTGTTGAGCAGTGTTACCATGGTAGTTACCATTGATAACAGAGTTACCATTAATGATAAGTTTTATGCAATGGGGCCCAGGTTTGTCAGAATTTGGATTTACAAGAATCCTTTGTACCCTTTGAATATTTGAAATAAATGTAATCCATAGACCTGCAGATAAATTGACTCTGTAACATCTGCAGTCAAACACTGAAATAGGTGCCAACAGGTGCTTAATTGCCACGTTGCCACCCAGTTTCTATGCTGTTGGTCGGCTCGACCTTGGCATTTAAAAGTGTTGATTCTGCAAGAATACAATGTATGACCAAAGGGGATTAACATAAATGTCAAAATATTTTTGTTGCATATAATTTTGTCACGTATATCCATCCATTGGGAGATTTCTGGCCAAGGGGTAGGGTGGTCCCATGCACTCTGTTTTTTGTTAGTGGGCTGTGGTAAGGAGTGAATTAGGACATGAACTGACAACCAACGGGTCCTGAGGGAATGGCTATACTTGCCTGCTGCTCCACCCTTACCCTGTCTTCATGGACGGCAACTGCTTCTTAATCAGCAGAACAACAGGACTTGAGAAGTCATGTGCATGAGGTAGGAGACGAAGGTGGAGGGGCAAGGGTGGGGAGGGTAGGAGAAGGGGTCTGGGGCAAAAGCCCCCAGTTTTTTATTTCACACAATTTATCCCTCTGTGACTAAAAATGTTACATACATTACTGTAAGTTACAAGTTTTTTATAAACTATTATGGAGATAGCCATTGAGCTTGCAGGAGTCATTATTATTTAACAAATATATGAGTGTATTGTCAGTACTGGTTTGAAACTGTTAGGGTAGAGCAAGCAGCGGTGATTATGGCGGGAACTCTCATTAGGAGTGTCCGACACGAGCCCACTAGGCACTGTCGGACCAGTAAATCTCCCTCTTGAGGGATGGTGTTTAGAACATGTTAGCTTGATGTAGTGGGACTGGCTTTTGGGGTTTTAAGTTGACCAGTGGAACTGGAAGCTTCAGATAGGTGGAAGCTGACTTGTGAAACTGGCAGCATAACACAGGTGGTAGCTGACCAGTGGGACTGGCAGCTTGAGACGGGTGGAAGCTGACCAGTGGAACTGGCAGCTTGAGACAGGTAGAAGCTGACCAGTGGGACTGGCAGCTTGAGACAGGTAGTAGCTGACCAGTGGGACTGGCAGCATAACACAGGTGGAGGCTGACCAATGGGACTGGCAGCATAACACAGGTGCAAGCTGACCAATGGGACTAGCAGCATGACACAGGTGGCAGCTGACCAGTGGGACTGGCAGCATGACACAGGTGCAAGCTGACCACAGAAAAGTGTAACCACAGAAAGCAGCTACTAGTGAGAAGGTAGTATTCTGCATTCACATTTGAACAAATCCTGGATGCTCCATATGGTTTAAATCCTGCTTGTGAGTCTGCCAAAATCATTTCTACATGTGACTTAATTTACTGAAACAATTGTGGAATTTTCGTCAGATGGGCAATGTATTTGTATTGACATAGAACATGTGTTTATGGCATTTGGCCTGGAACACCATGAAAAGGAGAACACCCAGAAAGAAATGTGATTATGCTAAATGCAATTTCATGTCACACAATTGTGTCATTAATTTAGCCTTGTTTCCAGGCTGTTTAACATCTATGATATGGGCTAAATCACCGCTCCTAGCCTCTGAGTGTGACTAGATAGTGCGTAGGCTGCTGCAACCAGACCTTTTGTTGCAGAAATGTGATTAGAAATGCCTAACAGCCTCTAGGTAAGGCTAGATTCAGCCTGAAGTATCGCTTACCCTCAAGGGACACCTGAATCAAAGGACCCACGTCAGGGCATGAAACCAGTTCCATCCTTGCCAGACCCAAGGAGGAGTTGAAGACGACAAATTGTGTCCCTGTGCTTGGCTTGTGTGTGTGGTCTCTGTCTCTCAGGATCAAATCATGCCCTCTCAGATGAACATGGAACATGTTACTCTCAGTAACCGCAACAGGGGACTTGCTCGACCTCAGTGGCCCTTTTCACATTATGAATGTAATCATAGGCCCATTGCCAACCCCTTGCCCATGGTTAGATTTTCACGCTTTGTGAACCATAGCTGGTCCAGTCAGGATGTCAAAAGTTGTCAATATCCAAAGGAGTGTGGCTTAATGGCATCTATAAGGAATTTGAAGTTTATTCAAAGTCTGTTGTCCATTGTCCATACAGCAGATTATGCAGCAGTCACGCTGCTCGGTATCTCAGTGAGTGGAAAAAGGCCAGCCCACATATACTAGGGCTCAGTAATGAAATGGGTTAAGACTCCAGCCTGACTCTATGAATCAGACAGACATGAAGACCTTCTAAGGGATAATTTTGTGTGTCACATAAATATTCTAAAATGCTCTGGCATTCCCTCAGAATGTGATGTGATGACCCTTGATGGACATTGAGGGAAATTGGGGGAAATCGATGCCTTTGTCCATTCTTGAATAGCCTGGCTACCAGGCTGTTTGGCATTTTAAATTCAAACTATTGGATAAATGGGGTTAACTGCAGTAGAGTTATCATCCTAAATTCTTCTCTGGACCGAAGGAGGAAAAAGGAGACTGAAAAAGTGATAAGTCTTGGGAGTACTAAGCCCTGTTGCATAAAACTTACGATTGATGGTTACTTTACTACCAATGGAAACTTGTATGTGAACCTTGAATTTGCTTGGCTGTTGAGGGATGTTACCATGGTAGTTACCATCGATGACAGAGTTACCATCAATGGTAAGTTTTATGCAATGGGGCCCAGGAGTATTGCAGGTGTGGTGCCCTCAAAAGGGTACTGGTATTAACCCTCCCAATTCCATAGGTGCATGATTTGTGTAATAAGTCAAAGGGATTGTAAACAGGGAAATGTATGCTCGCAGAGGAGATCGATGTAATGTTCTGATGTAAACGGTACTGTGATCTGATGCTCACATTAGAGGAGACCGATGTAAAGTTTGGGTGTAAACAGGGTAATGTATGCTCGCAGAGGAGATCGATGTAATGTTCTGATGTAAATGGTACTAGGATCTGATGCTCACAGTGGAGGAGACTGATGTAAAGTTTGGGTGTAAACAGGGCAATGTACGCTCACAGAGGAGATCGATGTAACGTTCTGATGTAAACGGTACCGGGATCTGATGGTCAGAGAGGAGGAGACTGATGTAAAGTTTGGGTGTAAACAGGGCAATGTACGCTCACAGAGGAGATCAATGTAATGTTCTGATGTAAATGGTACTGGGATCTGATGCTCACAGAGGAGGCGACCAATGTAAAGCTCTGGTGTAAACATGGTATCAGGTGCCCATACAGGGGAAGACCAGTTTAACTTTCTGATGTGAAGGGGTCGTAGACCCTCCCTGGGCCACGGCTATCGCTGTAGGGATCACCATGACTTAGCCATGGGGCTCCAACCCTTATTCACGGTGGTGATGGATGATCTTGGGATGGCATGACCTAAATAACATAGGTCGTGACATGACTGCCTGGAAAGGCTCCTGCAATTGTAACAGTATAATAGTAGAAGGAATTTGTATTTTATCCTCAGGTTTCATTTCTTCCACAGTTATTCCCCCAAAGAAGGGCGGGTGGCTCTATATTCTTACTGCTGATATTCCTTTTTGCCGTTGATGCCATGACCTTTTTTCTGTGAAGAATACTGAGGCATGCTGAAAGTTCAAAGATTAGGGTCTGACTTCTGTGTGATCATGTGCATACAGATATCTGGGGCCATATTCAGGAAATCTTTCATAGCTTAGTTGGTTCACTAAGTTGGTTTACAAAAAAATGCATGTAGCTGTTAAAAATGCAAACATGTAGCTGTACATATGTACTTAAGCAACTAACTAGGATTAGTCAGGTTTCATAAATATGGCCCCAAATGTTTATTGTGGAAGAGATATTGGGTAATGGATGCAAAGTTAGAGAGGAAAGAAGGAGGAGGAATTAATGTTAAGCTACTAGCATGACTGAATGGTAGTGAATATGGCCCCAATTGATTATTGTTTATTGTGGAAGAGGTAATTGATGCAAAGTTGGAGAAGAAATGAGGAGGAGGAATTAATGGTGGTGTATCATCATTCTTACAGACAGAATGAAATTCTGTAAAACATGACATGAACCACAAGAAGAGTATGCATCAAGTTTGATGAAATATGAAACTTAACAATGATAGAATTCAAATAATGCATGAAAAACAAAGGATTAAGGTTAAGGTTTAGGGGTAGGTGTTAGGCTGGGCATTGTAGAAGAAATAGGAATAAACTAAACACAAGAATCCCATTTTAGCTAAAGTGACAAGGTGCATGTATAAATGCAAACATTTACTTTGCTGCTTGAACATTGAATGTGAAATATCAAGCACAGTTCAAACTATAAGGGCACAAACTAACATGTACTAGAAATAAAAGACTCAGTCATATCAATGTATGGAAGGTTCTCATCTCTTAGATAAATGTCAACATGTGTAATGTTAATTAAGTTGTTTGAATATCAGGAGAGGTTTGTTTTACCTTTTGATAGGTGGGTTATTCAGATGATGTGCATTCAATGTGGTGTTGGAAAGTCATTGCACTTAGAGAGAAGACTAAATAAACATATTAGCTATGCAACACTGCCGTACATAAACAAGAACCAGAGGTCTCTGCCACCTCTCTGCCACCTCTCTGCAAGAACTATTGGTGGCGCACTGTAGGATGTCAGAGTAGGAAGTTTTTAACAACATACACAATGGTAATGACTGTTCAATTAACATCAAGTTCAGTGTGGCTGAATAGAGTTTTTTTCTACTATTATTCACAAAGAAAGTGCAAATTGAAGTGCAAATGATGTGGATGTGCATTCTCCATAATCCAGTCACACGCAATGATCAAGAAATATAGAGCTAAAGTTTCAAAGTCCCAGTTACTTATTTGATTTTAATGAATTTCTCTTCTTTCTTCCCCACATTCCTCCTCCTTCCCCCACTTTCTCTTTCTTTTTTCTCTCCCTCTCCCTGCCCCCCCCCCCTCACTTCCCCCTCCCTCCTCCTCCATCTCCCTCTAAATATATTTCTCCCCTCTCTACCCCCTATCCCCCTCTCTCCCACTCTCTCCTGCTCTCTCCCCCTCCCCTCACTCCCTCTTCCTCCCTCTCACCCCTGCTCCCTCCATCTCCCTCTGTACATCTTTATCCCCATCTCTGCCCCTCTCTGGCTCTCTCTGTTCCTCTGTTCCTCGCGATATCTCTCTTCTTTTTTTCTCCTGCTCTCTCCCTGTTTTTTCCCCTCCCTCACTCCCTCCCACATTCTTGGTTTTTCAAATCAAATTAGAAAGTAATCTCTAATAATGATGCAAACACAAATAATTTTGCAATATGCTTTCAACATATCAAAGCAATCAAAGTCGCCTCTACAGTATCCAAAACTTTTAGTTAAAATTTATCAGAATTATTTCTTTCCACTGAACTTGTCCAGCTCAGTCTTTAATCTTCGCTCTTGCAACAGAACATAACAAATTAGATAAGATTAAATCTGGAATCTTGAGCTTTGACTCTTGAAACAACCTTATTGGTGCATCCAGTTGCCATGGTTTTCAACTACCATTCCAGTCTCCCACGGGTGTCTTTATTCTCATTCCACTGGATTTTTAACCCTTTATGTGTCACGTGAATTTATTCCCAATATTACATCCATATCTCCTTTATGTGTCACATGTGAATTTGTTCACAATATTACATCCATATCCCCTTTATGTGTCACATGTGAAAATATTCACAATATTACATCCATATCCCCTTTATGAGTCACATGTGAATTTATTCACAATATTACATCCATGTCCCCTTTATGTGTCACATGTGAATTTATCCACAATATTACATCCATATCCCCTTTATGAGTCACATGTGAATTTATTCACAATATTACATCCATATCCCCTTTATGTGTCACATGTGAATATATTCACAATATTACATCCATATCCCCATTATGAGTCACATGTGAATTTATTCACAATATTACATCCGTGTCCCCTTTATGTGTCACATGTGAATTTATCCACAATATTACATCCATATCCCCTTTATGAGTCACATGTGAATTTATTCACAATATTACATCCATATCCCCTTTATGTGTCACATGTGAATTTATTCACAATATCACATCCATATCCTATAGGGATGTATAATGTCTGGCCCAAGAAAGGACAGAAAAGAAAAGGTTACTTAGTGATGTGATGTTTTTCCTTAAATCACAATGAAGAAAACATTTTCAGAGAAACTCTGAAAGCATTCCCTTTGGATCTGGATGAATTTTTAAAGAACACCGTTAAACAACGGCTTCCTTGTTCATCAGTCGGCAGAGCGAGCATCAGACTCTCTCGCAATAATCAACTCCCTGGGGTGTGAAAATGGAGGCTGGGTTTATTGAGGATATCATGGATTGTACTTAAGACGGCCTGCCCTGCCCGCGCACATAAGTCTGACTTTCCCTGGAAAGACTGGTAAGCGAGCTAATGTGAATGCGCAAACCTGGATTGACCTGGGAGCGAGCAAGCATGTGTGTCGGCCGGGCGGGTTGCCATGATGCCGTCATCCCCCAACCTACTTCATGTCGGAATGTCTGCCAACAAAGCCTTTCCTTCCGTTCAAGGCAAACATGGACTGGAAGAAAGTTCGCTAAGTTTGCCGGTGTCGTGCTTAAGGCACTGTGCTCTCGGACCACTCACAACATGTGTCGAGTGTCGTTGCACTGTGTATGTAAGGGATTGTCTGCAGTATAGCAAGCAGTACGTGTGTGCAATACGAGAACCGCACTGCTGTAATACAGTAAACACATGAATGTTAACTATGGTCGCTGCATTTCAAACTTAAACAAGGATATATTTCATTTTACCTGCACATGTTTGTAAAGCTGTGACTATGAGATTTCATAGATGTTATTGTTAGGGTATACTTCTGATTTATGCCCACATTTCATGACTTTTGTCAAAAGGGCGACCCTGTCTTTAATAGGTGTGCGCCCCCCTTCCTTACCCTGGAGCACCAAGGTCACGAGATGTTGTCCCAGCTGGAGGGTTAATCAACAAGGCCAAGGACTAGACCCAGGTTTCTTGAGATCTTCTCCTTCTCCAAGAAAGTCAGGGGGCGGAGGAATCAGGTGATCCAAGGATATTATAGGGCTCCTCTGGTACATCCTTGGTTGATCCACGCACAAACCAGAGACTATAGCCCATGTATGTGTGTATATGTGTTTGTGTGTGTGTGTGTGTGTATTTGCTTGTGTGCCTGTGTGTGTGAGTGTGTATGTTTGTGTGCATGTGTTTGCGTGTCTGTGGGTGTGTGTGGGGGGGTGTGTGCGTGTGTGTGTGTGTGTATGTCTGTGAAATGATTTATGGGCCTATCAATGATTTCCCTTGATGAGGAGTCCCAAATAGAGCAGGGGTATAGGCAACCTTTGTGGGCTAGGAAAGGTTGCCTGATACCTATAATAACCTTTTTCGGCCGGCAAAAATTTGCTGAGCCCTGTACTACAGGTGGGGCGAAGGGAGCGTCTTAGCTCCACCTATAGTACAGGGCTAAACTTGGACTTCTTTCTGTTCAGACTAGTTTTTACCAAAGTGGGCTAGCCCTACCGATAATTACCGTTCAGGATTATTTGGTCCTGCAAAAAAGCAGGGTTAACCTTGCAATTGCGGTGCCAAGCCATGAAATCTGGGGCTATTAAGAGCTCCAGTGCGAACAGAAGCAAAAAAAAATCTTGGGCTAAGGAAAAGCGGTGCTAGGCTCACAAGGTGGAAATGCAGTGTCCAATCAGATATAAGTTCATGCATGACGAGCGAGCGACCTTGATGTGTTTATAAGCTCATGAATATTCGTAAGCCAGCAAGAAGGTCTGGGGCTAACAATTTTGAATGAAAACATACGTACGTACATGTGTCTGGCCTGGGCTGCTACAGCTGTGGCTAAAGCCAACTTGCTTGATTCATGCATTTCAGGGAAAAAATGTTTTTTGTGTGTTTTTTGTGTGTTTTTTTCTTTTTTTTTTTTGGGGGGGGAGCTACTTTTCAAGACTAATTATATGGAGCAAACACCCAGAGATAGCTTTTGCATAATACCCTACACATGTATGGAATTCAAGTTTTTACAGAGGCTCTATTCATAATCCTGGGGCCTTTTTTTGCACTGCTGCAAGGTACATGACCTTTGGCCCCAAGTTTTCTTGGTCCATTTTCTAGATTCCTTATTTCTATTCACTTTATACGGTGGGCATGGATCTATGTTGGGGACAGTCATTTTCAGAGCTTTACGGAGCATTCCTGGGTATATTTTTCGGTTGGAATGTTGAGGCACATACTAGGGTATGTTGAATGTGCAGATATGTAAATGGAATACCTAAAAAGTCTCCTGGAATAATCCATGAGATGATATGCGTGGAGCTAAAGCCTGTTTTGAAACAAAAGTTGTATGATTTGTTTTGTTCTTGTTTCTTGACTTTCAGCTCGGTAAGATGGTGGTAGCAGAGGTTGGCTTAGGAAGGACTCAATTTATCATCAAGAGTGAGCGGACCGCTGTCACGGCACCCATGGGCTTTGACTCCATTGTGGTAAGTTGGGTCAGCAGTTAGCACAGTCACAGTCATTTGCCTGCCTGCCATAGCAACAGAGTATGTTATTTAACATACTGCATGATAATGTTCTTGTACACTTGTCAATCTTCTTGTGCAATTTTCACTACCCTGATTGGCTTTGACTCATTTGGGTAGGTCTGGCTACCATTTAGGAGTCATAGACTGGCTTACTAATGAATTAGATACCTGCCTGACATAGCAACATACGATGTTTACTATGTTACTGCACTGCATGGCTTACTAATGAATTAGATGTCTGCCTGACCTAGGAACACACTGTGTTTACTATATTACTGCACTGCATGGCTTACTAATGAATTAGATGCCTGCCTGACATAGCAACATACTTTGTTTACTATGTTTACTGTGTTACTGCACTGCATGGCTTACTAATGAATTAGATGCCTGCCTGATATAGCAACATATTTTACTGCATGTGAATCTTCTATAGACATATTTCCACAAGGCTTTTTGCCACACGAAGAAAGAGTTGATACATTGAGAAAAGGAAAGGAACATAAAGGAAACAAAAAGAATATAGAAAAAGGGAAATCAATTTCAGTTATGTGGGACATAATATTAATCATTTAATGATTAAAGGTACATTTGTTTGAAATGTTATAGGGGAATGAAGTAACTTGAATAATGATTAGAATGTACATATTGCTACAACTATCCATTACCCTAAAGTTTGGCACAAATCCATGTCTGAAAGTCTGACAAAGTGTTTTGCCAAGTTTGTTCATGTCTGAGACTCTGCGATATATGTTAATTAATTGTGACACAAAACGGACCTGCAAAATACACAGTCATGTATCTACTTAACTCAAGAGGTGACTGGGAAACTATAACAATGATTAAAATAGTTCAATGCACATACCTCTCTTGTGACAAGGAAAGTCAAGTGAACAGGAAAGAATCTACTACTTTGCAAAGTAGTTCAATAGCTGTAGATTCAAGGAGAATGTACGATTGAAATCATCCTGCAGTCCACGCACATCACTTGTTGCTATGTAGGGCATCCTGAGGTAGGCATTTGGTGTCTTGACTATAGTGGAAAGTCGAGTAGAGCAGGAAAAATCTGCTATTTTGCACAGTAAGTCAATGTCCGTAGAACCAAGGCTTACAAAAAAATATCAGTTTACACACATCACTTATTGCTATGTAGGGCTAGCATAAAGTGTTTGATAGGCATTGGGTGTTTTGCTTAATGTTTCTTCCTATTTGTTCTTTTTTTTTTGGGGGGGGGGGGGAGTTACAGATGAAAGAAAATGAGCATGCAATTTACACACATCACTTGTTGCGATGTAGGGCAACCTGAGGTAGACATTTAATGATTTCCAGAATGTTTTCTTTTAAGAGGTGGGGGGGGGGGGACTTACATTACTTATGCACCATAAAATGTAGAAGTATAAGATTGTACATACATAGGGTTATGCCAGTGTAATAACATGTGGTATTAAAACCAACTTTTAAAAAAATAAATTAAACATGCCAGTATATTACATTTAGACCATGTGGCAACCTTTCTTGGCAGCACACATTTGTGTTGAAATATGACACAATAGCACATATAAGTATATGTTGATCCTGGGAAGAAGATATGCGATATTCCACTTTGAAAACTGGCAGTCTCTTACGTCACATTGTATGGAGCCTAGCAAATAGCTCGCTCGCTTGGTGGCCAACTTTTACCCTTTTTACACTGGGGTTTCTTAATCCCGTACTATCCTTAACCCTGTTCTTTTTTTGGAGGCTAAGGAAATCTTTGGTGTTCACCTTCAAAATTGCTAGCCCGTGGTGTGTCCTGATAGCTTCTGAATATCTATACCACTCAGTTATACACATCAAGTACACTCGCCCATCGGGTATTTGTTCATCTCTGATTGGTCAATACGTTTTTCGCCTTGTGAACTGTGCACCTTTTCATAGCCCCAGACTATTTTAATTCATGTTTAGACTTGAGTTCATTGCACCATATTTCAAGGCTTGGCCCCGCAATTGTGAGGGTAAACCTGAACTATTATTTGGGGCTATCCCATTTATGTAAAAAACAATCTGAACTATAAGTGGTCTCTGCCAATCCCTGTACTGCAGGAAAAGCTAAGTATTGTTTTGCCAGTCTAAAAAGGGCATTAGCATTTTCACGCAAGTCTCATCTTCTCAACATTTCACCCAGCCTACTTTCCTTAGCAATAGTTGGCAGAACTCCACAAAATTAGATGTGTGTGTGGTCCATACCAGCCTCTTTTTCAGGCTGTGAGACATTTCTAAACCAAACTGAAAGATAGATTCTAGTACTCCTAAGACAAGTCACTTTCTCATTCTCCTCTTTTCTCAGTGTTAGGATGAGCTGGAGAAGAAATGGAGATTGATTAGTCTACTCCAGCCAGACCCCTTTTATTGAAATAGTCTGGTTAAGAAACTCCAAACAGCTGGGACGCCAGGCTACGTCTGTCTGCAGGGCGAGATGCGAATTACACACACATATGTGAACCAGCAATCCGCTAGCTAACATTGCACATTTAGGTAGACGCTCAGCATGTATGATTGAATATGCGCACGTAGTAGAATACAAATGAACACATTAACCCAGTCACATGATAGGGTGACCCTAGCAACACGTTTGGCATCATGTTGTCAATGTTATTGCTGGTGTGATTTTTGTACCAGTGGTTCATACGAGACAGGTGTAGTAACTGTACAATTCTTCATGAACGGAGAGCTGAAAAAGCAGAGAGAACGGAAGTTTAATCTGTTGCTCACAGTTCGATTTTGGGGCGTCGTGCGTGAAACCCGTTGAAGTTACGTGTCAAAATGCCGCTAAATTGTGCCCTGTCAGGAATTTAAAGTTCATTGTTAGCCTGTCATCTATTCTCCGTACAGCAAATTATGTGGGCGATTCGCTGCTCGGTATGCGGGTAGAGAAAAGCCAGCCTGCAAATATGGTGGCTCAGTGAAAATTGGGTTAATTCATAAATTATGTGTTGTTTTGTTGCAATTCCGAAGCGAGTTATAGTTTAATCACGATTCCTATGTGTGGGTTATAAATTACAAAGAGTGCAAAACCCTTCAACTTTTCAACAGGAGTAGCCAGCTGTTATTATCGAGTCAGGTCCCAAGTATTTTTTTGGCACATGTTGTTTTTTTTGCCTACCGGTAATGTTCGATGAGCTTTGTCTCACATTATGACGCGGTGAAGCCAATGTAGGGCAGGTCATCGTAATGTAGTTCGCTGTGTGGAAACAAAATGTACTTTTACCTGTATTTTTATCCTTTGTAGGCTTATTCAAATACATTCACATACATACAGAAATCATTAAGATTTCAACATCTCTGTCTCAACTTTGGTCGGAATCTCCCTTTTTGATTTGTGGGTGATACCAACAATGTAACTCATTAGTGAGATTCATCATTCTGATATAGGTCTACGTTTTAATATGCAAATAGAGACTGCAGTGAGGGACATGGTTAAAACTACTGGCACAAAGTGATCTCAAAATGATGCTATTGGCACAAGGCTGCAGGCCAAGTAATAATAGCATTACTTTGAGACCACTGGGTGCCTATAGTTGAAACTAAACACAACAAACAAGTAAGTCCCCCCCCCCCCCTCCAAGCCAAATAGCATAACTTTTTATCGAAGAGGTTTTGGGCAAAATCATTTGGCAGGATTGTTCCTTAACTAATTGACTAACTTATGTGTGAAAATCATATTAATCCAATCAGTCATGCATGAATGGGCAAATTCTAAATGCAAAAATGTTACTATTGACTAAAAATTGACTAAGAAGTTAGTCAATAAATTAAGGAACAATCCTGCCAAATTATTTTGCCCAAAACCTCTTCGATAAAAAGTTATGCTATTTGGCTTAGGAAGGGGGGGGGGGGGGGCTTACTTTTTTTGTAGTGTTTATTTACCTGAATATCAGAGCAGTGTTATAAACCCAAAAGGGGTGATGCTTGTTTCTCTGGAGGTTTGTTATTCGGAACACACACATTTTGTAAACCTGGGGGCTCATTAACCCCACAAATGAAACAAGTTTGGCTTATCTGAATGTTTGTTCCTGTGTTCCACTCATCTGAAGGTTTGTTATTCCAAAACTTTGATGTTCAGACTGTGCGTTATTCGGACGGTTAATTTTCTGCAAATACCAAAGGTTCGGTTTTCCAAAAATGGAATAGAGTTTGTTAATCTGAAAATGGAATATGGTTTGTTAATCCAATTAATGGAATAGGGTTTGTTAATCTAATAAATGAGATCTAATAAATGAAATAGGGTTTTTTAATCGTCCTCTTTTTCTATTATTTTAGACACCAGGGAGGCTGAAGCTGAAGAGCTCTCGTTCAGGAGATGGTGCACAACATGAGACCTCCAATCAGGAGTATGTGATCTACGACCCACTGCAGGTGATTCCTGTTTGCCTTATAGAATACATTACTGTGCAAGGTGGTGAGAGTGTCAGGTTATAAGGGGGTCAAGTTTGTATGATGTCATGCTATCCCCTGTCTGTCTTGAGTCTCTCCATTATTCCAAAGGTTTGTTTTTCTGTACAAATAGATTTTGTATAAGTGGGGGCTCAATAATCCAGAAATTAAAATGACCATTAGGTTTCTTTATCCGAAGCTCATTATTGCAAAAAAATTTCAATCTGAAAATTAAATACTGTGAGGTTGCATTATTTAATCTGCAAAATGAAATAGAGTTTGTCATCCAAAAATGTGACACACCTGTTTGATAGAAAAATATGGTGAAGTTATGTTTTTTGGTGTAACAAACCATATTTCACTTTTGGTGTAACAAACTCTATTTCATTTTGAATAAAAGAACTTTTTTTTTATTTTGGATGAACAAATCCTTTTTGTCTCGCCCACCGGAGGTGAAGGCGAGACTAAGGGATCCAAATGGCGTCCGTCCGTCGTCCGTCCGTCGTCCGTCCGTCGTCCGTCCGTCGTCCGTCCGTCGTCCGTCGTCCGTCCGTCGTCCGTCGTCCGTCGTCCGTCGTCCGTCACAAATGTTAAAGTTTACCTGCAAGACTCTCTTATGATCCATAACTTCACATGGGTTGCTTGGATTACAACCTAACTTGGGTCATAGATGCACTGGGGGTACCTTCATGTTATGGTGGCGTTGGAGGTCACAGGATAAGGTCAAAGGTCATTTGAGGTCATACGTTAAAGTTTACCTGCAAGACTCTCTTTTGACAAATAACTTCACATAGGTTGCTTGGATTACAACCTAACTTGGGTCATAGATGCACTGGGGGTACCTTCATGTTATGGTGCTGTTGGAGGTCACAGAATAAGGTCAAAGGTCATTTGAGGTCATACGTTAAAGTTTACCTGCAAGACTCTCTTTTGACAAATAACTTCACATAGGTTGCTTGGATTACAACCTAACTTGGGTCATAGATGCACTGGGGGTACCTTTATGTTATGGTGGCGTTGGAGGTCACAGGATAAGGTCAAAGGTCATTTGAGGTCATACGTTAAAGTTTACCTGCAAGACTCTCTTTTGACAAATAACTTCACAGTGGTTGCTTGGATTACAACCTAACTTGGGTCATAGATGCACTGAGGGTACCTTCATGTTATGGTGGCGTTGGAGGTCACAGGATAAGGTCAAAGGTCATTTGAGGTCATACGTTAAAGTTTACCTGCAAGACTCTCTTTTGACAAATAACTTCACATAGGTTGCTTGGATTACAACCTAACTTGGGTCATAGATGCACTGAGGGTACCTTCATGTTATGGTACCGTTGGAGGTCACAGGATAAGGTCAAAGGTCATTTGAGGTCATACGTTAAAGTTTACTTGCAAGACTCTCTTATCACAATTCTTTTGCGTAGCAACGGAGATCGCGATATTTCTGGTTATTTTCGCAAGTGGGCGAGACACAATATTGCTAATGCCTTGTTTAATTTCCAGACAACTGGACTTATAGAGTGAGAGTCGGTATGAATAGCAAACCTTTGGAGTAAAGCGCTGTAACCGTTTGTCTCATAGCATGTACCATTATGCAAGGGGATGAGAGTGGCATGTTATGAGGGATCAATCCTGTGTGATATTTTGTATACTCTTTCCCTCTATGCAAATCATATTGTGAAAAATTATTTGAAAATTAATTGTGTGTGTGTTTGTTTTGTTTCTGGGAATATGAGTGAACGTATAACAAATATTTTACAAATACATGTACTGAAATATGGCTAGAATGTTGTGTAGGAAGTGAAATTCATGCTGTATAATTGACACCAAATTAGTGCTGGTACATGTAATTTCACAAAAAGCACCTTGAACTTATTCAACTTTCCTAATGGTATTTGTATCTGATTTGTATGCCAAAGATATCAAGTTGATACAAGTTGATGAGTTGATGTAATGTTGTATAGGAAAAATAAACAGTTTGAGTACTTCCCACAGGATATGAGAATGTCTAGTTCAATTTAACTCACTGCCGTGTCTATATCTATATAGAAGCTTGCTGAAAGTTATTTTGCCCTCAAATGATCCACATATGGAGTAATTACTGATTCATGATTAAATCCTTAAAATGTTTGGCCCGAACATTTTGAGCATTTGTGATTTAATCACTCATTACTCCAAATGTAGATCATTTGAGGGCAAATAACTTTCAGCAAGCTTGTGAAATAGACAATACATGAATTCAAGACCATTGGCAAGAAGATTGCGAACAATTACATTTTGAAGGCTTTTTTGCCTTCCCAGTACAGTATATGCCCTTTAAAGGGTTAAACAGAAAACATGAGAATGCAGTAAAGCAGAGAGAGGGAGAGGGAGAAAGAAGCGGGGGAGAGAGATCACTGATAGCGTCATAGTTGAATGGGAGGTGTAATAACCACGGTATCATATTTAATGATGTTTAAAATTTGAAGGCAACATTCTTGTACCTTTCATGAAAGTATGCTGTCGTCCAATAAACGCACACACACATATTTATGTTTGAACCATTGAACCATTTTGATCATTTAACTGGCAATGAATGAATAGTTTTTTATGCAAATTTTTTATGCAAACAATGGATGATGTGTGTCTGCCTAGTGATATCATTGTTGCTGTGAAATCAAGAGCGAAGAACAAATAAAATGACATTTTTCTATAATTTCAAGCTCTGTGTATTGCATGTTACTTTCTGTTTTAGTGTAAGAAGCATCAAAATTGATGTAGTGTTCAATAATTGATAGGTCCGCCAGCTTTCTTGATCACCTTGAGACATATCTTAAGTCCACACGCCTGTAATTATTCCTCTATAGGCTTGTGTCTTAATGGGAATCATTAAAAAGTGTCACGGCTGGGTACCTTATTGATTTATTTTTGCCTCATGACATTTCAAAGGCAAGTCTTTGGCGCGATTTTCTCAGGTCTACATGTGACTTGAGACGTTCCCCATGAATGTAATGAGGGACAGCTTTGCTCAACCATTTGCACTGTTTTGGAGAAGTACTCATAATTCTTTATGCTTATATGAAAACATATACTCAAAATGTTTGTGTGAATTCATATGAATATTTGTTTTCAATGATGACGTCATCTTTGATGCGCTAATTTCCGGACTTCCCCTATTTGATAACAGGCGTAAGGCCTTGATCAGATTTATACGCGACGTTGATCCAGGCTGGCTGGCCCAGGCTCCCTGTACAATTTATTGACCTTCACCTTCCATCTCGGCTTTCCTCTTGATCATGTGTTGTTTTTCGATTAAAAACTACCAGGGGGATTACTATTTTTGGTTAAGTGTTAACACACGCACGTACACACATCCCACAAAGTAAAAACAAAAGAACACACTTACACGCTCGCCTAACCTCGACACACTTCCCGCACTCCAAAACGTTACACCGTACACGCATTAGCCAATCTAAACAGTGAAGAAGCGATCAGGGGTTATGCCGCCGCCACCTCCACTATCACCATCATTACTACCACTATCAATACCACCATTACCACCACTACCACCATCACCACTACCACCACCACCATCAACACCACCATCACTACCACCACCACTACCACCACCACCACCACCACCACCATTACTACCACCATACACCACTACTAGCATATACACTCCCAACACTACCACTACCACCACCATCATCGCCACCATACACGACCATGCACCACCACCACCACTCCACTACCCAGCAAGTACCCTCTTTCGAACATGTGAAATTCTCGGGGGAAGTTTCGCGACGTCAAAACTCTTAATTTGTTTACAATTCAACACCAAATGTGTGAAAATTGAATTTGCTACACCCGCACACTCACGCTGCGCGCTCCGAAGCTGACACCACGGGCTGTGTGTTCCAATCGATACAAAGTTATGCGTGACTATGAGTGTGCGTGTTTGTGTAGATGTGATGTGTATGTGTGTGCGTGTGTATGTATGTGCGTGCGCGTATGTGTCTGTGGATTTTCGTATGCGTTAAATACATAGGTAAACGCAGTGGAGGCTCTTCAACAATACAAACATGGAGTTAGCCTTTATTTGGTCATTGTGGGAATGTATATCATAAATATGCAATTGCACATGTGTATGTATTTGTGCGCGTTGTCTCTGCGTGTGTGTGTATGTGTGTGTGTGTGTGTTTGTGTGTGTATGTGTGTGAGGGTGTGTATATGTGTGTGCATGTGAGTGTGTGTGTTTGTGTGTGTATGTGTGTGGGTGTGTGTGTGTGTGTGTGTGTTGCGTACCTTTGTATGTGTGTATATATGGAAAGCAATGCCAATGATCGGTCGAAATGTCTTGCAAGACGTGCGAACAATAAACGGCACTTGAGATACAACACGTGGATTCGCACGCACTGGTGTTTAATGAACGGCAAAACGGGAAAGGCATCTGTACCCAATCAAAGTATCAATACATTGGAGAATACGTACCTAACATTAGTATTTTGTATTTTTTATAGTTTCTTTTCATTTTTTTCTTGTAAATTTAGAAGAAAAACATTACACAGGTATTACGATGAGTGTCATACAATGCGCATTGATTTAGAACAACGTCTTAAAAAAACGGAAGACTTTGGGAAACAGATACAAATCCTGCATTAAAATGTGTGCACACTATTTTGGCTAAGATCTTGCGATAAACGGTGAGTTATCATGCTCTACGAACTAGTCTTTGCGTTCATTTCTTTTACAAAGACAATCACATTTTTGCATTAACCACAATACCTGTAACAGCATATGGACCAAGTTTGGAAATAAGAAACTTAAGTGACGAAACATCAAATCATGCATGGAAAAACACCTTTATAGTTTGCCTCTCAGGCTCACTTATTTTGTTTTTAAATAATAAATATAATAATAATAATAATAATACTTTAAGCAAATAAGGATATCTCATATTTGCCTTATCACAAACTTGACAAACCTATCCCTCCATACAACATTAGTATGATTGACTCCATGACATTGTAAGATTTAACGTCACATTGTCAGTATAAACCAGTCTATGTGTGCTAGGCTATTAGGTGGCCCTCCCCAGATCGCTTCGAAATGCTTGAAACGTCGATATAGTTACATCAGAATGTATTTTTCACTACTTGTACCTGGGTTTTGACGGTAGCTTCTTCTCGATATATTCCTCCACATGCCGTGGTACTTACAACACTTTACATTTAATTCTTTATGTACCATTGACTTGATGGAGGCATGTGTAATTCATATTACTTCCATAGGGCAGTATGGAGTCTGGCAGAGAAGGAGTCAAGGTTTGTACAAAGGCTACACCACCTTTCAACAAAGGGCAGATATAAACGAAGATTATGACGAGCACATGTCACGTGTAGGAATAATTGACTACAATGAAAGTAAATGTACAACAATGAGAGAAAAATCATTTCTCAAAGTTTCATCAAGATTGTTAAGAAATGAGAATGATACTAAGTTTTTAAATTGGTTAAATTGGCAAGATAAATGTGAGATGTGACGTCATATTGGACTGTGGCATAATAGCAACATTTCAAGTTTTTCTCTTTTTTCGAAAATGAAGTATGAAGATACAAAGATTTTACATACGATTTCGAGTACAAAGTGGGTAAAAGATCATTTTACATACAGAAACAGATTTGATGCGTTTACATTTGGTCACATCTGATGTGACAGAGACCAGTTGTCAAGTAAAGGACAGGTATGGATAGACTGCAAAATTACATAACTTCATTTTTACTTTTATTTACTTACTTTCATTTTTTCAAACTTTCTCTGGAGGAACAAATCCGTTGTTTTTTCTAACTTTTGTAACGTTTTCCATGAAATTTTCCAGATAGCATGTTTTGTGTCTCCGGATAATTGGCCTAAAAAAGTGACCCCGGCAGAGCAAGCAGAAGGGGCCGTCCAGGCGCCCCTAAATGAAAACTTTCGAATATCAATTTTATTTTCATTTTTGACAAATCACGACCAATGCATAAGTGTGCGTACATGGATTTCATAGCTGTACATATTGACATATTATTGGAAATCTGATTGAAAGTTTAAAGGATTATTGCAAGAATAGATATTGATTAGATTTTACAAAACTTGCGTGGTTACATACTTCAAAATAGTACTCACGATTAGATGGCCGTCTTCTTAGGCTCTCACTTAGAGTATATGTAGCATAAAACAAAAAACATTGTGTATCATTGATCCGAAGACACTTCTTCTTCATCTGAAATGGATATGAAAGTAGAACTTTACTTATAAATATAGATTTATAGAAATACCTAAACCTAAATATTCTTCACGGGGCGGCAATCCACATGATGTGTGGTTTATTTTTCTATAAAGCAATGGAGTAGTACCGAAGAGGTGTAGATGATATTTGCGTGATTTCCAACTAAATGCATGAAAATGTAGATGTATGTATGTGTTTGTGTGTCTGTTTTGCCAAACAAACATAGGATGTATGAAGCGTAGCTAAGCTTTTTGCATGCGTGAATATACGAATGTCTGCAAAGAAGACATTTATTTCCATTAAAAATATTTTTTTTTTAAAGTGTGTAAAGTTTAATTCTCTACAAGTTGGTAGAGGTTTTCCACACGTATACACTATATCAAGTACGTCCCCATTGCCTCCCCAAATTCTCCAATCAGCACTTTGCCACACCCCATATCCAACCGCAACCTGTCCCCCCCCCCCCTTCCTCGCCCACCCCCCCCCCCCCCCACCCCCCTCCTTCCAACTCCAATCGCAACCACAAGCACCCCAACCGAAACCATTTCATCCCACCGTCAACCCAACCGAAACCATCCCACTCCACCCGTCACCCAAATGTGCCCCCCCCCCTCATAATCGCATCCAGCCCCACCCATACCCCAACCGCATCCCCCAACCCACCCCACACCAACTCCATGCCCGCCCCACAACCCAAGCCCACCCCACGCCATCCACATCCTCAACCCTGTACAACCAACCCAATATCCCACTTCCCCTGACCACCCCCTCCCCTTGATACCACCCCCTCCCATCGACCCCACCATTCGACCACACCCACGGCAGTCCCAACCCTATCCCTTATATACGTGGGATGGTCAATCGTCTCCACGTGTAGGCGACAATCAAGCATGGTAGGTCAAGTGTAAAACACAGTAAGCTCGGGGGTAGGGTCTTCATAATAAACTTAATACATAACTAACTTGAAGCCACATCAATACGTACGTGGCTATAGTTAAAACGTCTTGTATACATGCCTTCTACATCAGTCATTACATGTATACGACATGAGCGAGGCAGAAGAGAGGTAGCGGGGGGGGGCACACTCGTCCGTAGAAGGTCAAGTGGAGAGAAGGTCAATGTACTCTACAATCACTGGGGAGCTAGGGTTCATGAGAAGCGGAACGAGTTGCCCCGCACGACGTGTTTAAACGATTATGTGAAGGGGTAAACAGGTACTCCTGCGTGGCGAGTGGTGTTTACCCCCCCCCCCCACCCCCCCCCCCCTACCTCTCTCTCTCTCTCCCTCTCTCCCCCTTTCCCATAAGTACCATCATATTTAATTATTTTGGTGGCGGGTTTTTTTGGGTTTTTTTAGATAAGTGATTCCATGCATGTATGCCCCCGTTCTCTCATTGCTACTTTACCCATACTCACGTGGCGATCTCCCAAATAATTATAAATTTTAATTTAAACCATGCCACCTCCACGAATACACAATATACATTAAACGAGAGAATGGGAGAGTGAGAGAGAGAGAGAGAGAGAGAGAGAGAGAGAGAGAGAGAGAGAGAGGGAGGGAGATATACATGTTCGTGAAGAAAGAGAGAAGGGAGAGACAAAGAGACAGACAGACAGACAAACAAAGAGACAAAGGGAGAGAAATGATGGGGGTGTAGATAATAGATATATATTATGGATATGGATATAATAGTATGGACGTGACTTTGAGATAGAGGTAGTAAGAGAGAAGGGAAGTAAGAGAAGTGATTATTGAGGACATCGTGTTTTATCAAAAAACACACTTTCCCCTTTATGGCACTTTACTATGTTCGAGAGATATAATCATAGTACGACATAAAAAAAAATATGAAACATGAATTATGTTGTGTAGATGTGACAATGATGTGACAACCCAATTTACAGCTTCATGGAAATCGGTAACATGAGTCGTAAAACTAGACAAAGTATTCATGTCAAATTTTAAAATGGTCCAGAAAGTAATGTTACTCAACAAACATGTCACGGAAAAGTCGGTGTTCTATTGAAGTGTGCATTGGCACATTACTCGTCCAACACTCGTCGACAACGGTCATGGTCAACAGGACGATGTCCAAATGCTCATCGATCATCAGTATCCTCAGGTCTTTGGTGGACGCGGGCGGGCACGAGTGACGGGTGCGCACGAACGCCCGGTCGATAATGTTCTGTGACGTCATCATGGCGTCGGAGCTGAAACACACGTGTGTCGTTATGACTTTGGGTGCGATGATCCAGTTGAAGTCCAATGCGTCGAAGTCAAACGTGACCGGCCGCTTACAGCAGCCCGGATAGCCAGTACACGTCACGTTCCTACAAGCAGACAGACACGAGATATAGTATTTAAGCCATGGTCACAACCCCAGAAAGTAGCATGCTCAGCGGTAGGGCGGCGAGTTTTTAGCCGCCCGGGCACCGCTTGTTTTAATGGCATCGCTCGGTCGCCGCTGAAGCTTTAGAGCGGAGTTAAAATTCAGGCGGCGCCTCCTTACTTTTCACGCTCGGTGCCCGGGCAGTCGCTGCCCGGGCACCGACCTAATCGAGCGATTTAGGTAAAAAAAAAATTGAAGTCGCTAGGTCAAAGGCTGACGAGAGGCTGCCGCCCGGTCGCCAACCTGTTGCCGCTGAGAGATCAGACGGCCCCGTCTTCTAAAGAGTTACGATTGATCTGATTCAATCGCCAGTCCCAATCTCTTATGTACACACTTACGATTGATATGAATCTTAAGTTGAGTTGCAATCAATCGCAACTCTTTACAAGACAGGGTCCATGCTTGAACAATATCTCCACACTGCGCCTTGGTGCCGCCTGCTGTAACTCACCCGAGTTTTATTCCAGGTATATTTGAATGGCCTTCAGCGATGGTCTGCGAAGTTAAACGAGACGGTCGAGACCTCAACCTCGACTTCAAACTTAGTCCGGCGGCGATTACGAAGTCGCCTGACGATATTTTCGTGATCGGTATCAGATTGAGGCTCAGCATCACCTCTCCCCGTCGGTGATGCCGACGATAGCGGTGTCGATGTCTCGTTGCCATTGTTCACGATGTCGACTACCAGTACGGGTCGCATGTTGGTCTCGTCGGGGATGTAGTTGCTCAAGGTCGGCTGGCCGCCACCGCTCTCTGTGATAACGGAGATTTGAAGCACGAGTGACGATCCGTCCTGCAGTGCGCGGCCGATCAGCAGGGCACCGTCTCGTAGCGGTGCCGACCGCCAGTACGACGGCATGTCACATGTGATGTTCTGCGCTGAGACGCTCTCTCGGAAGGCATCTGAAGAGGGAGAAAACGTGGGGGGGGGGGGGGGGGGGTATAGAGGAGAGGGAGAGAGACAGAGAGAAAAGGAGAGAGAGGGGGTAGGGGGAAGGTAATAGGGAGGATAGGGGATTAGGGGAGGGGATAGGGGGAGGGGACAGGGGGAGGGATAGGGGGAGGGGATAGGGGAGGGATAGTGGGAGGGGGTAGGGGGAGGGGTAGGGGAGGGGATAGGGGGAGGGAATATGTGGGAGGGGGTAGGGGGAGGGGTAGGGGGAATATGTGGGAGGGGGGTAGGGGAGGGGATAGGGGGAGGGAATATGTGGGAGGGTAGAGGGAGTGTGTGGTAGAGGGAGAGACAGACAGAGACAGACAGAGAGACAGATTGACAGATAGAGACAAAGTGAGAGGGAGACATAAAAGACAGTATAAATACCTTCATATAGATCAATAACAATGAAAAGGTTGACATGAAAGGTAACGGCAATGAATAGAACTATTTCCCGATGACTTATTCAAACCTTTCCTCTGCCCCCCCCCCCCCCTGCTTTCTTTTCCTTCTCGTCATTTATCGTTATCATTAAAATAATGTCTTATAGTAATACTGACTCATATACTGCTCTTATTTTGAGTCATCATTGTTATCATTCACTATGATATTGTTAACATTACTGTTGATACTATTGTATTCTTACCAGTAATACTAATATTATTGTTATTATGTGTTATAACCATGACTAGCTATGTTGATGAGGACAACACTCATGATAATCACGACCAACCATCGCCCGAGGTGGGGAACTTGGCGACGATGCTGATGTTGTGGTGCATGGAGGGGTCGTCGACGTTCCACGACGGCTGCGAGGCGGAGAAGCCATTTCCTGCGGGCAGGAGGACGATCGCGCCGCTGATCGTGCGGTTGATGAGTTCTGACGAGAGGTTGAAGCGGTAACACGTCTCATGGCTGCCCGCCTCGTTCGGCCCACCGCATGCGATCTTCCCTACAGGACGGGATGGGGGTGGGGGATGGGGGTGGGGGTGGGGTGATGGAAGAGCAGGGATGTGATGGTTGGAAACGTGGGTGGGGGGGGGGGCGGAGGAGACGTGAATATTGATAATCATTATTATCATTGTGATTATTATCATCATCATCATCGTTAATATCATCATTATTATTATTGTTATCCTCATAATTATTATTGCTCAGGAGCTGTGCCCAGATTGACAACAGGAAGATTCCCAATTAAATTCATGAAGATTTAATTAAGCGCACAGGGAGTTTTGAGCAAATTGAACGGTATTCTCAGTTTCAGGTCTTTTAATAAACAACAATCAAGCTGTAGGCTTACTCATATATATCTACGAGGCAAATCTAATTTGATAAACTATTTGGGACACAATAATAGGATAGCCTTATCATCAACACTAAGTTTTCAGTATTTGCTATTTCTCAGTTAACATGCAATATACCAATTCCAATTGCATGTGGAAATATTTACAGCCGAGCGACTTGAAAGAGGACAGTTTGTAAGATGTGTGAGGTCATGAACCCTGTCTTATAAAGAGTTGCGATTGGCCTGAATTGATCGCACGTCCAATCCCCACTCTAATGTACAGAGTTACGGTTGATATCGATCGCAAGTCAAGTTGCGATCACTCGCTATTCTTTACAAGACATGGCCCGCCCAGCTCCCCTTCGCATCTGCAGAGTCTGAGCCAGACACGAGAATTCAGGCAATCAATCGCGTCATAAAAATAGAGCCAAGCGAAAATGATTGTCGAAAAGATTAAACAAAAACCATGTAACAATTCTAAGGGGAACTCGCCAAACGCGTTCGTAAAGGCCTTTGGAAACGCGTTTAAATTTCTGAAAAGTTGATAAACACGGCCTAAGACAGACAGCCCACGCCTAAATCTAGTTCAAGCAGGGAGGTGCTAGGAAGGAGAAGAAGCATAATACATTCTAACATCTGTATGGTTACTCAAGCGTGCTAACGAATGCCAATGCTTTCTACAATCCACAGTCATGCCAATGCTTTGATGTTCCATGCTCGGCACCGACACTTAGCGGATGTCAACTTGGAATGAATTATTTTTCATTCCCCATTTTGTCTACAAAAGCGTTGTTTCTTATCACATCTTGTTTTGCAGTTTTCAATAAAGTAAAGGGCAACATCATTGAAGATCCTGTACTCAGCTTTCTTCTTAACATGCCTTAAGGTTTAAGGAATGATGAATAAACGGGCAAATGAAATGTTTCTTTTACTTACAAACTTGACTAATGTCCTTTCTTTCCGATATGTTGTGCAATTGTAGGATTCAATCATTGCCAAGATGATATTTTAAGCTGTGTCATGAACAATTTGTTTTCATTTACTAATAAATACTTACACCTAGTAGAAAATAGTAAAAATTTCGGTAGCATCATGTTTCAGGATGTTCGACCACTTATTGGGTGAAGAAAGGAAAAGAAAAAGTTAGAGGAGGGATGATTTTTTTAAAAACATCTTACACAAAACTATTTTTAGCTTTAGTTTTCGGTGCTTAATTTAACCGAAAATATATGGGATGATATGGAAGTAGAGAGATCGAGGGGCGGTATTTGTTGATGTTTGTTATTCTCATAAAATAATTGATGCCATTAACAGAACTGGACAAGCGAAATACATTTCCTCTCTCTGAGCAGCCGTTGCCACACGCTCTTTTATTGTTAAAACACCTGAAAAGCACATGTTGAGAACACATAACTTTTCGGCGGCGTCAAAGAAAGAAAGTTGATTCATATCCTTTCCTAACATTATCCCCGGTTCAAGTACACATTCGTCCGCTGACTGTGACCCACACATGAAAATTTAGGTCATCGCTGTCTTGCGGCACAAGAATAGCACAAGGCCACATTTGATATTGTTGAGACTGATAAAGAAACACACACACGTAAAAAAAAAAAAAAAAAAACACCTAGGTCTTTCGGCAGGATGGGATGAGGAAAAACAATCTAAAAACAAAATGGTCCGCACCACGGGACGTCTTGTTCCTGTTCACATCTCGAGGGAGTGCCTGACCCACGCGTTCATATTCAGGTCAGGTCTTGCAACATAAACCCCGTTCATATACACCACCTATCCGCGAAAAAGGCGCAACATTTGCGGCAATTTTGCCGATGCATTACCGATAGCTGCGTATATGAACGGGAATCGCTCAAATAATGCGGTATTTGCTTCCTCCTTTTTTGCGCTTATTTTGCGGCTTTTTCGCGGATCGAGACCTAGTAATAATACCGCAATATTGCGGTAAGCGAATCTTATAAACTGCGTCCGCAAAATAGGCGTAAATGTTGCGCCTTTAGCATCGCGCTCTGGCCTGTTGGTCGCTAATCCTACCGCTCGTATGGCTGAGCGGAGCATGTCACCATTGGTTTGGAGAGAGTCCAGCTGTCCCAAACACCGCAACATTACGGCTTTTGGGGGTGTATATGAACGGTGCTTTTGCGACTCGCTGGAAACTTGCTTACCGATGTGCATCGGTAATAATAGCGGTATATGGTATATGAACGGGGCTATAGTAATGGTAGCGGAAGGCCCGTTTACCCGTTTATATTCAAGAAGAAAAAAACAGATTGCCAGGTTGATTTTGCGCGTAAAATAATACACTATATGGTGAGCACAGAGCAGGCAATGTGCTATGTGTGTAATGATTATATGTCGACAGAAATATATGTCAATTAACATGTAAGTTAACAACAATGAGAATGAACAACAATGGAAATTAGCCAAAAATTGCATGCCGTGTTCATAGCTCTGACAAATGATTTGACAATGAACCCTAGCTCATGTACCTGCACTGAGTTCCTGTATTCGATTTACAGCTTTACATTTTTTTTCTACGCTAGAACTTGAGAACTACAACTCTCAATAACCAACTGAACATTTCTTCCCACCTATCGTAAATCTCCCTTATTGGCTATAGATTCAAATAAGAATTGAGAGAATGATGATGTAGTAAATCAATGGACATGATAAATGTTGTTATGCTGCATTCTGCCAGCTGCCGTGTATGTCTGCCATCTGGCTTGCCACCTGGTTGGCTTCTAAGAAGAACCGTTCTCCAGCTTCACCCCACGTGACCTCGACGTCACTGCAGCTCCCCGGCCGCCGGGAGCCAGACAGACATATCTGAAGAACCTTCTCTCTTACCTCTCTCTCTCTCTCTCTCTCTCTCTCTCTCTCTCTCTCTCTCTCCCTCTCTCTCTCTCTCTCTCTTACTGTTTCTCTCCCCATTCCCTCTGATCATGCTCCCCTTTCACATCGTTAATTCTAACTGATTTTCATTTCAAAAGTTCTATATCTACATCCCATCAATTTCCATCGCCTGAGGTTTTCCTGTGTTATCATGTATTTTTGATGACCACTTAATGCTTAATGAAATAAAAAGTAAAAAGTGTGACCCAGCCCACCCCCGAGCGTTATAGGGGCACGCACGTGATAACTGACACCTTTAGAAGTGCTGGCAACAGATAGGCCAATTTGAAATTAACTGGGAAATAGGAGTTCCTTCCTCTTTTGTGTGATAATCTTAAATGGTCGTATCTAGTACATAAACGTGGTTTCAATTTACACAACTTGATACTTCAGGCATGCAAAAGTGATACATTCCCTGTTAAGAAGTATTAGATGCACTATTGCATTCTACGGTATTCACAGCATGATATGTCCCTCTGGAATGTATTTTCGTCACAATAACACAATAAATCATCTTTTTTTATGTCCGTAAATTATGACAGTAGTCTAAACTATATTTGTAGGCACCCTGAAAATAGGAGCGTCGGGTACAGATATGTGGGTTCAGCCGATGAAACATGATGAAAAGCTAAGTTTATTATACAATGTACTGCTGTCAATCTATTCGGCCATGTTAGCTCTAATTTCAACCATACACAACTTCTCACTCTCCCCCAACACCCCTTTCTTCTCTCTCTCTCTCTCTCTCTCTCTCTCTCTCTCTCTCTCTCTCTCTGTCTGTCTGTCTCTCTCTCTCTCTCTCTCTCTCTCTCTCTCTCTCTCTCTCTCTCTCTCACACACACACACACACACACACTCAGTTAACATTTCCTCTCCCACCCTGCCAGCCTATCCACACGTAGAGCCCCAAGCCGCTCCCTCTTTCCCACACACATAAAGATGCACACATTTGGACAATATTTCAGTTAACATCCAATCGACTGCTTCTAGTATGCATTAATCTTTACATCTGCAATCGTGGCAATGTGAGTGCTTCTATTTTGCCAGTTTGACACTCTTGTTACCATGCATGTTCATGTATTGTCCGTAGCTATGAGAACGAGGGACGCACTCCCACATCCCTGGTTAAACGGATGTGGAGACAGTGTGTATGTGTGGGTTTATGAGTGTAAGAATGCGTAAGTTTGTGTGAGGGGGGGGGGGGCGTCACAAGGAAACACCCCCGTATTCTCCGCCCCAAACATGCTTTACTGGATTCCTTAGCAATACAACAATAGTTTACGAAAATGGTACATGATATACAAAATGCACACTATGATCACGCCGTATTAATGACACGGCCTCCCTGGCTCCAATGACTGGAGAATACAAATAGCTAACAAATTAATACAATTAAATACCATTTATACGTGATTCAATAAAGACCCCACGTACGTGCAGGAATCCTTACCTTGCTCTGCGTTGAAGGCACGCCTGTTGGTGCGGATGGTGTTGGGGACATCATGGGCGGTATCGTTAGGTCTGCGGACGCCCCTCGGGCCCTGCGTGCACCCTGGATCGAAGGCAGAGGCCCTGGACGAGTTGCGGTCCTGGGCAGGGTTGCCGTGGTCGTTGACCTTCCGCGAGTCGATCTTCTCAATGATGCTGACCCTGAAGGGTCCGATCCGCTTGTCATGGCGGACGGTGGCGGGCGGGGGCGGGGTGGCGGGCGACACCTGCTCCGAAGCGGCGGTCGAGCGCTCCTCCAGGTATTTGAGGATCAGCAGCTGTTTCAGCTTCTCGCCCATGTTGTTGGTGAGCCGCGTCCTCGCCGAGTCCGTGACTCGAACCGGTGGCTGCGGCCGGCGCGGCCTGCTGAGGCGACTAGGGATGTGAGTGAAAGGAGACGAGTTGAAGCGTCCTCGCAATCCTCTTCGCCCTGACTGGCTGGGAAGTCTCGAACCATCCACGGCGAGCACGCTCATCACGGCGACGATCACCGACACCATCGCCACCACCAAAAACTGGCTCATCTTCCATGTAGGGGTTGCCATCGTGATGATAGAGACAACGTATAATTCCAGGGAGTGATGAGAGGCAAAGGACACGCAGCCGATGATGAGCAAGCGAGACAGTTCTTCAAGCCCGGTCGACGATTCAGGCGAGAACTACCCGAATGCTCCCTGATTCTGACCATTTTATAGCGACTCGATGACGCTCTCCGCTGTTAGTCAGGGCAACAGGTGGAACGTGTCCAGAACATAGCGGTTGAATGTGACTGGGGAGGTGGGCATGCGGCCGTATACCGCAGAACATGCCCCGGCGCAGAGAATGAGCGATAATTCATGTACCTGGTGCGTGACGTCATACAGCAACAGCCAATCAAAATGGGTTCTCCATTGAAAGTTACTTCTGCAGTTTGCCAGATGATATAATAGCACATTTTATCGATTGCTTCCCCTTTCCTGTTCTTATAAGAATTGGTTATGACGCGAAAAAACAACGCAGGTTGTGAATGAAGTGTTTATCACGTTTGTCATCCTAGTGGATAACGGGCAGAACTATAACAACTACCGATTCTTCCTGGCATGTGGACAACAGCAAATACAAGTATTACGTTCTACAATATTATTATACACCTGTCCATATATTTGCTTCCATTTGACAAAATGCTCGATATGACTAGTGAAAAGTAATTGAATGTACATCTATCTAGCTATGTTAAGCATATTGTGATGTAGGCAATCATATCCAGCTCTATATCATTGGTAACAGCCTCTTTTGCATGTGCTTATCAGTCAGCCAGGCTACCTATCCCAATAATAATCCTTTTTTTCCTTACGTCTCTCCCAATCAAGCTTTAACATCAAGCCAACTTTCCCAAGTCATCTTTACGAAGCATCCCCCCCCCCCCCCACCCCCACTCCAATATAAGCTTTCTCATTCTTAGCTCATGGATTAACTTTCTTTTCACGTTGGTAATGTTCAAATAAGCCGCGCTCACATATCATTTCTCAATCGCAGTTCATTTCAGCGCGTCTTACCATGTTGTATTCAGTCTATGAATATGCTATCAGTGTCAATGTTGATCGCAGCAACAGCTGGTCAACTTCCTGCACCAGTTTCATCTGTCCATTCTGCTATCAATATCGAAGATGATCTTTCATAGAAAAAACATCTCATCGATAAACAAGTAATATTATTATGACTAACTTTTAATTTGAAATTTTGTATTGAAACTCGATAAATAAAGATTATCACTAAAAATACAAAATAATACGGAACCGAAATACTAGTAAATAAATCGTTTTCACCGAATGGGGGTGGGGGTACATTTTGAAGCTTTGGCCCCATGAACACGAAAGAAAATTGAAAATTGCAATGTAAAGATGAAAAGAGTAAGGAGAGCAAGAAGGAATAGAGATAAGAAGGTATTTTAGGTGTAAAAGGCTTACAGGGGACAAGATTACACAATTCAGTTGTGATTTAGGAGATATTTTTTCAATGCACATAATGGGCTGAAAAGGAGCGCAGTGCTGAAGTTCTCCGTAACGAGCTTGACTCTACACACAGTAATTTGAAAGAGGGGTTGTCACTCCAAAAAATGGAGAAAACAGGTTTATTAATGAAATATGGTTCGTTGATTCGGAAATCATTACTACTCTGTACTAATTTTTTCTTATCGAAGTTTATTTCGTCTTCGGAGAAACCCTATAATCATTTTCGGATTAATGAGGTCCTGGGTATACGGAGTGTGTGCGTTCAGAATAACCAGAGATATGGACGGACACACATCTACTCCGTTCTTTGACCCTATGCTCGGCACCGCTCAAGAGCGCTCTCAAACAAAGTGCTTTTTCAGGTGATTTATACCCTAGTCATACTAGAGGCGGAATAAGCCGTCATGCCGTCGGTATGAAAATTCTTGGCACATTCCTGGATATCGAAGTACATTCTGACTGCATTCTGAGTGCATTCCGAATATTCGGGTTCAGTTTTGTGTCCGGCCCGAATGCTTTGCTCATGCTCAAAACTTTCGAGGTGCATTCCAACTGGAAAAAATATAGAATGGCATTCGAAGTGCAGTCCAACAGCACTCTGACTGCATTCCAAATATTCTGGCTGCATTCTAACTGCATTCTGAATATTCCTACTGAGTTCCAACTACAATCGAGCTGCATTCGAGACCCACTAGACACGGAATGAGCAAGAATCTTTCGAGATAGGTTCGAAGGACATTCTGAGTATTCGAACGGCATTTTTACATATTTAGCTCAATTCGAAATTCCCTCCCGAATATGGCTCGAATTTTGAAAAATTATCATTTCGGCTGGCTCTGCTTGATTCCTGCTGATTCCGAATAAGTGTGACGGGGGCTTTATTTTACGAACATCATTGTGTGGCACCGGCTTCTCAGAGAGAACAAAAGAAATGTAGGATCTCATTTCGCTTGTCCAGTTTTGTTAATGGCATCAATACATTTGTGAACATAACATATACCAGCAAACAAATATAAGCAAGTTTTTCAAGTAGAATATTTCGGATGCACGCAAAGGCTCTTCATGACAATACACAGCTTAAGATATAATGTTGACAATGATTGAATCTCACAATTCCGGAAAAATCTGGAAAGTGAAGAAAGCAGTCAATTTTGTGGGGAACAAATAAACTTTGTACTTTCGTTAATTCATAATTACTCAATCCTTGAGAAGTAAGTTGAGAACAGGATCATAAATGGGGTTGCCCTTAAGTTTTATGAAAATTGCTAAATGTGATTTAAAAAAAACAGCTTTAAAAGACAAAATGAAAAAAAAAAGATACATTTCATTCGTCTACGATATCATCGCTTACCAGCGAGAGATGGCGCTGTTAAAAATATCAATCTGACTTAGACTATGACGCTGAACTCAAATTGTAAGCACGAGGGTTTGCATGAACAGCACTAAAAACATATTCTATGGATGACCAGAAATTTAAGTGGTTTGAAAATACAAGAATTAACAAAATAGATACGCCATCCCAAAGTGAATATCGATATTATTATAATATCAAAGGAATTTCTTGATCTATTCGCTTATAACGATTGAACTCTAAGAAACGTAATAATATACTGATAAGATGTGACCCGTACTTTTAAGGTGTTGAATTCTTAAGTTTTCTTTTGCCTTTGTTTTTTTTTTTTTGTTTTTTTAACTGAGATTGCGTGCAAAGCTGACGTGTGCAGTAAATCTTAAAGTCTTTGATATATATTTGGAGGAAAGAAGGAAGTATTGGATTCCCAATTTCCTGGAAGTTTCATGTTTGATTGATTGTTGTATGGCATATGATCGACATACGGTGCGCGCGCGCGCGCACGCACACACACACACACACACACACATACACACACACACACACACACTCACACACACAAACAAACACATGCAATTGTACACATGCACATACTCACACACTATCTCTCTCTCTCTCTCTCTCTCTCTCTCTCTCTCTCTCTCTCTCTCTCTCATTCTCTCTCTTTCTCTCCAAGATTGACTTATGAGAACTAGTTATAAGAAAGCAATTTAGTGGGGATAAAGTCTTCATGTCTTTCAACGTTCATTATCTTGCCGTCAGACGTTAGATTCCTAGTAAGAAAGTTCCAAATAAAAGGGAGTTACGCCCAGCCGCGCCACGCCCTCCTCCCACCTCTCTCCCTCTCCCTCCAGAAATCGTGGTGGTATGCGAAGTTGAGCCGACGCGTAACCGTTTCTCGGAACCAGGAACTTTTGTTTGACATATTCATCCTCCGTGACGTAAATATACCTCCCTCGGGATTTCTTCTATTCCACTATTCATGGTGCGTCCTAACGAGGACAGAATATTGCACTATCCCCAGTAACAGGTGATGGTGGGGAGGGGGTAGGGGAGGTGGAAGGGATGGGGTATAGGCAAAATGTGAGGAGACACTTAAATGGATACTTCGCCCTGAAATCATGTTGATTTCAATAAAAGTAGAAATAATTTTTTTTTAAAAAGATAACATATTAGTGAAGTTCTGACGAAAATTCGTTTAAGATTAAGAAAGTTATGACATTTTGACATTTCAATTTTGTGACGTCATTTTCGAGGTGCTCTCCCATAGTTGTGGACTGTATAATTCCATAGACATTATAGATTACCTTTTTTCTGTTTTTGACAACGGAATACTTTTTTCATAGAGGTGTTTTTGTGTCAAAACGTGTTTCTAATGATGTAGCAAATGCACAGCTAAAAGGATACATATCTATTTGAGAAAAATTATACCAGAAATGATTGGAGTGCTGTTTTGCTATGTCCTTGGGTCCCATTCTCGTTTGATTTCAAGATGCCAGGAAGGAATCATCTACACATTATTTGATATTAAAACGAAAACTGGCCTCAACATTGACGACAGTACGGTTTTGCCATGATACATGTACTTTAATTGTGCAAATCAGACTTCAGGAATGATGCCCCCCCCCCCCCCCCCCCTCCTAAAGTTCACCGTTGAGGGAGGGACGTGTCTCCAGAAATTGCTATCTTCTCTGTTTATCAGGGAATAGAACTCGGGTGAAAGATTCTGTAACAACATGTATTCAGCATTTGTGTAACATGACACCATCGCCGTCAAAATAGCAACGTCTCATATAATATCGGATAGACATCTTTATGACTAAATGATTTATGGGAAAGAAGAAATTAGAAATGTAACAATGAATTACGATTAGTTTGTTTCCACTTGCCTTTTTATATATGGCAGCTATATGAATGTTCTTAACATGTTAATAGCTGACACAACGTAAAAGTTTAAACAGAAGAACAAGAAAAGGTGTTCATCCATTTATATTTGTACACGTTTATCTATATATCTCATTGTTGAATACCATAATGTATTTTTTTAATTTGTGAAATAGTATAAATCTACAGATTATGTGTATACTATGACCTGTTTCCATGATTATAATTGTATTTAAATATAAATTGTGTCCGACCTGCCCCATTTGATTTGAAGTCCTTATGCAGCAGATTAAAATCTGAATTCCGATATTTAGTGACATACGAAAGTTGAACCTCGATTTCTTTTTTAATGTAAGGCTTTGAGATACATTGATATTTGGGGGGAAAAAGTATGTGAATTGCATTTAAAATAAGAAGAAAATGTTTATTGTGGTAGAGAATTCATTTCATTAGGGTTTAATACATTTTCCTTCATGAAGTGTTTCTTCTCAATATGTTTGGTACCATCTTGTAAAGAATTTGAATTTCATACCTTATATGATGAAAAAAAATATTCCATTAAAATTTTGAATGGCAGCCATTTTTCAAAATGGCCGCAATTGCCTCCCTGTGCAAAATTCAAGAGGGCTCAATATCCAAATTTGCTTAATTTGATTCTACATATGTGCGTAATTTGGTGTTTTTAGACAAAAGTGAACAATTATTCAGCTATGCCGTTGGACTATAACATTATTAGCAAACATAATAGATGAAACTACCATCAAACGATCGTATGCTGTAATCAAATGTTTGATTTAAATGAAGTGTGACAATTTACTTATGCACACAATCCAAGTTATTGAAACTTATAACATGCAAGGTAATGTAATACATGCATGTAGAAAAGGAAACGTGCTTTTCGCCCATATGATGAGAATTCTGCCTCGGCTTATCAAATTTTGCGGTCCAGTTGTAGGAACTGGCAAACGCCATCTCAGTCTCTATAACCATGGACCTATCATGGATGGACTGCGCTCGGATAGACTTCCTTTGATCTATGAGGTCCGCCGCCTCATAACAATTCAAGACATTCAGGTGTTTTAAACAATTAGCTGTATTTCTAATTAGGTAGTGCCTTCCTCTGAATAATAAAAGACAATCTGTTTTGAGAAGCATGTCAACCGTTCAGCCTTCGCTGGGAGCTCGTAGCTGATCTATTTACACACACTGTGAATTAGTTTTGGGGTGAGCGAAGGGGAATTTTGAAAAAACTTGTAGAAAGAATTTGGTCCGTAACTTTTCCGGACACCACCGCACACGAAATTGAGATTGTTTCCATGAAAGATTAAACACTCAATAAACAATTTACAAGATATTTTTAAGGAAATATGATTCGGAAATGTGCGATATGGAGGCATTTCTCTGGCATGTTTTCTACAGTATTCTCCTTTTATCACAAAAACGAAGCAACAATATAATCTGAAATTCACAGAATCGTATCTTTATAAGATGTAATACTACTGCACATGCACTTCAGTTCATGAAGTGGTTCTGAAATCTTCTGCGCATACAGAATATATATTCCTCAAAATGCATCCTACATTTTGTCATGCTTGTTTGGCGGCGGATCTCCCTCGATCAAAGAGCCAAACGCGTCAAATATTCCATTGTGATATCAATGCACGCGACTGCTGTAGGAATAAATTACACTTCGTGCTGACTCCATTCTTTACACCTCTCTGCTATAACCAAGTCAATTTTAGCTAGCCAGTCGATCGTGTGAACGAGAAGCTATCAGCTGCAGCAGACAACAAACACCTCCAAAATTGACATACTTTTGGCATTTTCCAGAGAACCGTAACGCCAGACTCCCGAAAATGGCTGTGTCTATAATCAAGAATAAGGTAATATTTATATTCCGGTTATTTGTGATGATTATAAACCAAACATTGCTGATAAATTATTCAACTGCGCGAGTAGCGATGAAAGGCGAACGAGAGCAAACATCGACGCTGCGCTAGCCCGAGGGTAACACTCGCGTCTCCGCTGTTAATATGTGTGCACTGGAATAAATACCCGATTAAATACACTGCTCACTTTGACATGTGACTGAAGTGTAGAGCCTGTATCTAGTAATCATTCAACCAGAATAAAATGAAATGAAAAAAAAAATACAATAAAAATAAAAATAATAATAACAATAAACGTAATAATAACCCCTGTGCTAAACCCTAAGCCTTAACCTTAAACCCTCTAAATGTTGTAGTTGTTGTTGTTGTTGTGTGTGTGTGTGTGGGGGGGGGGGGGGATATAAACTTCAGTCTTCACTGGAGTGCATACCATCTGTCGATTGCTGTTATGTTGTTAATAAATGGCTCTGATATGATAGATTCTCTCTAGTAGTAGATGTTCATTGACAGGTACATGTATATCTGGCAACAGCAATATCAACGAAAGCAATGATTTTGCTGAATTTTGGCAATATATTAAATATCATTAACATTTGTCATAATACAAGGACAGTCTGCTAATTTGCTTTGATACATATGTACATGGTCATTTGTATTTGTATTTGCAGCCCTCATCAAAGAAAAGTAGAAAGTTAGTGCAGTGAGTGTGCGTTGAATCAGCTGTCAAGGCAATTTTATGATTGCATTGGTTGTCTTTTCATGAACACAAAACATATACGGGATTGGCACTTCAAGGCCCTGTTGCATAAAACTTACCATTAATGGTTACTCTGTCATCAATTGTAATTACCATGGTAACACTGCTTGAGAGCCAATCAAATTTAAGAATTCCATAGAAGCTGACATTTGTACCAAAGTTACCATCAATGGTAAGTTTTATGTAACAGGGTCCTGGTAGGTTAAGTGCCTTCCCTTATTCGTCCTTGATAGTTCTAAAAAAAAAATGAGGCGTCACCCATTTCACAATCCTCAGAGACTGTACTGTGCTCTTACACGCTTATATTGGCAATGCTAGCATAACCACTGGAAGGCATAACAGCCCTTTTCACTTTTGATGAGCATTCTAAATTTGATAAGCAGTTCAGGAGGCGGCTGGAAGGTAGTATGGTTATCAATTCTAAGTAAAACAGTAGTCCCACTAACAAGAATGTTCAGTTCTTATACTGCATTTCCATCTACTACTGCCAAAGGGGTGTACATACGTTAACACCAGCTTTAAAGGCTACCTGTATAGACAGACCACCTGTTGATTAAGGCCACATTTCTTGTTACACTTGAGTTATCTTAGTCCACAGATTTCATTGCTCTACCCTTTTTTTTTGCTGGTAATTTCCTTTCCCTAACTCTTTAATATCAAAGCCAACTGTTGGAATAAAAATGTTGATATGTAAGGTTTGTAACAGCAGTTGCTTGCTGTACATGAAATGCACATTAAATAATGCAAAGCCATATAATTTTTTTTTTATATTTCCCCAGAGTCTTTGTTCTCTTGAATGCAGACATACACTGTCTTACTTGACATCTAGACTTGTCTTGTTGGGAATGAGAATTCAATGATTTTGAAATTTTGAGAAGATTTCTTCTTGTATCCTAAATTCAAATGAGAATTGGACCCATGGTCATGACAGTGGTCTTCCATTCATTTATTATGGGTCCCATAGTGTCAACCCCAAAACATAACTGAAGTGTCTACATATATGAAGAAAAGGAATGGAGAGTCTGTGCATTTGTGTAAGAGAGAGAGAGAGAGAAAAAAAGAGAGAGAGAGAGAGAGAGAGAGAGAGAGAGAGAGAGAGAGAGACAGGCAGACAGAGAGAGGGAGAGGAGAATATCTAAATATAATTTTTACTCATAGATCACAATGACACACTTTCCGTTGATCCAATGTCCATATGAAGCAAAAGAAGCAAGTAAGTGGAGTGTGTGTGTGTGTGTGTGTGTGTGTGTGTGTGTGTGTGTGTGTGTGTGTGTGTGTGTTGTGTGTGTTTGTGTGTGTGTGTAGAAGAGACAGACAGAGAGAGAGAGAGAGAGAGAGAGAGAGGAAGGTGGAGCATTGAAGGGGGTGATGCAGGTAAAATGAGAATAGATCAAAGGAATGTAGGTATAATAGGATACAGGGGCAAATCAATATCTTGTTACTACGATGAATGAGCTGACCAGTCACTCTGACAAAATTGATCCGGGCCAATTGATTTTAAGACAGTAATGTATTGGCTATGTACATAGAACAAGATGTATAGAAAGAAGGAGGGAAGGTGATAGAGGGATGGAGGGGGAGGGGTGTCAGACACACAGAGAAGGAGAGAGATCATTATGGAAAGAGGAAGAGGAAGAAGAAGAAGAAGAAGAAGAAGGAGAAGAAGAAGAAGAAGAAGAAGAAGAAGAAGAAGAAGGAGAAGAAGAAGAAGAAGAAGAAGAAGAAGAAGAAGAAGAAGAAGAAGAAGAAGAAGAAGAAGACGACGAAGACGAAGAAGAAGAAGAAGAAGAAAAAGGAGGAGGAGGAGGAGGAGGAGGAGAAGAATGGGAAAGAGAGAGAGAGAGAGGGAGAAGGGGAGAGAGTGAGAGAGAAGGGGGGGGGGAGTGAGGGTGAACACATATGAATAGCAGTGGCAGAGAGAGAGAGTGAGAGACTAGGAGGCAGATGACAAGCCCAAGGTTGAGTTTGATAGAGGGCACCTGCACTGATGCCAATTAGTGGTAACTACCGCTGACCCATCACCTGGGAATGGTGTAAAGTCTCCAATTAGGACATAGAGAACATGGTCAAAATACATCTTCTTTTCTCCTATAGCCAGCATAGTCAAGCGAGTTGCTCCTACAGACACTTGGTGAATGTTTACACAATTTGAAATCCTAGCAATTAGCTGAAAGGCTATAATGAGATATGTGGAGAGCTATGCAAGTAGCAACCTTGTTGTATGTTTACAGAGAGAACTCAAGAGTGGAGACTTAACCATTTGTGTGCCAGATAAACTGCTTTTCTTTCTAATGTCTGTGTATTACTCATGAAAAAACGCCACATGTGGCAGACAAAGAGTTATGCTATCTTGCTGCATTAAGGCAGATTAATAGACATTACTCATCTTTGATGTTATTCAAATTTGATTCTGCCATCCTTGCTTTGATATTGATATGTTTACTTTATTCTGTTTGTCTCATTATCATTATAAGTTCAATCATTAATATTACTATTTTTTTTGCTGTTCGAATATCAACATTCAATTTCATAGCCAAGACAGGAATTAGCATTTTAACATATCTGCCCCCAGTCAGTACATTTAATCAAATTGCAATTTCTTCTCACAGGGTCAAAGTTAGACAAACAAATTCCTCTTAACAGGATTAAACTCAAACTTTATATTCATAAGGCAGCGCAACATTACGTTCTGGGCAAATTGAGTTCTGGTCATAAAAATATTTGGCATTACCAACCCGGGAGCAGCTGACTCTCATCACTCACATCAGCCATCCCAAAGGTTTCTTTTGATGCAAGTGAGAAAGGAGAAATGCATGTGAGATGTACATAAAGTTAAGGTGCGGCTGGCCTTGCTATCCCTGTGAGCGAGAGTTATCGTCCGCCCCCCCCCCCCCCTTCAAGGCTTTCGCTCCCAGAGTATTGGAATATTAGATTGCATTCAATTATCACAAGAGCAAATCCCTCTAATAGCCTGTACCATCCTGATATTCAGCGGTGCGATAGGTGAGTTGGGGTGGGAGGTAGGGGTGAGATTTCGTTTGGAGGGGTGGGGGGGGGGGGGGGGTTGTCCCCTTAAACATAACATGAAGAATACTGTATTGTAAATGTGTATGACATAAATATTTGTATAGGTTGTAATAATTCTCCCATTATAAGCAAGAACTTGTGATAGAAAAGTGGACATACAAACTCTTGGTTAATTCTTTGTCTCATGTTTCAATATCCCCGACCCTCTCCCTCTTTTTCGCTTTCCCATGAGCTCCCCTTTCCCCCTTCTATGAAACAGCTATGGATCTATGCCGAGGACCAAACTTACATTTTCATGTCGCCTCGGCTACCTGCACTTGTAATCACATTATGTGCAGAAAATTATCCATGCATTTGCCAATGGCGCTGCAGTAGCCATTTTCACAAACTGCCTGACACCAGTGTCAGTACTAGTTCCAAACCTTCATCTCAATCATATACATATTTACATTACCTACTGTAGTATTGATGATATTTTTGTGGCACTGACCCTGGGCCTCTCTGGAATCCTGCAAGGCAAACTCTGTGTAGTGTCTTAACGAACACATTTACCAAATTGATGTCCCAGTTGTGTGTCCTTGAAGGGACAGTGAAAGTGCCTCGTAGCAATTCATACATCTGACATCAATTTCCTGAGAGATACATCATACTTTTGAGATAATCTCACATAAGTCTTCTCTTTCCTGACAAACACAACTGCAGAGTGTGTAAGAAATTATTTGGTAACATACTTCATATTGATTAAACTGTATTTTTCGTACTTAACTATTCCTCTGCCAGGTCGAGACCGGCACTATGGGTTTTGTGTGTAAAACGTGATGTAAAAATGCCTTAGTGGCACACAAAGAGTAAATATTAGGTGACATAAAATGCATTTCAGCTCTTGCGCCAAGGAGCATGATATACTGGAATCATCAATAGCAAATACAAGTGTACAGCATAGTTTTATGAACAAATCTGAATTTCATTAATCTCTGAAGCTGATGATGGTAGCCTACTTGTAATGCAAACACTATGACACAAACTACTACATGTACACTACAGCTCAAAGGAATTGGCATAGAGAAAGGGAAGAAAGGGAAGGAGCCGCAGTTGTAAACCACGGTATATTTTGTCCAGTTCAGCATGAAACACGCTGCATCAGCCTAAAAAGCATTGTGTTTCATGCTGAACTGGACAACATATACCGCGGTTTAAAACTGCAGCTCCTTCCCTTTCTTCCCTTTCCCTTTCCCTATGCCAATTCCTTTGAGCTGTAGTGTACATGTAGTAGTGCTTACATTACACTTTTTGTTGTAAAGCTAATTTCCTATGCTAAATCCCAATTAACGTTGTTTTCCTTAACGATATGTTTCAGACAGTACTTGCTGCAGTTGCTTTTCATTTCAACCGAGCATTGTATTTGTACAGGTTAATGATCACCGTCTTTGTTTCTCCTCTCTTTCTCTCTCTCTCTCTGTCTCAGTGTCCCTCTCTCCTCCATCTCTCTCTCTCTCTCTCTCTCTGTCTCCCTCCTCCATCTCTCTCTCTATATATATCTCTCTCTTCTTCTCTCTCGCCCTCCCTCTCTCCTCCATCTCTCTCTCTCTCTCTCTCTCTCTCTCTCTCTCTGTCCCCCTCCTCCATTTCTCTCTCTCTATCTCTCTCTCTCTTCTTCTCTCTTGCTCTCCCTCTCTCCTCCATCTCTCTCTCTCTCTCTCTCTCTGTCCCCCTTTTCCATCTCTCTCTCTCTCTTGATCTCTCTCGCTCTCCCTCTCTCCTCCATCTCTCTTTTCCTCCCTCTCTTTTCTCCCTCTCTTTCTCTTTTCCCCTCTGTCTGTCTCTGTCTGTGTCTTTCTCTGTGTGAGGCAGATCCTCTGATTGTTCAATCATAACTTGCCTCTTGACTTCTTCATTTCAGAAGACATATGATGTGTTTACTTCATTATACATGTAGAACTACAATGGCTATTAAAGGTACAAAGTCCTCAATTTTGAAATTGTGTTTCATAAAAATAGGACATAGTGAATAGCTCTTCTTTTCCACCCTTTTACATATCTTTGTCTTTCTCTCTTTCTCTCTCTACCTCTCTCTCTATCTTTCTCTTGTGCTTTCTATTGCGCTCTCCTCCTCTATCTCTTTATCTCCTTCTTACCTACTCTCTCTCTCTCTCTCTCTCTCTCTGTCTCTCTCTCTCTCTTCCTCTTGTCATTTCACTCTATATCCTCTTCCCTTTTCTCTCTTTATCTGAGAGCAAGACATGTCATGCTTTTTCTGTCAGGAAAACATTGTGCGTGAAGCAATATGACAAAGCGTATACAATGCAAGGTTGATTGGTTATGAGAGATGTATGCGCAGATCTGCCGATTCTTTTTCTTCTTTTTGCCATTTCTGTAAATTAACAGGGTTCCTTAAAATACACAGCACAGATAAGGAGAAAACATTGTAGAATTGATCTTAGAAGTATGGTTATGAAGGTGAGAATGGTAAACAATTTAAATCAAATGTGCCAGTTAACAAATGAATGTCTCATCCTGGAAGAAAGACTACCACATGTGCATTTATCCAAGGCTGTGAGACGTTTTGTGAGGAGATGAGATGATATTGATGCTGAAGCAGCGTAAACGAGGGAAACGGGATTGCATCTTGCGCTGCATATTTGCATATTACATTAGGTTATGTGCGCAGAGCTATAAATACTCCATACGTGTGTGTTTTCTACTGGTGTGTAACTATTATGCACTAGTACCTATGCATATGTGTGTAAAACGCTAATTGCCTTTAAACTTACCATCCCTTATCGTGAAGATCTAGAATTACATCGGCTATTAGAGCTTCTGAGATTGATTTTGCATTTCATCAACTTAGGAGGAAGATGTCGTGACGAGATAAGATAGTATTGATGCAGAAGCGGCCTAGACGTGGCACACATGATAAAATCTCATGCTGCACTGCATATGTAGGTTAATGCATGCAGATGTTACAATAATCTAATATGAAAGATGTATGAAGATATTTTCTTGTCAGGGAAGATAAAGCTGAACGGGGCAAAGGTTTAATGTGTCTGAGGATTTTTCATGAAATATACACAGCTTTCTCAGTCATCAGAAAAGAATAAGTAGAACATTATACAATGTACATTAATTTGGTTGTAAAATTGCTTATTTTTTCACCTTGCTCCAGTCAAAATACTCCCTTTTGCTAGTCTTTGCTATTCAATACCAACGCAGATGACAAGATCTGTCCAGTCACGCGACTCTGCGACTTGCTGAATCGCAGGACCCGGTCATTGGTCACGTTTCCAGTCGTAGACCCTTATGAATGCAGATTTATGACAAAATTGTGTCATCTGTGGTGGCCTTTACGGTCAGTCGGTCAGTCGGTCAAGTTGGCCACAGTCGAGTTCCAAGTACGACTCTTGGCTAGACGGCAGTGTGTGTGTGATATTGCTGATGCTGTGCAGCATACTGAGCCACATACATGTAGATTTCCAATTATTGTAACTTACTACCAATGGTAAGTACCATGGCAAGAGGTGCAATAATGAGAGCTCATTGGCCATTGCCATGGTAGTTACCATTGATAGTAAGTTACAATAATTGAAAACCTATATGCAACATGGCCCTGGTGATTGATATTGTTCCTATTAACCCTTTGTAGGCAAGTCAAACTACTGCTGTATGGGATTTGTGTGTATTATGTTTGCCACATTGCAGCAATGCTGAATCAAGAGTTAAACTGTACAACGAAGAGAGTAGATTGGCACAATATGTTAATTCAACTTGTTGCATATGTACTAGTATCCATAATACAGGCAGCGTTTAAGTGTCCATTAGAATATAATTGCTCTCAATTGCGAAAAGACTTTTTGATTGATATTCAGGGTTGAATCATTTATTGCCTTTCCATGTTTCAAGCCGTGGATGGAAGTTATTAAAAATAAATTACCCAGTCTGGAATGTAGGCTACATTTATCCAAGGGGAAATCTATTATGGGCGGATGAGATGATTGCGTATGCCTAACTGGCTGAATGAGTGGGACGTGGTTTAGGCACCTGCAAGCCAGACAGGTTGTTCGACTAGGGCTGGATGTGCTGGAGAGGAAGAGGGAGAAAGGAGTTGAAGGAGAAGACAAAAGAGGATGGAGGAAGAAGAAGAAGGAGGAGGGGAAAGGGAACAAGAAGAAGATGGATGAGAAGGAGGTAGAGGAGAAAAGGAAAGAAGAAGGAGGAGGGGAAAGGGAACAAGAAGGAAATGGAGGAAAAGGAGGAGGTGAAGGAAATTAAAGATGAAGATGGAGAAAGAAGGGGTGGAGAGAGAGAGAGAGAGAGAGAGAGAGAGAGAGAGAGAGTGGAGAAGGGGGAGATGGGAGGGGATGAGGAAGAGTGAGAAGGAGAGTGAGAGAGAGAGAGTGGGAGATAAAGAGAAATAGAAAGGGATTCAGAGAGACAGAGAGAGATAGGGGGGGGTAAGAGGGAGAGATAGAGTTGGAGAGAGAGAGAGAGAGAGAGAGAAAAGGAGAGAGAAGGGGGTGAGTGAGAGATGGAAAGTAACGGGACAAATCTTAAGTAGATGTTAAACTACTCCAGTACATGCACGGGCCGCATCTTGTGATCATAAATTCCAGGAAAATCTATGAATGACGTCTGCAATCAACCACACAGTGTTGGCTTTTGAATGTGATTGTACATTATAGAAGTAGCTCCATGTCATTGCATGTGAAAAGGTGCACTGACTATTGGCAGTAGTAACTGATATTTCTGTTGAATATTTTTCATGTGTTTTAACTGCTAAAGTGTGTGTATGTGTGTCTTACTACATGTATACTTGTGCACGTGTGTTTTAGCATGTGTGCATGTCTGTATGTGTTTTTGTGTGCCTTTTTCATATTACATGAAAAAGAAAATACCACATCTAGTTGTGATGCAGTAGTATTTTACACTTAAAGATCTGTTCCAATGCTACTGTACATATCATATTTGAAAGTATAGGTGTATGACCCAGAATGATTTTTTGGCTGTGCCTTACATGCTGTACTACAACGGTGCTTTTTTGGAGAGCATTCGGAATACCTCTTCAGAAAGCGTGCCTCAAAGGTACTTTCTCCCTTGCTTGAGTTCAAACGGGCATGTAAGTACGTTCTGAATACGTTGCAAGATGGCCCGGACCATGCTTGCATGCACAGAAAACCTTTCAATGCTGAATTCCCTCCAAGTGATAAATCCAAACCAAATGACCACTTACTTATACCTCACAGTGTGAAACTTTTCTCGCACAAAATATTGCTTTAACCCCTTTTGTGCCAGACAAAATGTTGTTTTATGGGATTTGTGTGCATTTTGTGAATAAATACGCTACAGTGCCATTCTCATTGGGCTTAAAAAAATCACGAAGTTAGAAAAATTGCGAAGTTATCGCGAAGTTAGGAAAATCGCAAAGTTAGGGGAAGGGACAATTGGACCATTTGGCTTTTGGTACGGTTGCTAGGCAACTTTCACCCTAACTTCGCAATTTTTTTAAGTCCAATGAGAATGGAACTATTGTTGCATTTAAAGAGTTTACTGGCACACCAAAATATTTTGATTATTAATTATCTTATGTTCCAAACATGTTTAATCTTGTTTTCAATTTCACATTTATGAGGAAATTGGATGTAAAGTGCATACATTTTGAGCAATTGAGTAACACTCAATTGATGCTGAAAATAGGTGGGAAGGGTTTTCCACGAACCAAAGTGGTTGTTATCGCTCAATTGTTGAAGTGAGAAGTAGAGGTTTTCAATCAAGGGATGTTTTAGCCTGCTGTCCAGCCTTTTGGACATTTCTAATTAAAACTAATAAATAGAGTTTAGTTCGTACAAGACTAGTCACTCATTTTGTTCTCTTCTTTCTCCCCTTTGTCCCAAATATTTTGGCGAGCCAGAGAAGGAATAGAGAATGATTAGCCTACTGCAACCAGACCCGTTTATTGAATATTGTGGTTTGGATTGAAAAAAAAAACACAGCTTGGAAGCCAGTCTAGATATATATGGTAGTCTGATGGGAAAAGTGTTGATGTTGTTCTTGGTGAATGGGCAATAAGGGGGTATGCACGTTTGCATTTTATGAAAATGCTGCTTCGGGCTATTTTTAGTCTCGTCAGAAGCACAATGGTGGGATGCCAATGGCAGGGTATTGGAAGTGTGATGGAAAGACCTAGAAAATATTAATAACAGTTCTGGTTAGATTTTGAAGTTATTGAGGGTTTTTTTTTTTTGCCTGTGGTGTGTCGCATGTGCATACAAAAGTATGTTTTTGTATGTGTGTGTGTGTGTGTGCAGCTGTGTTTTAGTTCGTGTGTGCATGTGTTTTTGTGTGTGTGCATGTGTTTTTTGTGTGTGCCTGTGTGTTTTGTGAGTGCATGTGTGTTTTGATATGTGCCTGTAAGTGGTGCATATACTCATGTCTGTATGTGTTTCTGTGTGCTTTTTTGACATCGGAATCACATCTAGCTATGAAAATGGCCGTCATAACGACAAATTATATTTAAGGCAGGCTCTGATCATGGGAAATGTATAACTCTCTTTTAATCAGTGCCACTGTAACAGCTGTCGGGTGAGGTTTCTGATTTGAGGGAACATCCATGATCTTCTCTTGTTTATAAATGTCACAGTTGTCAAATGGCATATTAAAGACAGGGTGTCCCGTTTCCACCTAAAAACAAAATTGTATTTGGTAAAAAATTAAGGAGAAGTGTCAGAAGTTCTTATAAAGTCCTGGTACTATTTGAATTGTTAGGTATCAACATCTAAGAAAATTAAAAGTCTACATGAAATTTGTATTAGTTTTCTTCATTTTTTTTTGTTATATAGGAGAGAGAAAAGAAAAGGTTGTATGAGCTAGAAACTTGAAAGTAGAAGAAATATACTAAGTAGTCATCTGATCAAAAAGTGAGGTTACCCCTGCAACTGAACTGATAAGTTTTATCAAATTAAAGGCATTCAGTTTTGTTATTAACTCTTATTTGCAATACTCAGTATTGCCAGAGAGATATTTGACATTGTCTCATTGTATTCCTTGATCAAAAAATGCAGTTCGAAACCATCGAGATACGTTATCATCAATATCTGTACTGTAAACCAAATCTCATTTTAGTTGAGTCATTTGTTGAAAGTGGCTTGAAATAAATTGCTTTCATAGCTCAATTCTTCAGTTATCACAAGCAAGACCTTGTTTGTGTGAGTTAGCATTACCATGCATGCATACTGTGTGTTTTCCTTCCTCATGTGATATTAAATTGTGTTCAGATTTTTGGTACAGCAAAGGCTATTGAATATTGGTAGGCCCTATGTGTGGATTTCCATGCAGGTTAGGAACTTAAGGAATGTGGGACATTAGGGCAAAGTGTATGATTGCATTTTTTCTTTTGTTTGTCCTGTTCATTTCAATCTACATTCTTCTACTGAATTTACATGCACTGGCTACAAGATGGAACATGTCCTTAATAAACTGCATATGTTTCTTTTCAGTGTACATAAAGATGCACACAGAGTTTATGTATGTGTACTGTACATGCAATATGTATGTACACCCAATACATGTTCCAGTCAATGGGAATTTTGTTTTGTCAGGAAAAGACTGTAGAATTATGTCCATGTACATGTAGCTTATAAAATGTGATATTACATAGTTGTGAAACAATGATTTTAAATGTGACTACATTGTAGTTTGAAGTGATTGTTTGGCCTTTTCCTACCTTGATTTAATGTTATAATTTCCTTGCAGGTATTTATTTATTCCTTTCATTTATGTTTATAGGGCAAGACTGACATCTTTTGAAGTATGCATTCCATTAGCTACATGTATAAACTTGGCTAAAATGTTACCTGTTCCCAGTTTAGACACACTTATTGCAGTACTGTATGAATATACAATGCAAGAATTGATCGGCCTACTACATTTATTTTGACATAAAACTTATGTATGCTTTGATTGATTTCCGTGTATTTAAGTGTTTCTTCTTTGCGCTCTAATTCATCAATGTAAATAGTCTCCATAAGATTTTGTTCCTCCACAAGAATTAATACGCTTTAACTAAAATTCAGTCATTTTTGCATATTTCAAAAGAAGCAGATTCATAAATCAGTTAAAAGAATGAAAAATATATATAGTAAAAAGTAAAGGTAAATAATGTTTAGAGCTTTCATTTATCTTTTTATAACTTATTTAATTTGGTATAAATTCACAGAATAGGAGAATTATGAGGATTCCATGGATTTTTTTACAATGATTCTTCAAATGTTCTTTGATATTACCCTTTATGACTTATTTATGTAAAACATGTACATTATATATGGCTCCTAGGGTTACAATATGCTCTGTACTGCATAAAAAGCTACATTTTTAGAGTTGTTTAGAAAAAAATGCTAACACACTGGTGCTCTCGGAAATTGCTTTTTTTCAGTGAACTTGACTTTATTTTTCTTTGCCCCTTTAATCAAGAATTGTTACCATGGTTACCCTTTAAGACAGCTCAGGCTGCCCTGCGTCCTAATTCAGGAGTGCTTCGTTGGTACCCGGGTGGATGATAATAAGATGAAGTGGTGCTTATAGAAGGGCATTGTGGGTCGGTGCGGGTTTAGCAGAATGACACTCAGCTAGAGAAGGAGTAATATTGGATACGACTCCCAAGCGGAAGAATCGACAGCAGTGCTGTCAGCTTGATTCTCCTCATAAGGCTTGGTCAACTGAACAGTATGTGTGCGTGATTTGGGCAGAGGGGAGAGAGAGAGAGAGAGAGAGAGAGAGAGAGAGAGAGAGAGAGAGAGAGAGAGAGAGAGAGAAAGAGAGAGAGAAAGAGAGAGAGAGGGGGGGGATAGGCGGAGAGGGATGAGGGGAGAAAGAGAGAGAGAGAGAGAGATAGAGAGAGAGAAAGGGGGGTAGAGATGAGGAGGGATAGATAAACAGAGAGATAGATAGATAGACAGAGAAAGAGAGAGACGGGGGGAGGGAAGAGAAAGAGGAAGAGAGAGGGGGAGAGGGATAAAGAGAGATAGATAAACACAGAGAAAGCGAGAGAGATAAGGGGAGAGGGATGAGGAGAGATAGACAGAGAGATGGAGAGAGAGAGTGAACAAGACATACCTGTATACAACCCTAGAGAGAGAAGGGAAAGGTACAAGGGAAGAGAGAAAGAGATAGAGGTGGAATGAAAGAGAGATGGCAGCATCAATGCTAGGCATACACAGAGAAAGTGCTAACGAGAAGAAGGCAGATAAAGCTATAGAGCTATGGAAAATGCTTTAATGAAAATTTTAAAAAAATCAAAGTGATGAAGAGTAAGTAACTGCAAATGGTGAGACCATTATGCTAATGAGCTGTATCGTGCATACAAAATGAAATAGCTGCACAAAATGTGTTTACACCGAGCCAAGCTATGAATAAATTGAACGTAAGTACAGTTCAGTGAAACGAGACCAAATTGAATGTGTGTCCCTCTGTACGTTTACAGGGTACAATGCTTTACAGTGCTTCCCTTGGTCTTAACATGTGTACATTTTTTTCAAATTTATATGCTGCTAAAGCTACTGTACCACTTTTGCAGGCTCAAAATATTAAGTTGTATAAGTACAACAGTTTAAAGAAGAAAGAATTCAAGTAGATTCACATTGAGCATCGCATTGAATATTGATTGTGTTAACGTATAGTCTTATACCTGCAGACACTTGTATTGACAAGATCATTTTAAACATTACTATAACATTATACATTCAGATTGTGGCTGTGCTGAAGGGAATTGTGTCAACTTGGTAATAAGATGGAGGCGTTTCATTGTTAATTCAACATGTATAATTCACATTTGAGAACAAAAGCTTCGAAGATCACTATAATTAATGCATAGTACATTTATAACATTCTGTACACTACACACTATACAGACATCTCCCTTTCAAGCATTGATTTACAAGTGTAAATTCTACCTAGATCCTATAGTGTACCAGTCTGTGCAAGATAAATAAATACTATACAGTAATGATACAAGTGCAAAATCTGCAAAATCTGCAAATTATGCATATCCCTCAGAATACTATTCTGTATACACTAAGGAGACATCATCTTCCTTTTAAGCAACAATTTACAAGTGTAAATTCTACCTATACTTTTGAGTACAATTCTGAATACACTATGCAGACACCATCTCCTTTTAAGCAATGATACAAGTGCAAATTATGCAAATTCCACAGTAAACAATTCTGTATGCACTATGCAAGCATTATCTCCCTTTTAAGCAGTGATTTACAAGTGTAAATTCTACATATCCCTCAGTATGCCATTCTGAATACGCAATGGCGACATCATCTCCCTGTTAAACGATATCTCGCGGAGCCTTAAGCTCCGGGACTCAAACACCAACGTAGGGGCAGGCAGGCATTGGTTTCTGTGTTTGTGGATCGTGAAGAATGCACGCCGCAAATGAGCATGGTGCATCCTCCCAGCTTGAAGTTGAGATGGGGGGATGCAGTTGTCGTGGTTACAAGGCAGGTGTGTGTACATATCAGGGCTGCATCTTGTGTGAAGCCTGGTTATTTATACACACGTCGTCGTAGCTCGCTCTGCGGTCAAGCGGCAGAGGAAATGACTTGTAATGCTGTTTGGTTTGCTGCGTGTCTGTTGCATATTTTCCCTTCCTGTACATATATGTTGTGCATTGTAGAAGCTTGCACTGTGTGTATTACCGTAGACAAAGGGAAGATACCAGACCAATGCATCATGTTTGTGACAAGACATAAAAAATGATGAATTTCCTTATGGTGACTTCTGCTAGAACGATGCTTTTGATAGTAATGATATTCATAAAAAAATGATGATTAAGGTTAGTGTACATCCCATATGCGGACATCACAAAATTATGTAAAACATTGCATGGACATTGAACATTGAAACACAAGAGCAATGGACATGCCCAGTGTGGTAACTAGAAACTTAGCAGTGGAGCAGAATATAAGTCATGCATGGAAAACATAGTTCTGCTTTTTTGATGGCTCCTAATCTTCAGGTTTCCATTTGAATGCTGATTTGGAATACACAGTAATACCTACAGGTATGAACTACAGTCTGCCGTAATCTGATTAAAGGAAGCAACTAACAAAAGAGACTTTTCTTGTGAATGAGTAAAATATGTCACTTGCATTGGCATCAGTGCAACACCGCATCATGTCAGATTGAATATCTCGCAGCAAGATGAGTATTTCTTGTCCAGATTTTTCCCGTATGTAGGGAATGCTGGGTACAATTCAAGAGTACCAATAACCCAGATTTGAGTGATTTGTCACTTGCTTCCTTTTGTCAGAGTATGGCAGCACTGCTCTATGGGATTCAGGTGTATTGTGAAAAAATAGACGCATGGCACACAAAGGTTTACGGTAGCTTTGTCTCTCTAGGTGCATCTTCATTAGCCCGATCAGACGAAATAGCGAGCTATTTTGCTGAGCCGGGGAACTAGCCTGAAGTTGCAATCACGTCTTCATTAGCTCCAAACTCGGGATACGTAAGCTCGAGCTCGGGTTGCATAAATTATTCCGAGTTTCGCACATACCAGCAGTGTGTGATGGGAATAGGCCACGGCCGCATGGCTTCGGTTGTGAGCTCGCATTCACGCAGGTGTAAAAACCTATTACGTAAACAATGCCTCGTCGGCACTGATGCATGCCGGGATCGAGAAATTTTCAGGCTAATGAAGACGCTCCGAGCTAGCCCAAGATTTCTTGGGAAATTTTCTCGACCAAATAGCTCGCTATTTTGCCTGATCTGGCTAATGAAGACGCAAATAGCTAGCTATTTCGTGATCTGGCTAGCTAACCCGTTCAGAACAAGCTCGCTACCGTATTTTGCCCACATCAGGCTAATGAAGACGCCCCTTCTGGGCTCGAGAGCTGACCATTGTTGTTGAAGGAAGATGATGTTCACACAATGTTGAGTATTTAGTAGATTTTAGTATAGGATATAGGTAACAGTTCAGTTACATTCCTGGATTGTATGTGATAGCATTAGTAGAAATATGTGAATAGTGGAGAAGATATCAGGGAGGGAAAGGTAAGAAGGGGGGAGGGGGTGGGGTGGAGGGGAAGATGAGGTATGAGAGACAGTTGAAAGAGAAAGAAAGAGAGCATAAGAATGATAGATCTACAAAGAGAGGTTAAGAGAGAGAGAAAGAGAGAGAGAGAGAGAGAGAGAGAGAGAGACAGACAGACAGAGAGAGAGAGAAATAGAGAGAGAGAGAGACAGTGAATATATCATCTTTAATATAACAATCAAGGTTTCTAGACCATGTCAATACAGTGAAGTATTCAACCCTTCTGGAGAAATCTGAATCAAATTACTGTAGCATACGATATTGTATGAACAAAACTTGAGAAACTAAATGTCACTGCTCTAAATTTAGAAGCATCATATTTCTCGTCTATCTCGTATTTGCATTATACAAAATTGTGGCTTCTCTTATCTTGTTTCATGTGGCCGATATGTATTCATGTATATGTTGCAAGAAAAATCAGTTTCATCTCATAAAGTTGGTGCAACAGCTTTGTGGTCATTTTAAAATTGGCCTTTGCCAAATTCTAAAATTGAAATTACATCTTCCTTTCTGTCTGATAGTGCATCCTAAGGTAATGGGTAAGTTGATTGATTCTCCCTATCGCATATCCCTCCGAATCTGAACACATGCGGCGCTCTAATATTTTTCACCTTTAATTTTCGGAATATGAACTTCCGGTCCACGAACATTCTATAGCCATCGTCTTGCTTGTGTCTTTTCATTCAACCCTTCCATTTAGGTCATGAACAGTATTAATATTACGAGGTTTACGAGGGTCGAAATTACAGATTCTGTGCGTTCTTGCATGAATTGAATACGTACCAAACTCTGACTGGAAGTATACGTCCCAAGAGCAATCGTCCCAAGAGATATCGGTATCTTGAGGTGATATCGCTTGATATCGGCTATATGCAATAGGGAGAATTGATTATGGTTAAAGGAAATGTATAGTAGTGGTAAAGGCCATGCAAACTGTCATTATTGGAGAGTCATTTGTCTATGACCATGGGTCCTATGCTTGTTTGATTTCAGGATACCTGGAAAGAATCTCAAAGTGATAAATACATTCATGTGGTGATGATGACAGAACAGTTCTTTTATGAAACCAACCCATGATAATTACAATTATATTCCACATACTAAGAATGTTGCTATATGATTGGTCAAGAGTTGATCACGTGATAAAGCGTAGTTTTGCCCATCTGATCATCTGAGAAGAAAAGTTCATTACACTCTAGGTGATAGTACTTTTTGGTTTCGCTGATCTCTTCACTCCTCACAGTCCTAATGCATGATCAATATTTTGAGTACGCACAAAATAAAAGTGCATTACACTCGAACTATCAATTGACTTCTAACATGTCCTAACACGCGTCCTAAAGTGTGTTCCCCATGGCAGTGGCTCAGGGTTATGTAGAGAAGTAAACATTACTTTTTGTCTCGCCCACCGGAGGTGAAGGCGAGACTAAGGGATCCAAATGGCGTCCGTCCGTCGTCCGTCGTCCGTCACAAATGTTAAACTTTACCTGCAAGACTCTCTTATGATCCATAACTTCACAAGGGTTGCTTGGATTACAACCTAACTTGGGTCATAGATGCACTGGGGGTACCTTCATGTTATGGTGGCGTTGGAGGTCACAGGATAAGGTCAAAGGTCATTTGAGGTCATACGTTAAAGTTTACCTGCAAGACTCTCTTTTGACAAATAACTTCACATAGGTTGCTTGGATTACAACCTAACTTGGGTCATAGATGCACTGGGGGTACCTTCATGTTATGGTGCTGTTGGAGGTCACAGGATAAGGTCAAAGGTCATTTGAGGTCATACGTTAAAGTTTACCTGCAAGACTCTCTTTTGACAAATAACTTCACATGGGTCGCTTGGATTACAACCTAACATGGGTCATAGATGCACTGGGGGTACCTTCATGTTATGGTACCGTTGGAGGTCACAGGATAAGGTCAAAGGTCATTTGAGGTCATACGTTAAAGTTTATGTGCAAGACTCTCTTATCACACATAACTCATCACATGGGTTGCTTGGATTACAACCTAACTTGGGTCATAGATGCACTGGGGGTACCTTCATGTTATGGTGGCGTTGGAGGTCACAGGATAAGGTCAAAGGTCATTTGAGGTCATACGTTAAAGTTTACCTGCAAGACTCTCTTTTGACAAATAACTTCACATGGGTTGCTTGGATTACAACCTAACTTGGGTCATAGATGCACTGAGGGTACCTACATGTTATGGTGCTGTTGGAGGTCACAGGATAAGGTCAAAGGTCATTTGAGGTCATACGTTAAAGTTTACCTGCAAGACTCTTTTGACAAATAACTTCACATAGGTTGCTTGGATTACAACCTAACTTGGGTCATAGATGCACTGGGGGTACCTTCATGTTATGGTACCGTTGGAGGTCACAGGATAAGGTCAAACTTCATTTGAGGTCATACGTTAAAGTTTACGTGCAAGACTCTCTTATCACACATAACTCATCACATGTTGCTACAATGGCAATCAAACTTGGATGATGGATGCACTGGGGGCACCTGCATGTTATTGTGCTGTAAGAGGTCACATGATAAGGTCAAAGGTCATTTGAGGTCATACATTAAAGTTTACTTGCAAGACTCTTGGTGAAGGCTTCCTAACTTGTGCACAGAATTGTGTGAGCATGTGTGAGCATTACTGATGTAGATTTAGGCAAACATTACTCATGCACATTTATGCAAATTTATTCAAAGTCACTATTTTGCACCTGATTTTGATGTTGTCTGTTTAAAGTTGCTTATTTGTTTGTTTCAGTTTTCTTTTGCGTAGCAACGGAGATCGCGATATTTCTGGTTATTTTCGCAAGTGGGCGAGACACAATATTGCTAATGCCTTGTTTACATCAAATTGTCATTTTTCGTTTAGATAGTTGGTTTCAGATGTGGAATATAAAGCAAATAATCAATTATCAATAATCCTTGGCGATCTGAATGTATACGCTACATCCAGATCGCCTCGGAAGTGATAGTTCGTCCCATCACCCTCACCAACGTTGATTATTTTACTACTACCCCTTACCTCTGATGTGAAGTTTTGGGGTTGGAAGGATGATGAAAGGGTTAGGGATTAGGGTTAGGGGTTAGAAAATGCATTACAATTAAGGTTTATGTTAAGAGTAGGAATTATTTTGGTTTAAGTATGGGTTTAGGTTTAGGATTAGGGATGAATTGAGTTTTTGTTAGTGTATAGGGTATATAATCAAAATTGAATTTCTATCCATTTAAATTACATCTATTTTGTATTCTCAGGGTGGAAAGCCCTTTCAGCAAAATTGGCAGCAAACCTGATTTTCAACGGGGTTCACGAACAGATTTGAGAATCTGTCTATTGAGGATTATTTTCAAGGTTGTGCTTAATTAATTGAAATTACACTTATCCCCACAACAAAATGAATGCATAATTGTTTCCCATTAAACCATATTTGAAACATACTGTAACCGCACACAGACAGACGCCCTGGTGTCCCACCAAACGATATCAAACCTGGTGATGTAGATGCTAGCTAGCATGCTGGGTGAGTAATTGAAAAGACCTGCTGCGTTAATTTCACAGTGTCACTTTTGTCCAAGGCCACTGGCTTCTGGGAGGGGAATGTCATATAACTGTTTGGATGGTGGTTTGTTTTCTCTCTCTCTGTGTCCATGATATTAAATTTTGGCATTCAGACCCAGCTGCAGGGAGCCGGGGGTTGGGATTAAATAGCCTGAGCAGGGGCGTGTGAAGACTGCTGCTTCTGCCAAAAGGTGTTGCCAGAATTTCCTCAAGGAAGGGGGGGGGGGAAATGTTTAATTGTAATAGCACTTCATTTCTACAGCAATATTCATGCTAGCTTTCTTGCATTTTGATTGAACTCATATTGAAAAGGTTTGAATTAATTGGTTCAACATCTTTCCTTTTTCTTCTTGGGTAGCAATATAATATAACAAATAAAATTGATGAATGTACAAGTGTGGATAATTGGTGGGTCTAGCATACATTTTGAAACAAACTCTGTGATGGTGATCAACACAGTACCTCGTATGCATTTACACAATCATTTACGCACATCCTACAATACCTTCCACTTTCTCATATAGATATCCGCATGTGATTGATTAATGTAGGCATGTTTATTTGGGCCACACACTTGTGCAGAAGAATACAAACAATGCTCTGCAGATGAGATGGCAGTGATTTATATTCCATATATATTGCTGCTTTGACATCTTGTGTTCATAAAAAATGAATAACTCAGACCGCATCATGCATATAGTGTGCTGTACATCCTAAGAAAGAAGAGTAATAATAATAATGATGATAGCTTGCATTTTGTAAAGCGCATAATACAGGGTTTTTAAGCGCTGTAAAGCAGAGTGAGATTATGTGACGAGCCAGGAGATCTACCTCCGTGTAGTCTTCTTCCTTTTTTTATTCTTTAAGAAAAGATTGTGTATCTAGGGTCTGTCCTACTGTGCAATCTGGAGACTGATTTAAGAGGGGTGTTATGATGATAGGCCTGGTCGCTAGATACGAGAACGCAACATGCGCACACATGTGCACCATCTCCGCACTCTTTAGGAGTATTTCTGCAGGATATCAGCGATGGATGAAAACGACTCACATAATCTTCCAACTCCCACCAAGTATCCATTTATACTCTGAGTTGGAGAGCAGCAATGTGGATTAAGTATTTTGCAGAAGGATGCCATGGGTGTGCTTGAACCTGGAACCTTGAGATCTTCACTCACAGTTCACAACCACTTAACCCCATTCACATTATCTTCCAACCTCCACCAAGTACCCATTTACACTCCGGGGGCCATATTCATGAAACCTTACTAAGCCTAGTTGGTTACTGAAGTGCATCAAAATGCATGCATTGTAGTAAGCAAATAGGCTAGTAAGCTTTCATGAATATGGCTCCTGGTGGATAAAGCATTTTGCTGAAGGACACAGGTGCCATGCGTGAGCTTGAACCTGGGACTGTAGATTTCATTCACAATGATTTAACCCTGGCACCTCCACTATATTGTTGTTTGATCACAAGGTGCCACATGCTGGGATGACCATGGCCAGACCTAACTCTCTTTTAAAATCACATCTAAATTTAGAATGTCCATTAGCAAAACAGCGAAATAAAAAACCCATTATGAACACAAGAGTGATTCTCGCTCTTCATGAATCTCATAGTTGTCAAAGTCATCACTTGGGAAGTGCTACTGCATTTTTACCAGGCGGGTAAATGCAAAATGGTAAAAAATGGAATTGCACTCGGAACGCACAGTGTATACACAATTACATCAAACCAGGGATGTGCTAGGAAGGAGTAGAAACTCGAGCATAATACATTCAAACATCTGTATGGGTTCTAAAGCGCGCTCATGAATGTCAAAAGAATTCCATAGTCATGACAATGCTTTGATATTCCATGTGCCGAGCCGACATTTAGCTGATGTCAACTTGAAAAGAAATTTCTTTAATCTCCCATTTGTCTGTAGATGTTTTGTTTTTGACAGCTTCGTTTGCAAACTATAAGGAAGTTAACGGCAGATAATGACAGATCCTTTACTCCGCTTTTGTTTCGAAAAGTATTGAGGAATCACTAAAAATCGGACATATAAGTTATTTGTATTACTTACAAAATTGACCAATTTCTTCACTTTCCGACATCTTGTGCATTTGGGGGATTCAACCACTCTCAAAATGATATATTAAGCTGTGTATTATCATTAACGGCATTTGTGTGTGTTTGCGTGCAGCAGAGATATTTTACTTGAAAAACTTGTTTATTTGTGTTTGCTGATACCTGTTGTGCTCATGGAAGTATTAATGCCATTAACAGAATGGGACAAGCAAAATGAGACTGTACATTTCTTTTGTTCTCTCTGAGAAGCCGTTGCCACACAATCATGTTCATAATTGTTTAAACACCTGAACAGCACCTGTTGAGAACACATAACTTTTCAGCGGCTTGGCACATGGGTTCAAAGAAAGAAAATTGCTTCATATCCTTCCATAACACATTCCTGATCAAACTACTGTGTGATTCACACGTGACTTTAAGACTACACATGTATCATAAATCCTGTAAAAAAAATGTGACCTTGATACGTTTGATTGATGTAGGAATTTATGTTAACTGCCTCATTCTGTGACATAATGGTCAATCTCTATCTTATCAGGTAAAAGATGGTACCTTCTAGAGTTACTAATTTATTATTCTCATATGACTTCACATCTCATGTAGATACCAGACATGAAGCCAGTTAAAAATATCAAATATATTATGCTCATTTATCAGATGGCCCTTACAGATATATGTAAATCTAATGATTTGGAGAATCATGATAAGTCTATTATCTTAGCCAGTCACCTTCAGAAGTGTTATGCAAATTAAGTGTAAAGTCAAAGGTATGCAAGTCTATGCATTAGCACAAAGAGCAAGCACACTGACATAATAATAAAGAAGTTATTTTAAAAGATGTTATATTATCAAACAAGTAGAAAAAAAATGGTAACAGAAGTATAAATCCGAATTGGGTATGTATCTGATGCTATTACATCGATATTGACTGGTAGGAGTGAAATACCAGAATGAAGGAAGTTACATTTGCAAAAGGGTTAATATTTTCCAGAAATCACAAGATCACAAGGGAAAATATAACATCCAAAGAATGGAATATTACATCGTATCCCAGTTTATACATGTTCTATTAGAAGACCTTCATTGCACTAAAATCCAAGTATATTGTCAATAGAATTGAGTGACAAATATGATTAGATTCACATTACGATCCTCGCAATCATTATGAAGCAGCGAGCCATGGACCAATCACAGCTTGTGTATCTGTGGTGGCCATCAAATATATATCATATGGAATTAAGAGCAATCAAGGCCATCTCATATGACGTATATTGACTGGTAGGGAGTGTAATATCATGTTGTTTGGACATTATTTAGAGGATATTTCACCTCTTCCTAGTCAAACTCTGTATAATATCACTGGCTCCACATCTCACGTAGATAACATACAATTATACTGCATAGTGCAAGTTTGAACAAAGACAGTGTCATGAAATGGAAGGGAATTACTGTTTTGGGTAGATTTGATTGATTGATTTTTTTTAAAGGGGGGAGGGGGGGTGGGGGATGCAGTTGGGGGAGGGGAGCATGTGTAATAGAAAGATAAAACACATCACTATCATTGAAGAATGACTGGTAATATTTGGCATTACACTAATGCACATATTCCTAATATATGTAACTATGTAGTGTAATATCACAGAAGATTATATGACTTGTGTTGGATAAGAAAACAGAAACATTTGTGGTATAAAATCTTGAATATGAAAATCCTTATAACATCAGATCAATCAAAGAATGGGTAATGATCAATTTGGAGCAAAACCAGAAAAGGCTTTTGGAAGTTTTGAATGTAAGGTGAATTCACATTGGAGAAAAATAACAAAATATTAAATCATATGTGCATCTGTTAATAATCTTGCATTTTGTGATAATCCTACAAGAAGCGTACACTATTTCATTCAGCAATCGTTTCATGTAGATAAGGGTTTTGCTTCATGTCTCCTTTCAGGTTCATAGAGTAACATTACATAAGACTTTTGAAGATCAAGATGGCGCAATTTGCAGTATGCGACGCTACAAACATTCCTTGACAGTGTGGGGCAGGGCATCATTGCCAGCGTTGAGGCGGTCAAATTATATTTATCCAAAGGTCGCTCCTCACATCCGCACTTTCCTAGCATCTCACCCAATCTAATAAGGATCTCCCTGAGTCCTCAGGGGTTAATTAATGGAGTGAGGGGGGTAATAATTCATTTTGTCCGCAGTGACGTTAGCCACGACAGCCCCTTTGTACTATACATGTCATGCATAGGATAGGGTGTATTTGAGTTTATACCAAACATGTATGCATGTTATGTGTTACATGTTATGTGTTACATATTATGTGCATGGTATTTTTTTTTTGTGGTTTGCAAGTGTATAGGATGAAGACTGGGAGAAAGGGAGATATTGTTGTAGGGAACAAGGGAGACATAGAGTAAGAGGTGGGAGGAGTGAGAGGAAGAGAGGATGACAGAGACATAGATAGAGAAAAGGAGAGAAAGAGATACTGAGGAGGGATAGATGAGGAGGGAGAGAAAGAGAGAAAGATAGCAAGGAGTGAAAGAGGGATGGAAGCAGAGGGTAGAATAGAGTGAGAGAGAGAGAGAGGGAGAGAGAGGGTGGGGCTGTGGAAAAGGCTGTAAGTTCCTTTAGCTATATGAATTGTGCATGCACACTAACATGCCATGTTTTAAAATTCATCATTAAATTGCATTATCACATCGAAATTGGATGGTCTTACATCGCACCATTTCAAAAAAGGATTGCAAAAAATGGGAGCATGATGTGTACATTTGTAGGGAAGTGTCACACAGTCAGTGCATGTACTGTGGTTAGTCAACAGATGGCGCTAGATAGAAAAGTGTAATCAGACCAATGAAGTCATGACAACCAGCTGATGTATTCTGTATTTTTGTACATAAAAGATTAGAGCATTAGAGGATTTATTTATCAAGGGCTTCATAATGTATCTTCATTAACATATTCCATGTATTCGATTCATGTAAATATGACACCAGATTTTAAGCTGAATCACATTTGAAACAAACAAACAAACATTCACTTTCAGAAAGAGTTGATACAAACAAGAATTCCAACATTGACAATTTTTTTTTTACTGTTTTGCGCTGCAATTAAAACAAGGAAACTCTTTGCAACAAATCAGTGTAAATCAAAGTTAAGTTGGAGATATATGAAACTTTAGATCAGATGAAATTTAATTAAAATGCAGTATTGTTTGATGTCTTGTATTTTCTTCTTTGATCTTGTTCTTGTCAATGGAAATACAAATTTTGAAAATGTGCACCATGTAGACTGGGAAAAGAAATTAATCATGTACAAAGTTTTTATTTCATGTCGAACCTTTTCATCTTTCCATCCTTCTCTTTTTAGCAAGACTAGGACAACATGCTCTCCCAGGCCGGGGATAATCTGGTGGTCATATACTTCAGTGATGAGATTTCACTTTGAATCTTAGTTTTGTATTCTTTTTAGCAAGACTATTACAATGTGCTCTCCCAGGCTACGGTTAATCGGGTGGTCATATTCTTCAGTGATAAGATTTTAATTTATATCTTGTATTTTCTTCTTCTTCCCGTATTCTTTTTAGCAAGACTATGACAATGTGCTCTCCCAGGCTGGGGATAAACTGGTGGTCATGTACTTCAGCGCGAAGTGGTGTGGACCATGCAGAGCAATCACTCCACAGTTTGATGTGAGTACCGTAGTGCATTGTGCTTTTCCTTAAAGCTTTACATTACCAGTGCTCCGTTGCGTAAAACTTACCATTAATGGTAACTCTGTCATCATTGGTAACTCCCACAGTAACACCGCTTAGCAGCCAATCAAATTCAAGATTTCCATAGAAGTTGCCATTAGTAGCAAAGTTACCATCAGTGGTCGGTGTCTTGCAACTGTACTCGGGTCCTGAAAAACCCATTGGCTTACTCCACATCTTCATGCCAACGGTAATGAGAGTTAATTACATTTCTCTAGCTCCTTCTCTTTTACCAGAACAATGTCATAGTTTACATCAACAACAGGGTGATCTTTGCTGTATTAGGCAAAAAGAGACCCATGCCTCCTAAAATGTACCCCCTAAATGACCATATTTCGAGGCTCTAAAATTGAGTGAAAAGGCTTTCTGGGGAAATTCAGTTTCCAAACGAATTTGAAGTATACATTGATGAGTAAGGACAGTGTGATCCATCATGTAAATGAATGAAAAATGCTGCCATTACTATTTATTGTATGCCTAAAATTAAATTTCACATTTCAGAGAGTATAATGTTATTAATAGGATTTCAATGTAATTCATTTTAATGTAATTCATTTTAATGTAATTAATTTAATGTAATTAATAGGAATCAGCATTGTCATTACATTAGACTTCAAAACTACCCCCTTGTTGTTATTTTCTTGCCTGCACCCTGCCCCAAACATATCAACTTTCTTTGCTTGTTTTCCGTAGAGGCTGACCAAGACTTCAGAGCTGACGCCACACATAGTGTTCTGCAAGGTGGACGTCGATGAGGCACCGGTAAGGATGATAAAGATAATAGTTTGTCACTCAAAGACAGGGTAGCCCTTTTGCAGGTCAAAAATTTAAATTGTGTAAAAAAAATCATGGAAAATGGAAGAAAATGATGGATAAGATCTTCCCTCCCAATTACTGAACTGGAAACTTACTTTGAGCAGAATTTTATTGATGGCTAGATTAAGAGTACAGATTTTGGACGTTGTCCAAACATATAGCTTATAGATCAGAGACTGTGATCCGAAATAGAGCACATCACGACTTTATAAACTGCACAGTTGAGGCAAGCACACATTACTAGTGAATGTTGCAATACGGTTTATGAATGTAGACAATGCTGGCCATGTTTCAAACCAAATCAGGGATAGTTTTTAATTTTTCCTGAAAATTTTCGTGAAGCTATGACTGAAATTTCATGCACGTTATTGTGATGGTATCGTGCTGAATCCTACTGAGTTTCATGACTGCTTCAAATAGGACACCCTGTTTTTAAGACTTTCATCTGATTGGAAATATGAATATGAAAGTGTTCTTTTTCACACAATCAGGAGATTTTCTTGGGCCCTGTTGCATAAAGCTTACCATTAATGATAACTCTGCCATCAATGGTAACTACCATGGTAACACCGCTGGACAGCCAATCAAATTCAAGGTTTCATAGAAGTTGCCATTAATAGCAAAGTTACCATCAATGGTAAGTTTTATGCAACAGGGCCCTGGTGTAGGTAAGCTTTTGCTTACTTGATCAATTAGCTTCTTCAGATCTCTGATGAATGAGTTGGCGTACTTCTTGTTGTAGAAGGAGCTGTTGCAAAATGGCAGTCTGAGATTAAAACACAGTGAACTGGAAGCAAGGTTCCATTCTAACTTGTGACTTTTTGAAGTTCTATGGGTGGATAAGGGGTGCAGTCCACATACCACCAAAGAGTTCAAAACTATCTACCAAGACCTGGGGCCCAACTGCATGAAACTTACCATCAATGGTAACCTCAGCCATTAATGGTAACTGTCACTGCTTGACAGCCAGTCAATTTGAATGTTTCCATGGAATTTGCCATTGGGAGCAAAGTTACCATCAGTGGTAAGTTTTATGTAACAATATGGCCCAATACACTTTCCAACCCATGATTCCATTCTCTCAGACTAACATACTGCAACAGCGCCCTCTACGACACAAGAACTATCCCAACTCACTTATTGTGTACAGAGAACATTTCCATAGTGATAATTGGTTGGCATTTGTCAATCAAAACAATCAAGTCGGGTAGTCCTCCCAATATCTGGGCACGCAGCATTGTCTTCTTTAGGCATGGGGTGAAAAAGGATGCACATTATCATGAGGGTTATGCGTATGCAGTGTGACGCCCCAGAAAAAAAAAAAGGTTTTTACTGGAGACTTTTAGGGCTGGTGATAGAAGTGTTAAAAGAATCATGATTCTTTTAGCATTTTTAAATGATTTCTTTTGTCTAGTTGCATTTACATGTTTATATACACAGGGCCCCCAGTGAGAACAGTGCAAACACACTGATGGGGCTACCTGGTATAAAAAAAAAAGAAGATGTAATAAATAAATGAATGAATGGATTAATTTATATTTCTGTGATTTGTTCATGACAGGATTTAGCAGAGGACTGTGAGATCACGTGCATGCCCACATTCCACTTCTTCAGGGGCGAGTCCAAGGTAGGGACAAGGAAATGTTATGTAATAATGGTGATGCTTAACCACTTGACTGCTCCTAGGTTTATTACACAGTGATAGCCTCTTTGCTACAGCACCTTTTGGGTATTACAGCATATTCACAGTTTTTATGTTTTTGAGTTCTGTCATAACAATTTGGTTATTTATTGATTATATCTTAACACTTACAAGCTATTGTTACCCTGGTCATATGGATCAATCTGGCTTTCCCACACACTCTTGTCATCAAAAGTATCATCCAAATTATTCCCTGTAACAGTGCTGTCTGAATGCCGCAGTGAATGTCTGGGGGTTGCCATCTTGACTTGAAAATGCCCCGCAAGAAACTTTATTTCTTCAGTTGAAAATCTGTCAAATAATGGTGGGGGGGGGGGGGGATGAAAGAGCTATAGTTCCAAACCTATCATTCATTATCACAGTGCTACAGCCATAAGGGGGCAATGCAATCGACAGTGCTATTCTTCTGAAAGAGCAATGGTCTGAGCATGTATATTTCAGTGGCACTGACAGAGCAGCGAGATTGAAAGCACATGTATATATATATATATATACGTGGCATGCAGTCAAGCATTTAATGAAACAGGGCGATTCATAGGAAGACAAGATTGTTTCTTCTACTTAAATTTAACTTTTTAGTGGAGCTTTGACCGATCTATGAAGGGTTATTACAAGAATACTAATTGATGAAATGTCATGAAACCTATGCCCTTAACATTGACATCTTTCTACTAAATGATAATCAAATTTCATTCAAGAATTTTCAACAAAAGGGTGAAACTATTTTCTTGTAACACCTAGCATGTTCCTTTATGTGATTATCTGTGTAAATGGATGCCTGAATTAATTAATATCTGTCTCTTGTTCTTCTTCTCTATGTGCAGATCACAGAGTTCTCCGGAGGTAACAAGGACAAATTGAAAGAACTTATTCTTAAGTTAAAGTAAGACGTGTCCTATGTACATTGTAGCTTGCAAAAACAACCAGAAGAAGGAAGACTCTCTTTGTGTGTCATTTTGTAACATTTTGTGGGATAGCTAATTACTGGTGGTTCTTAAGTATTTTATTTTGTCTTGCCTTGTTGACGCTCTGCTGAAGTGTGTAGAGATATTATGTCATTGAATAATTTTAGCCTGATGTATGTAGTATCCGTTTTTTGAAGACCTAGCATTTTTTAGTTAGCAGTACTCAAATTATGGGGAGCTATATAAAGAGAGACTCCCCCTTTTCATTTGAATGGTTGCTTATGGAAGAGGACTGGTGTACCCTTTCTCACTCTCCAAACTCCATGCTAAGGTATCTTGCACCCCCCCCCCCCCCCCTCTCTCTCTCATAAAAGAGGGAAAAGTGTATGTGATTTCTGCAGGATCCTCTCAGAGGCTTTATCCATGAATGAATAGAAAATGAGAAATTGGCCTGTGATGGAAGTATTGCTATATTTGATTTATTTATTTAAGAATGAATCACCAGGTACGCAAATGTCATATTGACACAATTTATTTCAGCAATGTAAAAAATACATTCAGTTCAAAGACTGCTTAATTAAACAAAAAGTGGTCAATTTTCTTAATTTTTCTTCTTTTGCAGTTTTGTTTTTAGTGTATTTTACAGGGGAGATATTTTTAAAGGTAGTTTTGGAGGGTTTGGGCCCTCGGCTCCCGTTATTATTAATTTACGGGTACACTTTCACTTTCATGTGATAAATGTGTAAAAATTTTGATTGCAGCTTGTCAAATGTGGGAGTATAGGCAATATCTATCAATCAAAATGGAAGAACAGTTGGAAAAAATGTTCTCCATTTTTACAGCATCAAGAATTCAATGGATTTTATCTAGAAAGAATTAGAGATGTTGTTATTTTTTATATTTGTATAATCAAATTAATTAGATATATACATGTAAACAGACTTTTTGAACAAATACTGTACATTTATTATTGTGTGTAACAGGCATTGAACAGCTGTTTGTTAAGCTATCTCACTGCATTTCTAGTGTACCATACATGTGAGGCTGTTTGTATGTTTATATATGTGGGGCATCGATCTGCTCAGTAGAACTAACCTCACAATTTTGTGCATGTTTTATCTGACTTTGTGATGTTTTAGTGCAATTCTTTCTATATATATTCTAACCACCAAGTAGGTGTATTTATTGCTTAAACTAACGAGACAAATTATTTGCTGAATTATTCACAACTGTAAATGTCCGTGTAATGCTATCACAGACTCAGTCTGTAGCCAATCATGTGTGTTATCAAAGCTGTATGATATAATTCTGTCATAGACTGTATATAAAATTGATATTCTGTAGTGTGGAAACTCTTAGAGATTTGAGACAAAACTTTTTGAACTCATTGTTTTAACACTCATGTACACATATTAGCAAAAACCTTTTGAACCATTTAATGTTAGTGGCAAACAGGGATAAAGTTACATTGACGTCATGACATGTTCTATTATATGAAAGCTATTTCTTGCATGCAGTATAGTTTGTGTTGAAATATACTGTGGATTTGCTACTTATATTTTGCCAAAAGAGGGCAGCAGACTAGAATATCAATGATAATGCACATGTTAAGTTTACGAGGTACATATATACACTGTTGATCCTCTCATTTTTGGAAAATGTTTATATAAATTTCAATACAAATGCGATGATTCTTAGATCTCAGTGTATCATGTTTTAATGAGATGCCTGACATGTCTTCAAAGGGAATATACTGTACCGGGAAGACAAAAAGCCTTCAAAAGGTGATCATGAGCAGTCTTCTTCCCAATGGTCTTCAATTCATGTATTGTCCATTTTAGAAACTTGCTGAAAGTTATTTGCCCTCAAATAATCCACATTTGGAGTAATGAACGATTAAATCACAAATCCTCAAAATGTTCGGCCCGAATATTCTGAGGATATGTGATTTAATCAATAATAACTGCAAATGTGGATCTTTCAACAAGTTTCTAAAATGGACAATACATGAATTTAAGATCATTGATAAGAAGATTGCTCACGATCACCCTTTTGAAGGCTTTTTGTCTTCCCAGTACAGTATATTTCCTTTAACCGTTTACTTACAATTTTTTTGAAGGTATATAGATAAGATCCACCAGTCCAACTAACACAACACCCAGTCATGTCGTGTCATGACTGTATGGAGATTGTCACCCAACACTTTCTCTCCCATTAGTCCTTGTATAGGAAATTCAAGATGGGTTAACGGGATTTAGCATTTCCTTCATTATTTTTCATTGACAGCTAGTGCATATGCTCTTTGTGAACAAATCTCAAAAACACGCAATGGGATAATGTATTATCAAATCACACATAATTATACAAACAAATATATATTGTAAGCCCACATTCTCCTCTTCCATCATGTGGTGATACAGTAATTTTATGAAATACATGTACATGTACCACTATTCTGGGCAATTCTGGGCTATACCCTAATGTTAGGTATGATAGAAGTGAAAGCTGATTACATGCAGAAAAAACAGTCCTTCACCTCAACCAATCAACCTTAAAATAGGCTTTTCATTGTTAAGTATCTAGTCTGGAATGTCACAACAGGAAATTGATCTGGGTTACCAACTGAAAGCTAAGGCATACCGGAGCTTCTGTTTCTTATTTCCCCTACCTTTTGATTATGCGCTGTGCAGATTGCTATGCTTGTTAACCCACTCTGAACCAAGTACATGTACCACAAATAGGCCGATGGGGTTGGGAGCTATAACTTTTTAAATCAAGTCTCAAAAGAAGTCAATGATTCATTACATGTAAGAGCATATATTTCTGCGCAAGATGAGTCCATTTATTTTTTGCCTTTGTAATGATTTGTCAAAGCAAAATATGGGTCAAATAATCACTAAATCTTAAGTGCAAAATGAGCCTATGGAGTCACTATACAGCAATGTTTGTATGTTCAAGTTTCTAATTTTTATTTGCTTCTATCCATCGGTATGTAGGACTGTAATGGAAGGTTCAACCAACATGGAAATATATTATGTATGGCAACTAAATGTTTATCCATTTCCGCAGCCAATTTCTGAGTGAAAAATATTATGCTTACTAAATTTAGAAATGAAGTATTGAACAAAATTGGGAGCATTATGATCAATATGTGACATTGCCAATTTGAACGCAGAAGAGTGGTTACAGTAGTAGGCCATAGGTTGTTGCAATTCATTTCATGAACCAATACTTCATCAAAAAAAATTCTATTCATATTGATCAAGCGTTATGTCTACTCATATTGGAGGTATTGAAGATATTTTTGGTGAGAATTATTGAGTATTTATAATGATGCCATACTGCACAAACTATTCAGACTTAATGCATTATGAAAATGTATTTTGATATCTGATGAGGTTATCCATTTGCCATAGTTACCATTTCATTCCCGAATGCAATGCATTGACTCCATTGATATCATTCAGGTGCTTATGATCTAGAAGCTCTGCAGGTGCTAAACTATGAACATTGTGTGAATTTTTAGTTTTATTTTGTTACTTTGGAGAATCTTTGATAGGTTAGCTTTTATAATAGACTAAGTGTAGTTTTAAAAATGTGATAAACTAGTGTCCACTGATCAGGATAATGAAAAAGAATGTCACCCAGTTAGCCCCTCCGTTACTAAAATTGTTTAAATTGGAGATCTTATCTGATCAAATTTTGCTGACTAACGGTGTGGCACTCAACCTTGCTGTTTCTTCTTCTCTCTCTCTGATGTCCCTGTCTCTCTCTCTCTCTCTCTCTCTCTCTCTCTCTCTCTCTCTCTCTCTCTCTCTCTCATTTGTTCTGAGCTCCTGTGTGTGCTTTACTCTAGCCCCTCCTCTCTTTTTCTCTCCATTTCTCTCATGCTGTCTCTCCTTCCCCTCTAATTACTTGCATTGTTGTTCCATGTTATGTACGTCTATCTCTTTCTCTTCCTCGTATTGTATGTTTTTCTACCTCTCTGTCTCTCTTCCATCCATATCTCTCTCTGTTTCAGAGTCTCTCTTGTTGTGTCTGTTTGTCTCTGCTCTCTCTCTCGTCTCTCTCTCTCTCTCTCTCTCTCTCTCCATCTCTCTCTTGTCCTCTATTTCTTAATCGTTTTCTCTGTCTCTCTCTTCCCTTCCCCTCTTTACTTCACCCCCTTCGTTCTCTCCTTCAGACTCTCTTCATAAAATATTTCCTCTTTTTTCTATCTCACTTCTGAAAGGTGTTACATGTACTATGTATTCCTTTAAAGTGAGATGGATGGGGCTGATAAATAAGTAATAGCCAAGCCCATTTAATCAGCAAGCATTCTGCAAACAGAGGAGCATTACTCACTGTTAATTGCTATCAAAGATGACAGGTTCATCCAGCAACAATACATCCCTCCCCCCCCCCCCCCTCCATCAACTTGTATTCATACATGCAGCTACACGTTGGTGGATATTGTCGCCCATGACGACATCACGACGCGGCTAAAAGCTTTTTCTCTAAACCAAACTTTGTCCGCCTAATGAGGTGTGCAATGTCCACATCAAGCATACACCTGCATGTTTCCATCTCCAAAGCAGTGATTGAAAGCTCTGGCTCTGACAATATCGTAATCATATTTAAACGCATTTTGACTCAAATTATACCTGCATATATGATATCCACTCAATGCTTGCTGCATAAAATGTGTTGTGTAAATGTCTTTTTTTTTAAATATTGTTTTTCGCTCAAAAGTATATCCTTGCCAGACATATCTTTCTATCGAAAAACTGGATGGGTAGGACTGATGCATGATATCGTGATTGATAACAGTTTCCTATTTGCCAATTTAAAATGGCTACCTCACACCGCTGGACTACATCTGCAAGTTGATTAAAAAAAGGATATGTGGTGGACTTTCCTACAACTTTGCAGCATAATCACCACAATTGCAGTGAATGAATTATGCAATTTTAATGCAATATTGTAATGAAACATGCAATGAAGTGTGAGCTAGGCAAGTTTTAGGTTGATTATTTTACAAGTTGTGTCATATACATGTACATGTATTGCCCTTTGATATGTTGTGCTCTTCAATGGAAATTGTCGTAGTTTTTGTACATTTATTTCAGCCTAATGGTATGCATACAAGCTTGATGCTAGCTGTGTGTACATGCATGTACATGATTGAAAGCCACAGTGTTATCAACTCACATAGAGTGTTCATATTAAATATGTTTACTTATTAATGCATTGGATAGAAATTGCACTATCAAGTGATATTTGATTCACTCTTTCATCACCATTGTTAAAAGGTGTGTAGTAAGCCATTGTGGTTTCGAAGACCTGGTAATGTAAAGGTTAAACACCATATCGGCTGTAGGCTGGATCGAGAGTGACTGAGTGAGGTACAATGTATATTTCTTAATTGTGTGCTGCAATTGTTGCTCGAACTAGACACGTCGGACTACTCATGTCGGACTACTTTGTGCATGGGCACAAATGCACGACAGTCAGTGAGTTGGTCAGTTTGGGGTCTGAAATGCAAAGACTAGCTCATAAATCTGTGTGTACATGCTCCTAGACACAAGTACCAGGTCAGGCTGTATAGTCTCAACTTAGCAGACACATATTTTGAGATGGTGTCACTATATAGGCTGATTCGGCTGACTATGCATAGTGTGAGGATGGACAGAGATAGAGAAGGAATTTTTGTCCATATTGCCTAGATTGAGTTATGATTAAAGTTCAAAATAAAAGGAAACATACCTCTTCTCCACCTAGACCCTAAACTTGTACCTGTTATTGTTAATGTCAATGTTTATGTTAGATTTTTGTTCCAGTAGGTGTTCAAGCTAAATCATAAATGATATTAAGTAGCAGTATTTCATATATATATATTCGTTCAATGTGTATGATTGAGGAAGATTAATGCTGATTCTGTTGATTTTCAATTGTATTTTAAGAATTACAGAAGCAATCGCATCTTTAAGCTGATCATTGAATAACAAGCATCCCTGGGGTGTACAATGCAGTTGATTGTTACATAACAGGAAATACCTGGCCTAGCTACCAGTACCTCTGTCCCTGAAAATACATGTATACAGCATGTGAATGGTGCGTGGCATGTTAATCTATCTGCTGGTTTACTTGTAACGTGCCATGTGTATAGTGAGTGCACACCAACCGTATAAGGAATCAGTTTTTGTAGCACTCTAGGGTGGCGGTGATGCCGTGGTTTAGTAGTTGTGAACTATGACTGAAGATCTGGGGGTCCCAGGTTTTTTATCCATGACACTCGTGTCCTTCAGCAAAAATACTTAAAGGGATAGTTTACCCTGAAATTATATTAGTTTCACTAACAGGAGACACATGAAAGAAACATATCAGTGAAAGATTTATAAAAATTTGTCAAAGAAAAAGTTTTTTGTTTTTTTTACAATGTTGATTTCTTGACATCACGTACAAGACGCTCTCCTATATGTTATGTACAATTTTTTTTTTCGAAAATGTGCATTTTTTCAAAAAGATAAACATTCTTTTACCAGTTGATGCATCATTGGAAATACATTTTTACATGCATACCTGTACGAAAAAAAATCATTCCGTTGTCAAAAACAAACAAAAAGCAATTTATGGAATTATTTTGTAGACAACATATGAGAGAGAGAGAGCACCTCGCACATGACGTCACAAAATCAAAACTTTAAAATCAAATAACTTTCTTTTCCTTTCACCGATTTTCGTCAAACCTGCACTAAATGTTTCTTTCATACGTCTCCTTCTATTGAAACTAAAATAACTTCAGGCTGAACTATCCTTTAATCCACATTGCTGCTCTCCACCCAGGTTTATTGGTGGTAGAAATGGAATGAGTCTGCCTTAGCTGCATTGATTCAAAATGAACCCTTAATGTGATTGGACAGCTAGTGTCACAAAGACTTATAAGCATCCGATCACTGGGGAACAGTGTACTAATATTGCACAGTGCATAGGAATGACACCGTTTCATATCAGACACTGTGTAAAAACTGTGTAAAAACTGCACTAACTGTACTATTCTTATTAATGATACATACAAGTAAGATTCAAATTTTAAAGCATATTGGGTGAAAGTTGTGCCCTTCAAGGACATAACACAATTCGTTCCATCTGTCCATCATTCATCAACAGACAACAGAAGCAGACTTGTTACCCAATCAAATTAGAACAACTTTTGTATGTGTATATGGGACTATACAAAACAACAATATACAGTACTAGCTTGGAAAGCATCCCTTTGTATAAAATCAAACAACCAGATTTGGATTTATAGTGCAACAATTCAAAAGTGTCTCCACAATGGTGAAACATTCTGATAAAGCAAGTAATCTGAGGGGCTTCTGTATATATTTTACCCTTTCTTACTAATGGTGGTGTATTATCTAGGTCAGTGGGGGCCCTTATCCCCCCCTACCCGAGTCATATCATGCCAGATTAAAGCTCTGAGAATGCATACACCCCCCCCCCCCCCCCCCCCCATGGGATGACAAATTGTGTAAACTCAGTGTGATTCTCATGGCTTAGTACAGTACCAAAAAGGCTTTCCCTTTGTGTGCATAACATCACTGTGGCTCTATGGAATGTTACATGCATTTTGTGTGCAAACATAATACAAATGCATTCAGAAGTTATAGTTAGAGGCACCTTCAGTTGGAGTCAGCTGTTCAATTGTCGCAACAGTAGCGAAGGTGAAATTGACATTTCATGTAAAATACATATCAACACTGGGATACACATTTGTTAAATATTCAAATATGCAAATGTTAAATATCAATGTTACTGTTCGAAAATATTTGTAATTTAAGCATTTAAGGTATGTGGTTAATTTACAGGTTGATTGAAGTAATATTTCTAGATACATTGTATTCAATATATACCGGATATGGGTAAGTGGGAACATCTTACAGCGGGCAATCAGTGGATTAAGTTATATTATTGCATATTATGCAAAGTCTACCAGTGAATGTAATGAAAAGAAGACATTTTACTCAGCAATTCAGTCTTGAACTTATTTCCTCTCATTGACAACACACAAAACGTGTGTTTAAGGTCATTATGCCGAGGTGTTATTTCTTTAGAACTGTACAGCTTTGTTTCTAAGTATTTATTCCTCCATTTTATTTACCTAAAATCATTTGCAGTAGAACCAAAGTGCATCAAACTGGTACGATTTTTCTCTAGATTTCAAAAAAAAAGTTGGAAGATACATGTACTATGTATTGTGTTCAACAGCTGTCATAGTACATTACATGCTTTCTCAAATGTATGTTTTATTGTGCAGCATATATGTATCATATGTGAATGCTTTGAGAATTAAAGATGTAGCATCTTATATTTGAATACAAAATTCTTTTCTGTCAGCATGTTTAATGTATGGGTGTCACATTTGATTTATAATTCGCTGCACCGCTGCATAACAAAAACAAAACAGTATCAACAAGACAATAGACTATTTTCAATACATGTATGTATGTATGCAAATTTTATGCACGCCATTCAAACAATGTTACTAATGGCAACCCCAAAGCTTGTCCAGGTTGTGACTAGCAACAAATAATATATTCAGAATGCATTCCACACATTCAAACTTAATCAATACGTACAGGTGAATGGAATAATGCGTGCACTTTGACGGAAAGTTGCCAATACGTTTATTAAAATGGTCTATTGCTACAGCCTACTGTGTACAGTAACTCCTGCGACCACAAAATAAGCCTTCTTTTGCAAATAGAGAATCTGTGAATGACAAAAGAGCACAGATCTGAAAAAAAAAATATCCCTTTCTCCTACATATAAGGTTTTATTACATTAGAAAGATCCCTCTTCCCCATCTCCCATTAACAAATTTGGAAGTTCCCCTTGCTAATGGTGTAAGTAATAATTGTTCCTGTCCCAACTCAGTCTGATGGACAAACATGAGCACTGTCACACACAAACACTACTCAACAAATGAAACATTCAAAATATACACATAGAAGTCCACAGAAGAACCATCCACAGCGTTCCTCTTTATGATAGAAATTCTGTTATTTTCACTAATGGCACTCGTAAAACGTCTATGGAAAAGGAGTTTTGAACAAAAACAGCAGCTTGACACAAACCATTTCAAAGGAGAAATTGCGTCATTTTTTTTCATGAAAGATAACATTTCTGATCTTCTGGAACATTTGCTATGTAAACAGAAATTACGATTGCAGTACATTTCTGATGCACATTTGTTCTCACAATCATTCATGTATACAGCACTTTATATATGTATGCACATACTATACAAATGATTGTTGAATTTCAACAATGCTACTCATAAAGGAACCATAAGCAAATGGACAAAGTTTTGATGATACCCAAGGAATGAAAGGATATGAATGCTGTCAGGTTATTTTCATCACAGCAAATATGGTCTTGCAGTAGTAGACTTGGATTCTACCATTCACAAACATGAAATGCAGTTTATTTGCGCCCCCCCCCCCCCAAATGGTGGTTGACTTACTGAATTACCTAATCGTACAAGCACCAAAACAATTGCATAGTGACTATAAATCAGATGTGGATTGTGAGAGCCGCTAAGTCCATAGCGGAGACTCTTATTGATTGAGATTGCATGATATAGGCCCATTACACAATTTTGGACTCTAGAGCAAAGCTCGCATTTGAGTGATGTTGTTCAGAACAGAAGGCCTGTATCATTGCCCAGGATGTGACAACACTCGTTATTCTGTAGATTATATTAGATATACCGGTAAGACATTAGACATTACTCCCATGAGGAGCATATCACACAAAATAGCACATGTCCTGTTGACCTGTTCTTCGATGAAGCTCTTTTTGTATATAGAGCTGACATACAATACTGTCAAAAGGTCACTGGCAAATCACAGCGCATCTTTGGTCAGAAATTGCACAATTTGCAAAATTACGCAACATGTTTACATTGTAGATTCATGGGTGTGACATTCCTCGTGAAATTCGATATACATAATGGTTGGTAGTCCTTCAAAATTTCTTACATTGCTCATTGAAAAGGCACTTAAATGGATATTTCTGGTCTATACTTGTCTCCTCTGTGTTTAAATTCTATCCATGGAGGTGAAAGACTGCAAGAACATAGAACCACTCAACATCTTCACATTCGAAGGGAAATAAAAACACTTACTTAGACATGAAGTATAAACTTTGTCATAAAGGACAGAAATTAACAGCAAATCACACTTTCTAAACATACATGTACATCGATTTTCACTTAAACCATTCTGTTACTCAAACTCTATTTAACATGATATTCCAGATTTGATTGTGAAGCATCTATGTTAATTCATATCAAGTAAATACAAATACACCTTTATACATGCATACAATTGTAAGTCATTGTGCGAGTTCAGAAGTATAATTGTTTATTACTTAATAACAAAGAACAATTTTTTTATTGTTTTGTCCCTTAATGCCTGTGCAGTAGTATTTGGATTACAGGACACTACCAATATTAATACGTGCAACATGATTTCTCTTGTGTATTAATACATTTTGTCTTGTAAATCTCAACCTTTTCAGCTGATAGGGGGAAATTTGGAAATTAAAGTGACATCATGAGAGTAAGACATGTGTAACCCCAAAACTGCCAGTTGCAAACGGTTGGTAAGTAATTAGTTTAATTCTCATGTTACCCTGCGAGGTATATCACATCAGTAAGCCATAAATGACGACTGGTTTCATTAAATACCTTCTTGATTGGTTGCTAGTGGACAAAACTGACTCTGCCTCAATATGGAATAGAACACTGCAGTTGAGTAGGCTGTGGTCGTAAGGCAAATTGCTGCAGTCATGTTTACAGCGCCTGCAAATCATTTAAGTTCTTCTTAAGCAGGGTTTCATTTGCACCCGAGAGTGATGCAGTCTGTTTGGGAAGTAGAAGTAGAGATGGGGAGGGGGAGGAGAAAGGGAGAGAGGAGAGAGGAGGGGGAAGGGGGAGGAGAGACGGTAGAGGGGGTGGAGGAAGGGGAGAAGGGGAGAGGAGAAGGGGAGAAGGGAGAAGGAAGCGGGAGAAGGAAGAGGGAGAAGGGGAGAGGGGAGATGGAGAAGGAAAGGGGGAAAGAGGGAGAAGGGGGAGAGGGGAGAGAGGGAGAAAGGGGGAGAGGGGAGAGAGGGAGATGGGGGAGGGGCAGAGAGGGAGAAGGGGGAGGGGCAGAGAGGGAGAAGGGGGAGGGGAAGACAAGATGGGGAAAGGGGGAATGAGAGATGGGGAAGTAAAGGTGGAAGGGGAAAGGAGGAAAGGGGGAATGATGGAAAGGGGGAAAGATGGAAAGGGGGAAAGATGGAAACGGGGGAAAGATGGAAACGGGGAAAAGATGGCAAGGGGGAAAGATGGAGAGGGGAGATTAGGGATATAATGGTAAGGGAGAGTGATAAAGATAAAAGATGGAAAAAAGAAGAGAAGGGTGAGATGACATAAACTCATTAACTAGTTGGAGTCAAAAGTCATTCTCTCTTTAAAGCATCAACTTGTCCCAGTTCAACTTGAAGGACACTACCAATAGCATTATGGGGCAGTGATCGCAACTTTGCATGGGGTTACTAGTGCTTTAGAGCTTTTCACACCACTTTCAATGCAATAAAAATTGTCACTATTAGTTATTCTACTTCCTGTTTTATACTTGCTCCACAAGTCAATATTTTTCCTGGTAATTTGACATCACTGAATGCTAGATCTGATACTTTATTGCTTACTTGGGTTCCGTTGTGGTAGTACAGGAACGTGGGCATCGCGCTGATTCCACAGGCCGCCGCAACATCCTGGTAACCCCAAAAAATGAATGAAAGGTCAAGTTTCATGGTACACTATGTGGTAGCCCTTACAAGAACTGTAATCATTCTTTTGGAATACTGTATTTGGCATATATTTCGCGGGGTTTTTATTTTTGCGAATTTCGCGAATCATGAATATAACGCGCTCGAGCACATGTACATGTACTATTAGTACTAGTACTCCACGATTGCGAATTTAACCACTCGCAAAATTGTTGAGAAGTCCTGATTCGCAAAAAATTAGACTCACCACATAAACAAACAAAATATTTTTAAAAAATATATAAAATAAAAAACAAAAAGCAAACAGCTGCTAATAGAATGAGTGAGAAAAGAAGAAAACGTTTAAAGTACAGGTAGAGTATTCTTTCAGTGAGGTTAGCTCTTTTTCAGAGTGGTTGGCTCATCCTTCCAGAATAACTTTGAGGGCTGCTCTGAGAGCGAGTGAGAAAGTATGGTAGAGAGAAAACTGATAGAGTGAAGAGGGGGAGAGGCGGAATATACTTTTGAAGACGTTAGGCCTGAAAAGAGCTGCTGGTTCAACACTTTTATTGTATCATTCAAAGATTGCCTGCGCTATGGCAATTCTGGTGTATAGCGCGCATAAATACCCATATTATTTGATCGGGTTGACGGAGGGGTCAGAATGAAGGTGTGAGGGAAATGTTCAACGACAAAATGTCCACTGTATTCACATCCGTCCACAATGACCAGTGCCTACTCTAAAATGACCATACACACCCTAAAATGACCACCCCACGACCTGTCGGTAAAGACCACTCTACTTGTATTCCTTCACAGCAGTTTGTGTGTAATTGCATTTGTCTCCCAAGGCCACCTATCCAGTAAGACTGCTCTGTCGTTTCCCTAGGGGTGGACAGTTTTAGTGTTATTTCATAATTAAATCACATTCTCCGCTCCGGCTATAAAGAGCCAAAGAGCCACATCGTAAAAAGAAGTTATGGCCATTTCAAGTTTGACCACTCCCTAAATTGGCAAAACATATGTGATGTCATAATAGGCAAGATCATATGCATTGCATTTAAGCATAAATCCTTCAAAACTCACAAACAATATGTCAAGAAAATAAGCTCTTTCTTTAATATGGTATTAGCATACTATGCAGGTTCTTTCCTATTTTCAATGATTAGCTTCAGTTCTGTCATTATCAAATGTTTAGAATATTTATGACATATTTGCATACCAAGAATAGAGAGCCATTCTTTAAGACAGGGTGTCCCATTTGCAAAGGTCATGAAACTCGGCAGGAATCCGCAGTATACCCTAACAGTAATGTGTAATCATAGTGAACAGCAGTCTTCATTTGGGGTTCGAATGATGAAACAATAGCTAGTTTGTGCAGGCTTAAATGTATCATACTGTACCTATACATGAACAATACTTACCTCTGCATCATCAACATTCACTTTGCAGAATTTAATTCCAGTAAACTCCGCTGCCATCTCCTGTAGAGAGAGCGTGAAAGAGGACAGAAGGACAAAGAGAAAAGGAGAGAGGTGGAGAGGGGGGGGGGGAAGAATGGGAGAGATACAGGAGAAAGAAAGGGAAAAGGGAGAGAAAGAAAGGAGAAATGAAAAAGAGAGATCAAGGAAAAAAGATGAAAGGGGAAGCGAGAGAGAGAGAGAGAGAGAGAGAGAGAGAGAGAGAGAGAGGGAGAGGGAGAGAGAAACAGGAGAAAATATGGAAGGGAGGCAGGGAGGAAGAGAGAGAAAAATGGGGACACAAAATTAGCATCGTACATGTATACTAAGCCTGAGTCGATTCGATTCGATCGAAGCTATCAAGCCCCGGAGCCATTTTGTTGAAACCGGTGCATCGATCAGAATCCATGAAAAGTGCAAGTGATGCATGCCGCGCGCGCGCGCGCTGTGAGCTAGCGAACTAGCTCGACTCGAGCTAGTTGGTTTAACCCACACGCTCTCTGGCTCGATCTGGCGAGGAGCTAAGGCAGGAACTTGTGCGTGGCGTGGCATAATAGTTGTGCCCATGCGGTGTAAAACTTCGCAGCGCTATTCGGTTTTGGGGCTAAATATAGCTTAATGGGCCAAGATCCACAGCCCGCACGCTATTATCGCGAGATATAGATGGGCGTGCAAGTATGTGTGCGTAGTACGTGCATGACCTGGCTAGCTCGCTTGAGTGTATGCCATGGCGATCGGAGTCGATGAGAGTTATGATCATGACACAGAACAAATCACGGGCCTGGGGACCTGATTGACGTGATTGGGAGCGAGCAAATAAGGTTTGATGTTGTCAAGATAAATATTGGGGAAGTATTGTAATATTTCATCCATCTAAGTTGTTATACTTCACCGCAAACACTATATTAAAAATATGCGGTGTAGTGAAATAGATGCATGCAGTAACATGCCGAACAGCGGGTCGGAGACCCGGGCATGAGCCGCAAGAGCGCTGGACATAATCCTGAGTGATGTTGCTGGAATGCTGGGGTACACGCACCATATACAGTGTTGCGTTAGAGGAAAAATTGGGTCTTCCGACTTCGCCCCGAATCTATCGATGCACCGAAGCTCGACCGGAGCAACGTCATCGAGCCCTGGTTCACAAAAAAAAATTGATATGACTCAGACGTAGTACATACCGTACGTGTAGACTCTCGCCAGGACAAGTTTTGGCCTTGTCACAAAAGACTTGCTGGCACAGACAGTGTTTGTAGCCTGATATTTGCTCACAGATGTTTGCTGGCAACAAGGTTTTCATTTGGCAAGTTTAGGCCCCAAAAGGTTGCAGAAGTATCGCATTCATACTTTACCACATTAAATCAACACTGTCTCTTCTTGCATATTGCATCATTGTAGTACATGCAGGCACCTTGCAAGCATGAATGAGTTAGCGTACCCAATCAACCCCCCCCCCCCCCCCCTCCCAAAAAAAAAAAGAAGAAGGAAAAAAATCAATGAAAACTTATTAAAATTGATTCCGCTCTCTCAATAAGAATGAAATATGATGGAATATGGTGTGGGGGAAAAAAAGTAATTTTCTGCAGAGTCATTTTAAGATCAATAAAAAGCCACCACTGGTATACCAGTATTGAGCCTGTACATTGCCATATATACATGTAGTATAGTATGCATCTTCGCCGTTCCACAGAATTGAGCAGTGACCTTCACTGTATCCACAGACATGGACATTATGTACTGTACCTACTGTGCCGTACACAGTATAAGGATGTAGGACATGTACGTACACGTTGTACATTACATTTATACACAGAAATGTATTCGTGCTGAAGGGACCAATGTGCATTCAAAAGACAATTTAAATAACCCTGTCTGATAACCCCACTTAGCTGTATACAGTATGGGCACATTTGTGTGGTAGTTACCATACTATGAATACTGTACCAGTTCCAGATAAATATGCAGACATGTACAGAGCGTACAATGTACCAAATTGATTGATTTATCCCGTAAATATAGGATACGTGTGGTTTATTTGCTAACCTTCAAAATATTCTAAAAGTGTGAGTTACTTAATTTCCTCTCATGTTCAAAGAATGCAGGAAACGAACGGTTAAATTTTTTTTAAAAATCCAGTATCCACACTACAGGTTCTACACACCAATGTGTGAGATTCGAGTTTGATTGATTTGTCCTGTAAATATAGGATACGTGTGGTTTATTTGCTAACCTTCAAAATATTCTTAAAGTGTGAGTTACACTTAACACATGAAAGTGAAGCATTAAAGCAGAAGAGCACATGTCTATTGCGGCACTGCTGGAGTGCTTACTGTATTTATTCAAAGTGAATTGTACAATGGATTCAGCCTTCACCACTAATGCATTTTAGACACTTCAGAATGTGTGACACGGGATATTCTTTGATGTCTTTTAACATCCCATTTCTAGGTTACTGGGAAGTTAAAAGTTGCAATTATCTAATGTTGCTGAGTCTATGGTACACTCCAGCTCAAAGGAATTGGCATAGGGAAAGGGAAAGGGAAAGGGAAGAAAGGAGATAAAAAAAAAAATCTCCGCGGTACGAAAATGTGTATAGCGCCACCTCACTGCCGGATCAAAGCAACAATAGCGGCTCTGATCTAATGGAGGTTATCCTTAGGGCTTAGCTTTCTAGCTAGCGGTTTCTTTGAGGTGTCTCGGACAAATACTAGTCCTGGTGCTTTCTTCGTACCGGCAACTATGCTGATGATGTGATTGAGAACGCATTACCGGTATTATATCGGGCTATGAAAGCCATCTATTTTGTTGTTGAATGTTGATTGTTGTCACATAATGTATAGTCCCATACATATGTATACGTGTTAGTTTGAAAGACCCAACTTTTGCTAACGCCGCGTATAAGACGCACCCGGACTTTGGCGTAATATTCAAGGTAAAAAACATGCGTCTTTAATATACGCCAGAATATACGGTAATAAAAAAGCACCAGGACTAGTATTTGTCCGAGACACCTCAAAGATACCGCTAAGGAGAAAGCTAAGGCTCAAACTCTGAAACTCAGTTAGATGGGAGCCGCCATGCTTCTTTGATCTCCGTCCTTACGGTTACGTGTGTAGCGCTATCTCGCGGCTGGATCAAAGACCGTATATCGCCGGATAATGCTTGCAACAGCATTATACAGTATGTTAATATGTTATAAGTATAATGCAAATTTACTCTTTCTTCCTTAAAGGGAAAGTTCACCCTGAAATTATTTTGGTTTCAATAAAAAGAGACAAATGAAAGAAACATATGAGTGAAGGTTTAACGAAAATCGGTCAAAGGAAAAGAAAGTTATTTGATTTTAAAGTTTTGATATTTGTGACTTCACGGAATGATTTTTTTCGTACAGGTATGTGTGTAAAAACGTATTTCTGATAATGTATCAAATGCACGAATAAAAGGATGCATATCTTTGTGAGAAAATGCACATTTTCGAAAAAAATTGTACACAACATATGGGAGAGCACCTCGCATGTGACGTCACAAAATCAAAACTTTAAAATCAAATAACTTTCTTTTCCTTTGACCGATTTTCGTCAAACCTTCACTCATATGTTTCTTTCATTTGCCTCTTTTTATTGAAACCAAAATAATTTCAGGGTGAACTTCCCCTTTAACACATATGTAGCTGGGACATTTCTGACATAGCAACATTTTCATATGCAAGGCTGACAAGCAGTATTGTGTGGAGACATGTGATGTATTATTGCTATTGTGGAGGTACATGTACATGTAGTCATTGCAGTGACTAGTTACTTGCATAATTTTGTTCAGGATCCTACTCATTTCTACCTCTGACGTCACAATAGGAATCTTAACCAAGAGGATTTTTTCCGGACTGGGCTTAGAAGTGCTAAGAAAAATAGAGAACAAATACTATATGTGATTTTGCAATTTGTCAACATACAGTGTAATGTACATTTCAATATATAATCAAATTATCTTACCACAAATTTAGGTGAGATTAATTTGCAGGGGCCACACCAATCTGCATAGAAATCGATGACAACTTTGGGGTTATCCTTAAGGATGCTGTCATATTCCTCCTGGATAGAGAGAAATAGAAACCAAAATTAAATTTAAGTGTGATTTTTTTTCACATCAAAAAATTTACAACATATTTGAAAAGTACAATGATACACAAAAACATTCATATTCATCATTAGCGCTAAATGCAGGCCATAGAGCTCTAAAATGCAGGCATGCAAAGAGTGATACTGATAGCGCGTCATCATTATGATTTTGCGCATGCGTACAATGAAGTCATGGAACAGCCAAGATGGCAGCCTGGATGAACCTTGTTTGTTAAAAAGAGCGACATGAAGAGGAAATAGGTACATGTAACGTTGCTCAACATTTTCGAACATTTTTATAGTGCGAGAAAAGAAAACATGCATGTAGTCATTCATACATAGGTAATCCTGGGTTTTAGGAACATAAATTTTATGTGGTCGCTAACTTTAGCTACCTCAGCCTAGCATGTATGGAATCCTAGGCTCCACCAGTAGGTAAATCCTACAGAAGGGAGAGGTAATATGTTTTTGGTTCTAGGATTAGGATTTTTTAAAATAAATTTTTAGACAATTTTGGCCAATTGGCCTCCATAAATGGCAGTGTGATATGCTGGGATGAGATAGCTGAAGTTAGCGACTACATTTGTACTTTTGTGTGCAAATAATTTTGCCCCTACAACCCAGGATTACCCATTTTGATAAATGACAATCATTTAATGATTTATCCCTGTGCGTGGTCAATTATTCATCAGTAGTCGGACCCGTCACGCAATGGAAGTGGTGATGAGCCCTCAGAATGCTCACGCTACGCGGGAGCAGTCCCGGGGCTAATTTCCTTACAAATATCTTGTAAATCGTTTGAGTGGGAAACTTTCAGTTTACCATCCATGACCATGGAAACAACCTCAGGGTTGCCAACCTTTGAAAGTCAAAATTCATATTCTGCACCTCCAAAATTCGTATTTTGCCTTTAAAATTTGTATTTTAATTATGAAGGTAGCAAGTCTAAGCCTGTGACTAAACGAATATTATCCCTTAAGAATTTTAGATCAAATCAGTACCCAATGGCCTGATCGGCAGCTAGCAGTGTAGCACTCACTGCAGGCGGGCAGCGCAGGACAGTGCACCCGTGCACCGCTACACTGTGAGCCTAAGTCTAGTGGTAGGGGTTACAAAATCGGAAATTTTCGTGTTTTTTTTCTTTTTCCAAATGATATGGAAATGTTCTTAAAACAACCTAACTATGACTATAATCCACCATAAACGCTATTCTAGTGTCATACACTTACATTCCAGGTTAGGGCTTCCAATGCAAATTTCAGATTTTGAAATTAAACATTTCATGTGAAATACAATATGCATATCGAAAGAAATTACGAATACGAACCGATGTGCTGTGGTAAGGTCTGATGAAAGTACTCTGGAAAGCAGAATTTGGAGTTCAAAAGTTGCCCCAAAACCATCGTGGAATCGGCAAAACCCAATGCACGCGTTGTGTCACTTTTCGCATTACGTTCAGTTTTGTCCAGTGTATTGCGCAATCGATTGCGCGCTAGACTCGTGCCAGTCTCCTGCTTCGAATGATTCGGTAAACTCATGCACGTACCGATATCAAAAGGCCCTCAGACAGAATTAAGTTTTATATTGCTTCGGATGTGTGACATTACGATCGGTAAATTGACAGGTCGTTTTATATCTTAGGTATATTACTGTTTCAATACTTAGACATAAAACAAGAACTTAATGTAATAAGGTTTATCGACCCGCAATGCAATATGGAATTGAAAAGGGGACAAGCTATCGTAGCGCTCGCTAGACGACTGCTTGTTTACATTTCGACTTGCGAATGTGCAGCTGCGAGTACAACGTAATTTATCCATATTTTCATTAATTTTCATCATGTTCAGTGGGCTCTTCCCCCTTTTTAATCCCATCATACTTTGCAATGCAATGCTCTCTGTTGAAATGTGCCGATTCGCGATAAACCTTATGATGGTTTTTATTTTTGTGTTACTTGTCTGATTGTAACAATTCGATAATGGAATGTAATATCATTTCTCCGTGGATAAGCAAAGGTATCAAGAAACGATTTCTATACAAGTATTTTATACTTGCATTTTTTTTGTATCGCTTATGAAAGTTTCAGGATTTTTTTTTTGTAACACTGTTACATATCACATCAAATACTCCCTATATATTTCCATTCAGGGTCCAATACTCACAAGCCTTACTTCCTCCACAAAAAAATATGTTAGTTATGTTTTGTTTTTTCCATGTACATGTGTCTGAATGTATGTATTGTTGGTCTTGTTTCTCGTGGAAATCAAATCGAATCTTGCATCTTGAAGTAGATTAGATGTTTTTCCTTCCTCCTTTCCCCGCTTATTTTTCGGATCGAGACTTAGTAGTAATGATAACGCAATATTGCGGTAAGCGAATTTAATTAAGTGTGTCTGCAAAATAGGCGTAAATGTTGCGCCTTTTGCATCGCATTATGATTGAGTAATCACACCGCTCGTATACATGTGTTACTAACATGTCACCATGGCGTGTTTGCTCTAGCTCAGACTAGTTTGGAGAGACTTTCCAAAACATCGCAATACTATACGGCTTTTTCGGTGTATATGAACGGGGAAAACTTTTTTACCGACGAGCATCGGTAATAATAATGGTATTATGAACGGGAAAAGAGAATGAGAAGGCACAGATAGAGGCCTCCGTCATGGGGAACGTCGTAATAATAACACACACACTTGAAAGGAATTAACTCATTAAAACAAAGAAGATAATAACTGCGTTAAATGATGAAAATAAATTATTAAATTCTCTCTCTCTGCCACATGTACGACCCCCTTACCTAATCCCGGAACCCGCCACTAGTACCTGCTTGAAACGGCAACTTTACATCAGAAAGCAATCAACCAATATTTTTTAAGCGGCAATGATGAAAGGCCATGCACGATGAAGTGTCAATGTCGGCACAAAAGCAGCTTTGAAACATCGGAACCAAGTAAGAATGACGAGGTCGGCCCGACATCTCATTCTCAACCAATAACCGACATTTTTCTTGTCACTAGTTACGATATTGGCACGATATCGGCTCAACGCCCCATTTTCAGGAAACACCCAACGTAGTTACGACATTGGCGCGATGTCGGCGTGACGTCAGCTTAGAAATATCGGAATCATGTCAGAATAATGACGTCGGCCTGATATGACATTTTCAACCATTAACCAACATATTTAATTGACACTAGTAACGACATTGGTGCGATATCGGCAAGACGTCAGATTCGAGATATTGAAATTGTATACCCTCTGAATATTATCAGCTTGACATGAATATTTCAGCCACTTCCATAATGTTTAATGTCACTAAAGTTACGACATTGGCGCGATGGTCAGCACGATGTCAGCTTTAAAATATGGGAATCAAGTCAGAATGACGTCAGCCCAAAATTACATTTTCAACCATTTACTGACATGCTTAATTGACACTAGCTTCGACAAATTTGCTCGATGTCGGCCCGACGTCGGCTTCGAGATATCGAAATTAAATCAGCCCGACATCAATATTTCGACCAATTCCCAGCATATTTAACCATGTTACTGCCACTAGTTGCAACATTGCTGTGATGTCGGCACAATGTCAGCTTTAAAACATCGAAAGAAGTTGAAAGTGACGTCGCCCGACATCAAATTTCAACCATTGACTGATTATTGTCACTATATAGTTACAATATTGGCGCGATATCTGCACGTCAGCGTCGAGATATCGAAATGAGCTCGAAGTATTGATGTTGGCTCGCTATCACATTTCAACCACTTCCATCATGCTTAAATTAAATGGCACTAATTACGATATTGGTGTGATGTCAGCACGATGTCGGCTTATATCGGAATCAAGTCAGAATAACGACGTCGGCCCGACATCACATTTTTTTTCCAACCATTTATAACCGACATTTTTTATTGTCAATAGTTGTATACAATATTGCCTTAATGTCGGCACATCGGCAGTTTAGAGATATCGAAATTAAGTCGGCATAACGTCGGCCCGACGTTACATGTTGAACCATTTCCCGATTTAAATATCACTACTTCCGACATTGGCGCGATGCCAGCACGACGTCGGCATTGAAATATTGCGATTAGATCGGAAAAATAATGTCGGCCCGACATAAAATTACGACCAAATGCCGGCCTATTGACTGCAATCGCTCCCAACATATTTCTCACATTAGTCCGATGTTGGTGCGACGCCAGTTTGCCGACCGCGATTTCGCCGACGGATTGGCGATATCGGCCCGTTGTCAGCTTCCTAACTGGGGTAGGGGAAATAACGGGAGGAGGGGGCATAACCAACTGAGCCTCTTCAAGTCCCAATCCGCATCTCGCAAGGTACAACATATAATAATGACATGAAACATTATTTTAAACATTATGAAAGAAAAGTTTTATTGAATGACAATACTTTTTTTTTTTTAATACAGGCATATTCCAAAGATGAATAATCACATGGCAAGAATAAAGCAAGTATATGCGAAGGTAAAATACTATTTTATTCACAGACCTTCTACGTACTATAAAGTACTTCTTCATTATGGGTTGTACATGTATTAATAAGCACTGCGTCTCACTAAACGAGCTCACTTATTTCCCCATGCGCGAGAAGCTGCAAGAGCATTTAATTCCATTAGCACGTGCGTGCGTGTGGCTCCATGCATACTTCAAGCTTGTTTTTGACAAACAAAATCACGTGTCACGCGACTAACTGAGTTCGTGTTACACGTACGTAAAAGAAAAAAATATAAAAGCGACTGGATTCATAACCCTACAAGCGTATCGACGGCCCCCTATCCTAATAAATATTCATAAGCTGTGACGTCAGAAATTAGTTTTTCCCCCTGCACAGGAATGTTCTTCCTTTTTTTTTGCTTTAACTACTTGTATACTGTTTCTAGATATATTATGTGTCTACCCGTGTTTGCCAGTTGCAGTCGGCTCAATAACAAAAATTTGCTGATTTTTTTTTGTTTTTATTTTTGTTTTCGTGCAATGGTTTATATTGGCCTGATAATTAATATTTGTTCAACAGAGTTCTAAAACTTAAGTTATAGTTCATATTTTTAAAGTTTGAAAGTTTTCTGCGCAAGAGCTTGATGTGATCAAATTTTGAAGGGCCCCGCGTACCGTCTTAGACGCCATTTTGTGTGGCCGTCCATCGTCTGCTCGCGCGGCATAATTTCTAAGCTCCGGGGTCTATCTCGAACAATAATTCATCTATTACCACAGTAAGATTTGTTTTCACTGATATGTATGGTTTCAACTTATTGAATACTTGCTCCTTATTGTTTTTAATGTTTCGTAATTTATATTTACGACATTTAAAGGTTTTTATAAGCATATTCTTTTCAGGGTTTTGCAACTTTTATTTGCAATACGTTCCCGAGACCTTGCGTGACCTTAACGTACGCGTAATTTATTTTCACGATGGCTCGCACGCACGCACTCTTGGAAGCCCTATCCAGGTCTCAGTTTCTTCCTATCTTGCAGTGATTTGAGGCAGATTTCGCCATTTTTTCAGCTCTTCATCTTTAGCCTGGCCTAGTTCATTATTTCAAAAGGGTACTAATATCTATGCTGTGAGGGACAAGTGTGGAGAATTTGAACAGCTTGCCTCACCAGAGTTCTGGGGGAAACTCGGCTCGCGGTAGGGGTTAAAAAATCATAAATTTTCGGGGTTTTTTCTTTTTCCAAATGTTATGAAAATGTTCTTAGAACAACCTGACTACAATTTTAATGCACTATAAATATCATTCTGGTAGTATACACATACATTACATGTTCCAGTTTCTTCCTATCTTGCAGCAATTTGAGGTGAATTTCTCCACCTTTTTATACAGCTTAGCCTGGAAAGGCTGACCTAGTTCATTAATTCATAGGGGTACAAGTATCTATGTTGTGAGGGACCAACTAGTGTGTGCTGAATGCATTGCCAATGGAATGAGTGATGTGATGCAGTCGGCAGTCAGGTGTTACTGAAACAGCTACGTGATTGGCTGAATTATTCTACGTTGCTTAGGGGTAGTTTATTAATGCTAACCATAACATTTTACTTTACAAATATATACTTATAAGGTGGTCAAACCTTAATTTCTTCAGGTAATATTTTCCACAACAAAAGCGACTATTACCCCTTTCATATCACATTTTCGCCAGCTTAGACGCTGCTCTCGTCCTTTATTTTATTACTTTATTTTGCCGTGAATTCGTACTTTTATGGTGCGCTTTCGTATTTTCGTATTCTCTTCCAATTTTCGTAACAAATACGAATTTTTTCGTAACGGTTGGCAGCTCTGCAACCTCGATTTCATGTCCGGGGATGTCGGAAAGAGTTACGGACCAAATTCTTTCTACAATTTTATCAAAATTTCCCTTCCCTCACCCCCAATCTTATTATATATACAGCAGGTATACAGGTATGAATGATTTCCAGTGTGTGTGATATTGATCAGCTATGCCTATGACTTATATGAGTATGCGAAGGCTGAATGGTTGACATATTTCTCAAACCAGATTTTCTTCTGTCATTCAGAGGAAGGCACTGCAGCTGCCTAATTAGAAATACAGCGTATAGGCCCTAGTTTGAAACACCCGAATGTCCTGAATTTTTATGAGGCGGCGGTCACTATAGATCAAAGGAAGTCTATCCGAGCGCAGTCCATCCATGATAGAATTGATACTAGGTCCATGCTTTAATTTAAGGGGCCGTGAAAACTCAGCTCAGTCAGAGTCAATGGGCGCGAGCCAGTGCCCTGGGCGGCCTGCTGCATGCTGCATGACCATGCTGACTCAGGAATTCTGAGAACTAGGCAGTAATCTGACCAACTCCGAGACAAGTATTTTGGTCATTCTTTGATTCCAATTCCCATTTACAAAAAAAAAGTCAAAGTGAAATTACCTTGTTGTTAATAAGTGTAACGGTGGCCATGATGTCACAGATTATTTGAAGGATTAACGATGAATGTATGAGGTACCGTACACAGGTTGTGGATCCTCGCCTGCTGGGCAGTAATTGTACAAATGAGAATAACGTGCTTGCAAATCGCAGCGCAGCTGTGTGGTGTACGTAAACCGTAGTAACCACTGATCTCTACACTAACTGGATAGGTTGTTGCACGCTCATTGGCTATTCCGCCGTGAAGCTGCCGAAGCGAAGCGGCCGCCATTGTGGGACCATCACAAAAGCTGTCAGCCGTGATATACTGCGTACGATCAAACTGTGTTGGAGTGCTCAAAAAATTATCTATATTTTACAAGTTTTGCTGTCACAAATTTATGTTATGTATGTTCACATTCTTCAGTTTGTTCTACTTTATTTAAAAGTTTCAAAGACCAGTTAACTGGATTAACAAGTAAAAGTTATTGTATCATTTGTACTTGGAAATTTGCTTGATATTGCGTACATTGCGGCAATGGCATATACAGTATGTTTCCAAACACAACTCCTGTACACTGTAAATAATGAATTCAACTTTGATTTCTTTACCTAAATAACACAATGGCTTCATTTTCATATTTAGAGTACACGTGTTGTATGCTGTATTTTAAGACCGTTACGACGGAAAGTGTGATTATAGAGTGACAAAACAATATGACAGAAATGTTGGCAAAAGGAAAGAGGGGGTGATGGGGGATGGAAATCAAAATTGGGACTTCAAATGAATTGGAGAGTTGGCATTTGTGTTTCATGTGTGTGTGTGTGTGTGTGTGTGTGTGTGTGTGTGTGTGTGTGTGTGTGTGTATGCGTGTGTGTGCCTGTGTGTAATGTGTGTGTGCATTTGCGTGTTTGTATATGTGTGTATATGCTTTACCCACAATGTGGAAGGATACTGCAGCGTCTGAGAAGGTGGATCTTGTAGCCTTTGATATAAAATTAGAAATTTCTGGACAGAAAACAAACCTTCAGAGCTTGAATTCAAGGAAAGTGTATGAATATTTTGTTAAAGATTTACAACAATCGTATAATTTGATAATAAAAGATGGTGTTTCTAACTTTGATTTTGATGAAAAAGAAATGAGGGATATCTTTAATAGGCCACGGAGTACAACAATATTAAGGAAACACAGGGAATTCCAATTTATGTTATTACACGGAGTTATCTATACAAAGGAGCAGCTTTTTAAATTTGGTTTTGTTCTAGACAATTTGTGTTCATTTTGTCGACAAGAAGTAGAAACTTATTCACATTTATTTTTAAACTGTGTTAAAATCAGACCATTATGGCAGTGAATTATTGAACACTTTGAATTGGAGGAATTGAAAAATATTGAATGGCAGGAGGTATTTTTGGGAATGTCTTGTAACTCATATAGAATTAAGTGTTTAAACACACTAATAATGTTGTTAAAAGATACAATTTTTAAATCCAGAAGTGAAGGTAAGTTACCTTCTGATATGCAACTACAGAAAATTGTTTTGAATAATATAGAGGAGGAAAAGAAAATTGTGAGTAAAACGGGAAGGCTAGAGTTGCATCTAAGAAAATGGGGACATTTAAAACAAAATTAAGTATTTGTGCAGAGCCGGTGGAATTACTGCTATATTGTTTGTGGTGCATTATTTGAGCATGTAGCTTGATAATGTTTGTAGGTCAGGTGTACTTTGCATATGCCAGTTCCTGTACATTTTGCGTGCCATCGTGGTTGTTATTCTCACATATTTATTACGCAGTAGAGGTATTTCATTTGTGTTGGAAGTTCTGTATGCATGCTTTTCCTCTATAAAGTCAGAATGTGAGTATATAGGAACAATGCGTGTGTGGTTGTGTTGTGTGTGTGCTTGTGGGGGGGGGGGGGGGGGGTAATTGGATCAACCCCGGTGGGGTTCAAATCCCTTCCCACGCCTTCCCCGGTGTGATAATTCAGGTTCGGTACCTAAAAAAGGCAGACCCATGCCTCCGGCCCGATCCCCCTTTTATACTATTTTTTTTTCCAGGAGGGAGGGGGCATAACATTCATAACTGCCGCTAGGACTAATAGCCATTGATCTCTTTTCTTTTGCTTGTCACTTAATTAAAAACAACTTGTCTCTTAACTTTCTACCAAGTCCACAGTCCCCTTTTTAAAAATTAGTTGATCGACCCTTGTCTATGACAGATAACCACATTTCTCTGAGCTCGGTGAACATGCTTTGCATATATGACATAGGCTCTACCCCCCGGGGGGGGGGGGGGGGGCTATACATGTATGAAGGCCAGAAGACCTGTTGAATTTATCATTTTAATGAATAAATACTACAAAAAGTTCTTAATTTAGGTGATGTTAAAACTCTGTTCTGCACGTGCACAAGCATCGGCACATCCATCAGAACCACGACTACCGGCGTGCCACAACGTACACTAAACAAGCTGCGCCGAGAACAGTTTCCAGTCTCCAGATTCTTTGATGTGATCGCCAAGTGTAAGTATTTTTGAATGGAGGCCCAAAGAACTTGAACAAATCAATTGTTCATATCTTTTTTATGAGATTAATCTGTGGGGCAATGAGATGATGAGCCATATAAACGCCGAGATTTTTTCATCGTCCCATATATTCATATCTGTGTTAGCATGTTACCTTATTTTGTCTCTTAGTTGGGTAGGGTCGGCTCTCCTTACAGAGTCTACAGAAGCCCATGACTCGTGACGCATATTAATGTATGGTATCATAAGTGGTCCACAAACCGGCCCCTACCCTTGAAACCGGCCCCCGCGTATTTCTGCGCAGTGCGCGTTATCGAAGGTTGGATGCGTAATTTATTATGTATTTACGCATTAGTAAACCAAATGCAAGATTTTCGGAAGCAAAAAAATCAGACAAAATGTGCACTTATTTGGCAATTGCACATTTTTGTTCAAAACATCTCCATTTTTCAACTTACGTTCGTACTTCCGTGATTTTCTCGTCGATCGCCGAAACTTTCCCGCATTTTTTCACTGCACTGGAACGAGCATGATCCAGACGCAATACTGGTGAAATGCAGTGTGAAATGTCGGCACTGTACTCGTCGGATTGACGGAGATATCGCACATTATCGGTAGGGGCCGGTTTCAAGGTTCAGTGATGTGAACATGCGACAATTTATCGAGAGATATTCGAAGTGCAATTTCTCTAAAATTTTATCGTTAATCTTCAATCCAAAAATAGTTTTTGAAAGAGCATTATTTTGCTGATTTGTGTGTGAAATTTTAGAATTTTATTTGGTTATCTTGGAATGAAAATATTCAAAAGAAAACAAGGGGGCCGGTTTGAGGCACCCGCATCATATAAACTATATATATATGACTCTTCTGACTGTTTCAAGTGTTACCTGTTGCCTGAAGTGTTGGTGTCAAAGTTCAAACTGCAGACCGTGCAGTGTCACTGTCACGACTGACTCAAGGCCAGGGAGCTCCGCCGTCGGTACAGTGTATACTGCGTACAGATGGCTCTATACGCAGTATACACTGACAGCGGAGCTGAACTCTGTATTGACTCCAGTGCACTAGTCAGTAGTACTTTTGATTGAAATTACTCACATTTTATGAGCGATTACTTTGATTTTTGTGTACACTGTGTTCAAATTGAATTCAAAACTTTCACTTACTTTAATCATACTATATTATTCAACTACTTTTTTGGCTTTGTGTTCTTCAGTTTCAGCATGCCAAGTGGTGACCATTGTGCAGTGCTTGGATGTGCTAATTGACAGGCGATACCCTGTAAGGTAACGGTAAAGGGCAAATCTTTCATTTAGTTAATTACAGGGGAAATTCAATATAGTGAGCTGCTTTGGACCAATGAAAATATATGTTGTTATATTGAGTTTCCACCGTAATTTATTATTTGGTGCCAATGCTGTATAAAAATGCCTCCAGTGGAATGATTTTTTTCTTTGTGCCACATGATAACATTTTCTCATTTCACTGACACATCTTTGTCTTCCGAACTCCAAGTCTAGTCAAATGATTTCTTAACACTTCAATTCCGGATATCAAGTGTAGGTAGAGGTGGTGTAGTGGATCAGTCATGCAGCGATTTCAATGCTGTTGCATGGAAGCAAGGATGCTTGGGTTTGATTCTTCAACAAGAGTTCCTACAACATATATTTTTTTTTTTTAGTTTGAAGAACGTATCCATGATAGCCTACGGCTATGCGGCTAGTCTCGGGGAGCTAATGCAGACCTAGAAATCACCTTTTTTGACGAATTCCGCGGCAAAGAAATTGTCGAGCGTTAGGGTTAGGTTATGAATTAGGTTTAGGGTCAAGGCTAGGTTTAGGGCGAGGTTTAGGGCTCAAATTCATGAAATTAAGTGCCAAAGTATGGATGCACAACTAGCGCCGAGATCACTGCATTTTGCAAATGATGTTCCACTGATTTCTGCATCAGTCACTGTGGACTGTAAAGATGAGGTCGCAAAGTTTGAGAGCGTTAAGTGTAATTATGTATGAATTCATTTTTCTCCTCAAGGGTCTATTTCATCAGAGGAATTTTGAGCTGTCACTGTTATATTCTTTGTTTTGTATTATTTTTTTGGAATTGACCCTGGTTCATGTCAAAACCCCATGAATCAGGGGCAAAATTTCCCCTGGTCTGCAGCTGCTTATTTCAAGGCTTGCCCACATACGTGCATAATTTGGGATACGAAAGTTGTTATGCAAATTCCAGATGTAGAATGCATGGGATTGAGTTTGTTAAGCCAATGAATCAGCCCTGCCCCACGTGTGCTATTATTTGTTGGAATTTGATTAGCTCAGCTTGGATGTGAAAAAAATCTATTTCTACATGTTGTCTAGACCTAACCATACCTGTTACATGTGTAATATACTTGTATATATGTATGGACCAAACATAGATCTAGTAGATTTTTTTTTTACTCAATGATAATAAATTCGGAAGATATGAATCAAGCGAATACCTGTAAAATTTACTTATGACGATGGTGAATTGTTGTGGATATCAAACTTCAAAGAAGTAGATCAAGAGAAAACCTTTTACTAATAATTACTAGACTCTAGTGAATTTTAGGCTTAGTTTTGAATCTACCACCTACATAATATATTTAAAATGATGTAAAACTGTCTTTGTTATGCAGCCAGATTAGTTAATGTTGACTTATTTTATTGATTACTAGTAGTACATGCAATTGAGTGCATGCACATTTATATTCAGTGATATTTGTGTGTTGTAATTTGTACAGATGGGAGTGATTGGGGACATTTGACAAAATGTATGATGATTAAATCACTACAATGACAAGTACAAGTAAAAGTACAATAGTCTACAGATCTACTGTAAATCTGTACAGTCACAGAAATGTGTTCATTTTCAATCTTCTTTTTGCAGGTTGAAGAGCCCAGACGACATGATGACCCATTTGCCGTATCGGCTGAAGCCATTGCGCCTCGGAGCAGAGGTTTTCGGCATCGATCTCGCTCAGCCTCAAGAACAGAGCATTATTGAGCAGATCAAACGTGATGTAACAACACACAGGTTAGCAACTTAGGCCTGTATTCTGTCGGTCAAACCAGGCTTTAAGAGAAAGAATGGGATTGGTGTGATACTTTCCTGACGTATGAATATCATAATATATCACACCTCATGAATATGCATGCCCATGTGGTCACGTGTGTACACACACTTCTGGTATAGCTATGGAGCAGAAATCATGGCTGAATTATATTCACAAGTTGAATTGTAATCCACTTCGTCTGACTGCTTATTTGATGTCAATGTCTGAGAACCCAACAAGTACTAGCCCAAAAATCTGTCATCAAGTGAAATTTCTATTTCATTATATTTACCGGTAGTAAAGATCTTGATAGATTTCATGAATGTGTTTCCTTTGGGTTTTTACTATTGCATTTAACTGACAATCTGACGGGCTATGATCTGCACTGAGATGATGGAAAAGGCGATTTCAGAGGAAGCAAATATTGTATATAATAGTCCATGGAAAGTACAGTACATTACTTTCATAGATAGTATTCACTTGTAACAACTCAAGATTAATTAGAACAATTTATGATGTAAGGAAAATGTCCTGAAACTGCACAGCAACATATTTGCATTTTATGTTATCTGTTATTTTATTGTTCTAGCTTTTGCTAGTCATCATTAGTTTACCTACAAATGAACAGTGTTTGATATCTTTGATTCCATTTGTCTGTTTATTATTATTTTTCTTGAGTACTCATCTTTTGTTTTTCCCTCAAAGGACAGGTTGCTGATCTGCAGAAAGCAGAGCCCAATCTCGGGAGCCCGCCATGTCGAAATCAGCCACTGGTTCGGCGAGCTCGAGTCCACCTTCTACAAGCACCCAAAGTCGCCCCACCCCGACGTCTTCAGAGTATCCAATGATTCGGAGGAGGGGTGCAGGGGGGTGGGGCGGACTGGCTGGCACATAGATGGCAGCTTTCAGCCGGCGCCTTTCAGCCACTCGCTCTACTACATGCATGTGGTGCCAAAGCAAGGGGATACAGGTAATTAATATGGTGGGCTGGGAATTGCATAATTATAGAAGATTGATCTGGGTCCCATTGCATAAAACTTATCATCAATGGTAACTCTGTCATCAAGGTAACTACCATGGTAACACTGCTCCACAGCCAACCAAATTCAAGATTTCCATAGAAGTTGCCATTGATAGCAAAACTACCATCAATTGTAAGTTTTATGTAAAAGGGCCTGATCATTATCTATTTCATTCGTTTTCATTTTTTTTCTTTTCTCTTTGCTTCTATCCTCTCATTTCCTCTCTACAATAAGTTTGTTAGTTGTCATAGTAGTAGAAGTAATAGAAGTAGGAGAAGAAGAAGTAATTGGGAGTACAAGAAGATGAAGGCGGAGGAGTAGCAGACAGAATGTTAGTAGCAGTAGTACGTGTAGTAGTAGTAGTAGTAGCAGTAGTAGTAGTAGTAGTTGTAGTAGTAATAGTAGTAGTAGTAGTAGTAGTTGTAGTAGAAATAGTAGTAGTAGTAGTAGTAGTAGTATGTGTAGTAGTAGTAGTAGTAGTGGTAGTAGTAGCAGTAGTAGTAGTTGTACATGTAGTAGTAGTAGTAGTACTGGTAGTAGTAGCAGTTGAAGTAACAGTAGTAGTAGTTGAAGGTGTAGTAGAAGCAGTAGTAGTTGTAGCATTATTATGAGTAGCAGTAGGAGGAGGAAGAGAATTAAAGTTGGTTGTTAGTACATGTAGTAGTTCTCTTATACGGGTATGTCTTTTTTACCCCCCCTCCCCCCCCCCCCCCTCTGAACCCCAGTCTTTGCCCCCCTCCATGAGATTGTCGCTGGTCTCCCCAGCTCCAAGCTAGATCGATGGGAGAGGCTGTACATGGTCAGTGACAGGAGAGGGGGTGTGGCCCACCCGCTCGTCTACTCACACCCAACGACAGGCAAGAAGGTAAGTGGAGTCCTTTTACCCTTTGCTCACGCTGAGCTTTGGGGGCTTTGTGAACCCAGGGGGTGTTTCACCAAGCTGTTCTTAACCCTTTGACCCTTGACCCTTTCTTGTGCTAAATGTGATACCCCAATTTGTTCCTGTTTTTACATAGTGGGAGTTAATTTTCAACAATCTTACTCAAATTTGACAAATCTTAAACTCATAAAATCATAACAAGAATTTTGATTTGCAAAGATCAGATTTCAACTTTAGCTGATGGGAATCTAAATCATTGAGAATCTGATATAGCAGAAGAAGGGGTCACTAGTCAATAGTCATAGTAGAACAGCTTGGTGAAACTCCACCCCCCCCCCCCCCCCCCCCCCCCCCCGTTGCAGTTTGGATGTCAACTGTTGCCATGGAAGTGCAGTAACCAAAGGGGTGTGGCTTAATTGTGCCCTAGAAGGAATTTGAAGTTTATTCATAGCCTGTTGTCTCAGTATGCTCAGTATCTGAGGGGAGAAAAGCCAGCCAGCATACAAAGACAGGCTCAGTAAAGAACAGGGTAACTGTAGGCAGAGGATAAGGAATAGAAGAACGAGAGGGAGGAGAACAAGAAGAGGGAGAAAAGGAAATAGAACAACGAGGGGATGTGCGTAATTTATGCACGTCTGGTGACCTGTTCTTGGGTGCCATATCAGACGCTCAGTAATTTTGTTTAATGTTATCTAAGGTTGAAATATGATCTTTGTAGACTAAAATTCTTGTTGTTAAGAAGGATCTGAATACAGATACAGTGTTTATAATTTGTCAAATTTGATTAAGATTGCAGGAAATTCACTCCCACTATGCTAAAACAGGATCAAATTTGGTATCTCATTTAGCACAAGAACAGGTCACCAGTCTTGCGTGGCTTACACACATCTTGGTAAAAAAAAAAAAACAGGTATGATAAAAAGGAGGAGAGGAAGAAGGAGGAAAGTTCAAAGAATAAGGAGAAGGAGAGGAAGAAGAAGAATTACAAGAAAGAGAAGGAGGATGAAAAGAAGAAGAAGGGGAAAGTGGCAAAGAGTGGAAATAAAAGAAAATTAGGTAAGTAGAACACAGGAGTAAAGAGAAAGGAATATGGGGTTACCTGCATAATAAACAGTTGATTATGAAAAAGAATAATATAAAGAATGAACAAAAGAGGAAATGAATATACAATGGAGCCTGAGATCAAATGCACAGTGATTGCAGTCAAATGTACTCAGCTCCATACATTAACTGCAGTCTGACTGCAATTGATTGCAATCAGCTGTGACGTTGATCTCAGGCCCAACTGTAGGTGGAGGAGAAGGAGTGGCAGAAGGCATAGCAATGGATGACGAAGCAGAAGAGGAAACATGCAACGGAAGTGGAAAATAAATCAGAAAAGGAAAGGAGGGGAGACAAATGGAAAGGAGATGAGAAATATGCTCTCCATTAAGGGTTAGGCATATGCTCTCAATATTACTTAATTACCGATAAAAGAAAAAGTTTTGTTATTACTCTGGAATGAAGAACACAAAGAAAGAGGATGGAGAGGAGAGCTATGCAGAAATGCAGTATGTGTATCGATTTGATAACAGTGGCAATTATGGCTCAGATTGACTTTTCTTCCACCTTTGTATGTCATCCATTTTGCCTTTTTTTCTATATTTAGACAATGTGTTTCCATCTTGGGATGACAGAAGCATTTCTGATGGATTGTGGGAAGGATGGACAGCGCTTAACGGACCCCGAGGAGACGCGACAGATTCTGGACGAGATTCACCATGAGTTTGTCAAAGACGGTGGCACCATCCAGTATTCTCATAAGGTGCGTCCTCTTTGTACTAGGTGTTAAAAACAACTTTTGACATTTTTGAGAAAAAAATAAATAAAAATAAACTGCATCTGAAATGACGCTGAAATTGACACATTATAAAGTCAAAGGATGTCATTTTTTTTTTCGAAGCAGGTTTCGTGATATTTCATAAATTGTTATTCTTGTAATAATCCTTGGAATATTTTTACTTTTGGACAACATGTTGACCTTAACATTTTTCTGTATCAGATAATTAATTCAGAACTCAACAATGACAATTGTGTATCACACCTGTCAATCCACTAGCAACTGCCATCACAGTAATGCATAATGCTTCTGGTAGAAAAGAACTCATGAGTTGATATGTGTGACGCACAATGGCCATTGTGTTCTGAATAAATTATCTGACACACACACATTTTTAGATCCAAATTTGTCCAAAAGTGAAAATCTTATTAAATCTTATTAAAATGTAAAGCAGATGATTATGCCTATTTACAGTGCAAAATTGATATTTTTCAGACCCTTTTTGGCCATTGTATAGCTCATCTTCACGAACATCACAGTGACTAGTGCATGATGCATGATTGAATGTGTTCTCCCAGTACAGGACCATAGGACTGACCGTACAGTAGTTATGATTGGCTGGTGTGGCTTACACTGTGATGGTGCGATATCTTTCTGATTTATACTACCATATTACTCACGGTGTCCCCAACGCAAAACAAATGAAGGGCGCCGTGACGGTGCCGATATACACTTCCTAAACCATATGTGAAAAAATAGCTAACCTTAATGATTTTTTGCATGCTACTCATACATTCCACCTGCCTTCAAAATCTCCTGCAAGTTTTGTTGGCAGTCGGTCTCTGCGGTTCCTTCAGTGAGTGTAAATGATGGGATGGAAAAAAATCTGACATTTTCCAAAAGTGGATTTTTTAAAGGAATAGTTCACCCTAAAGATAAGTTGGTTTTAACAAAAGCAGAAACATAAAAGAAACATATAAGTCAAGGTTTGACGAAAATCCATCAAAAGAAAAGAAAGTTATGATCTTTTTAAATTTTGTTTTTGTATTGTCATGTGCGAGGTTCTTTCGCATATGCTGTGTACAAAACAATTCCATAAATTGTTCTTTCTCTGATTTTGACAACGAAATTATTTTTTCTTACGGGTGTGTGTGTAAAAATGCATGCACAGGTAAAAAGAGGCATATCATTTTGAGAAAATGCACATTTTCTAGAAAAAAATGTATGCACCATATAGGAGAGCACCTCACACTTGATGTCACAAAATCAAAACTTTAAAAGATCATAACTTTCTTATCCTTTGAAGGATTTTCATCAAACATTCAGTACCAAATATGTCTGTTTTATGTGTCTCCTTTTATTGAAGCCAACTAAATTTCAGGGTGAACTATCCAGTTAAAGTGAAAATGAGCCTGAAATCATTCTCTTGCCTGGCCTTCTTTTCTTGCAGTGGGAAGTTGGGGATTTCATCATCTCGGACAACCTGGCCGTGGGTCACGAGGCGACGCCGGAGACGCAACGCCCGGTGTGTGAGGTCGGTCTGAGGGTGCTGCACCGAACAACGGTGAAGGGTACCGAGCCACCAACCAAACACTACGACATCACCATACCGCCAAACACCTAAAGATGGTGAAAGCCTAAAGCATGAATATAATGCCGAAGTATATCAACAAAAATACAATTAATAAACTTCCTTCAGAAGGTGGGACTATGAAAAGTGACTTTTAATTGGTCGACATAGAGCTTTACATTTCCCACAGATTTTCATGTCCATCTAAAAATATAGTCTAGCACATGCAGACCTGTGAACTGATCATTATTTTGAACATGAAAATCTGGTACTCAACCAGATCAATGCTTGTCAGCTTTTTGATTAGATTGCATGGATAATAACTGGACGTTGCATTTGAAAATTAAAAGGAGCCAGAGAGGCCAATTTCAAAATAAAATATTGTCCATGCTGTGCTTAATTCTACATCACTACTCACTGCTTCGTTTCCACAAACTGGATCTATTGAATATAGGTCACACAACTGAAACTAGATTGAAACTCAACTGATAGATGTAAATCCATTGTAATACAGTTGTGCTTGTGCCAAATTTGAAATTTTTTTGCAATATTTCGCAGATATTAGCTGCCGGGCGGAAGAATCTTTTCCCCCATTTGTGTGAGCTTGTGCCTAATAATTAAGTTTTATACTTTTGTTTTTATATTTGTGGACCTCTTTTTTGTTCCTTGATTGCAATCGAAGCAACCAACATAATTAAATGGAAATCTGTCCATTCAAGGGTCAAAATTGTAAAAATGTTAGTTTTTCTTACAATGTATGACACATTTAGAAAAATTCTGTTCCCTTTTTTAAGTGTTGTTTATCAGCTTTAGAGATTTATAGCTTTAAATGTATGGTATTTGATCATTATTATGTGCTCAGTAAGTCCATATATTTTCAGCACTTATTTTTTTAAAATCATTTGAGGGCAAATAACTTTCAGCAAGTTTCTAAATTGAACAATACATTCATTTAAGACCATTTGCAAGGATATTGCTCACGATCGCCTTTTGAAGGTTTTTTGTCTTCCCAGTACAGTATATGCGCTTTAAGGAGTGTTAACAGTGAAATTAAGAGCAAACTGAAATAGCAATACCACAGAAAGCAAGGAGTGGGTTGGGGCAATCGTTTTCTTCATTGTACCAGCATGTTGTGTATATTTCCTTTCCTGATTGTGCTTGGTCTATGATTTATTTCTCTTAAACGCTTCTGAAACTGAGAATGGGTATACATATTATGCTTGTTAGACAGTCTAGACTGGTTTGGGCTGCTAGTATGTACATGCCCTACAACAGACAAAGTTGTCTTGTGCGTCCTCCAAAGATCGTCTCCAAACCAGTCCCACAGACTACCTCGCAGTATTTTTTGGGCCATGCAGTAGCATGCTACAGTGTGCATGCTTTAATGGAACTACAATGACTCACACCATATCATGTACCTCTGCACATGGACCACTTTTAACCCTCCCTGTGACAGATAAATATGGGATTTGTGTCTATAACTAGTGATGAAAATCATACTGGATTAGGCTTGTTCTTTTTGTGTGTATGATTGCACCAGTGCATGATAGAGAAAAGGGGCCACATGCTACAACTTACGACCTTGGTTTGGGGAGCTCCAACTGTGCTCACATCACAACCTGTACTAGCTTCAATATAGGATCCCCTCAATCTGTATACTCCATAGTCCGCAGTTTATAAGATTAGCTTCCCGCAATATTGTGGTATTATCGCTAGGTCTCGATCCGCAAAATAGCTGCAAAATAAGCTGAAAAGAGGAGGAAGTGAATACCACATCATATACACAATGCATTATCAAAATTGCTGCAAATACGATGCGGAAGTGTGACAGACACTAGCCTGATAGACAATATCGGACAGCTAAACCTCTCACTGGACTGAGTTTGTTCAGAGCCAATTGTCTTGACAATATGTTCATATGACAACACCACTTCGGTACTCTCGATTGCGTATATTTTGGGGATAGGTGGTGAACATGAACAGGGTTCAGGATTGAAATTCTCTTTTCGTGTGTGGAAACTCTGCATGTTGAATGATGAACTTCTGTGTTTGAAGGTGCATACATTGTTTGTGACTTACCCTCTAGAAATGATCACACATGAAATATGCATGCTGGATCTGGCTTGTGATCATAGTTCATGTATTCAAGTTGCATGATAATCATTGCAAAGCAATCATTAACAAAATATGTGAAAATTATTCAATAATTGCAATTTATAATACGGAAAGATGGAATGCTTTATTTCAGCTTAATACAATATCATATAAATGAATGTATTTTGTATGATATGTTCTGTTAACATGATACATGAAAATGATAGTGCATGTTTATTGTTGAATATAAATTATTAATTGCTGTATTTCAGCATATAAATAAATGCTATTTTTTAATATGATAACACATTTGTTGTAATACATGTATCTTAATTTGTGGGATATGATTTAATGATTGGATTCATTTGCCTGAATCTCCTGTTCAGTGTTCTATTCAATGTGTTTTGGAGGTAGTAGTTGTAATGGTGGTTGTGATGATGCAGGCGGACGGACAGACACACACACGCATACAAACACACGTGCTTACCAGCATAAACGTTTCTCAACTTTTACAAAGCAATACTTGTCACAAACAAGATTGGCAGCTCCGATCACTGAAATTTCTTTGCATAACAAGTTCCTCTCTGAATAGTATTCACTGCTGTACATGTATGTACAAAAAATCCCTTACTGTGGACCAGTGAGTGGTGCAGTATGGTGGGTGTATGTGTGTGTTTGCCTTAAAGGGCATATATGGTACTGGGAAGGCAAAACAGCCTTCAAAATGTAATTGTTCTCAATCTTCTTGTCAATGGTCTTAAATTCATGTATTTTCCATTTTAGAAGCTTGCTGAAAGTTATTTGCCCTCAAATGATCTACATTTGGAGTAATTAATGATTAATGATTAAATCCTGAACATGTTCGGGCCAAACATTTTGAAGATTTGTGGTTTAATCACATGTTACTCCATATGTAGATCATTTGAGGGCAAATAACTTTCAGCAAGCTTCTAAAATAGACAATACATGAATTTAAGACCATTGGCAAGAAGATTGAGAACAATTACATTTTGAAGGCTTTTTCGCCTTCCCAGTACAGTATATGCCCTTTAAGATGTGTGATAGTCACCACAGCGTAGTCTTCACTTAACTACATAATATGAATGAATGGGGGATAATTGCTAGCACAACTCAAGAAGGTATATATGCAAACGCCAGTCCTTTCACATACATATTGAGACAGATATCAGCACATGACATTACATCAAATACCTCCCTTTTTGCCAGCATATACACACACATCCACACAGACAACAAAAATATATTTTCTGCCAAATTATGGTGACCTGTATATCTCAACCTTCACATTCTCAGTTCCTCCACACCATGAAAAAAACATGTTTGACACTTGTCCAGACAAAAATACAGTTTTGAAGGATATCAGCACACGATTACAGCAATCAAATGCATATACACACACACACTCATTCACACATACAGACAAGCAAAAATTATATTTTCTGTCAAATTATGGTGACCTATATTAATATAGCTCAAACTTCACTTTCTCAGTTCCACACTCCACACAAACAAATGTTTGACACTTGTCCAGATGAAATAAAACTGGTGACAAAGGATATTTCGAAGACAAAAAGATAAAATTTTATTTTTGCATGAGGCAGGAAATATGTAACAAAAGAAATAACTTCTAAATGTGTGCTACAGAATTAGAGGGATGAAGGTAGCTATGCTACTAGCTGATTCTAATAGGGCTAATAAAACAGTTCTATCTGATGTGACAATCATACACTGATACACAGGTACAGTATAATTACATATACATCCTTTTGTAATAACTCCACGAAAATAAGTTACAGTCATAGATACAGTTGTTTTTCTTGACCCTGTTTTTGACCAAATACATATATCCTTTCTGTAATTTCCACCCATTTGGGGGCAATGGACTTGTCCCAAGAATTCAACACATGTGAGTCTAGGCTATACCATTTGTTGATGGAGGGGGTAGGCAGACAGCCATTCCACTTTCAGCTTTTTAGCATCAAGAATATGTAAATTTCTTTTGGGGGGTTGGCGAATTTTAAGAACGAACTGAGCTATGCAATTCCAACTAGTAACCGAAAATGAGAGGGAAAATTGTGTTTTCTTTTAAATAAAAAAAATCACTTCCACAATTATCATTTTGAATTATTCGAATTGAATCCCTTGTGATTTCCAAATCTTGAGAAGAAAAGGTGCTCGTTAGTCTTTAATGTATGTATGGCACATTCCTCCACAACATCCTGTCCCCAAATAGATGGAAAATAACCCATACAAGGTGATTAGAATATATGAAATCACTGTACACGTTTTATACATGAAATTACATTGCATTGTAACCATTCTGAACTTTTAAAAAATCTCTCTGTACACCACAGCACAAGAATATACTTCCAATTCAAAAATTCATGAAATATACATATTTCATTTCACAAAAAAAATCATCTTTGTACCTGACATTGAACCTGGGCTTGCAAAAACAGGTGAATTGTCTCATTTTCCGTAGATAATCATGTCTTGCCACTCTTGTAACTTGTAAGTATCCAAAACTATGTGAAACATTTTTGGTTTTAATTAATACAAGGAGAAGCAAACCTCAAACTTCTTTGGCTTCGGCTCTTGCTTGATGAATACTTTGTTCATATTTGGTATGATGTTTTGGCAACTTTTTCTGAGGTGGGGTAATGGTTGCTCTCCTAATGCATGTTTTTCTTTGAATAGTCTTTGTCAACAAGAAATTGGGATGTCCATGAACAGAAACGGGCGTTTGACCCACAAAACGAGGGAAATAACATGGAATGCATCTTTTTCTTTGAAATATTCCTTTGGGCAAACACATACTTATTGCTTTGTAACAACAAAACAAACATTGCGACTGCTGAAAATGATACCTAAAATCCACTTCTGCACATACCTCAACCGGGTAATTCGGGCGTGTAAAAAAATGGCTACTTCAACACAGAAAACACACCAACAGATTTTTTTTTCTCGGTTGTTTACTGAAAACATCTTTGTAAAAATTATGACTGGAAGCCCAATGTTGTGATAAAAAGTAGAAAATGAGGAAATGAAACGATTTGCCAATGTAATTCACAGTTCCTCCCTCCTTCTCTCTCGCTCGCACTCCCCTCTCGTTCAAATTTCACCTGTAAAAAGGAAAGTTTTAATCAGCTGATTTGGATTGTAGCCTCTCAACCGTCTGTTTGCATTGGTTTCTGTTAGCATTGCAAGGTTTGATCACCGTCTTGTGAAATCAAAATCCACCAGTGGTGAACAACAGCATGAATCGATATACAAACAAAGCATATGTACAAGCTCTTCTGCCTACATAGATTACAAGGATCACCAAAATCGTGAATTTGTGCAGTCGCGACGATTCACCCGGGAACAGAAGTCCGATACAATTGTCAATATACAAGTATTACCAACAAGGGTTCCACGTCTATACTAACAATATTCACCGTAAAAATAAATGAAGACAGCGGGAGGTATGTATCAAAGCTCACCATCAATTCAGAAAATGCCCTTATCCCCTTAACAGCAGTTGGAATACTAGAAGTACATCATGCCTAAAATGGTGGTTATGTTGAGGATATACATTTGTACTAAAGGTAGCACACACTCGTATTACACAAGGTACTGGGACTAACCAAAAAAAAAAAAAATCACCACCATATTGCCCATCCTGAAATCTTCTGTGAAGCCGTTACAAATTACTGTGCACAAAATATCACTTTTCATCAATTGATTCCCGTCCTTGCTTGGGACATAAACACATAGCTAGTTCACACCATCTATACTAATTTTTTTGTTTGTTTTCTGTCTTTTGTCTTTTATCTTATATTTTTTTTTATTCTGAAAGGTTTTATAAGTTTTTAGATTTTTTTCTGCATTTTTTTTTTGTTGTAATATACATGACAGAGGACTTTTGCAGTCAAGCTATATAGATACATCAACATTTACATATTTACAGATTCCTACATGGTAAAGACAACCACTGCAATAATAGATTACAGGTATGGCTTTTCCTTGCGACACACAAAATGGGGGAAATTCTAAATTGCCTGAAGGGAGGACGCACAATGTCACGTCTATGCTGCACACCAGTGACAAGGTCCACTCACTGTAATCTGATTGACCAAGTCACTCTACACAGACACACAGTCAGCTGCGGGTACATGATTCATGGTGATTAACTGCGGGTGTGAAAGGGGCCAACCCATGCCTACACTGCCTCAAGCAGATGTAGGCACCCCTTTAATACTGGGAGGTAAAACATCGTTTAAAAACATCTTGAACTCTTTTTCTCTTTCATAAATAACCACATGTACATCTTGAATTATTAATTTAACACTAGGACAAGATGGATGCGCGAGACAACTTTGAAACCAACCACTTTTAAGTTTGCAACTTTGCACTATTGGAGACAAATACACATAGAATACTCAACAAGTGTAAACTTTCTTCAATAGCCAAACAAAGTGGTCCTTGAACATGAATCAATCAAGTCTGCACTTTAAGGTCTGTTTACTAGAGCATCAACCTGATGTGGTAGTGATGAATGTAAGGGATGAACTTGGTAGTTACAATGTCTATCAGAGAAAAGATTAGAAACATTTTGAGAGAAACCCTCCGACGACTCACTCACAGCTGGGTGGGGGGGTTGGAAGTTAAGCAAAAATAACAAGACAATGGTGGATTTCAGCAGCAATCACCACTACCTTAAATTCTCAACTATGAACACAAACTTGCTTTCACCGGCATAATGCACACTTTCTTGAATTTTTCAATCACTTTGAAATACTTTGTATATATACATCATTTACAACTATTTACAAGACAAAATTTACACTTCGTGAACGCACTAAAGGAAAAAGAAAGTCTTCAATATTTCCAGAGGTCTGCTCAAAGCAAAGCGATTATTACTCTCCTGGTAAAAATGATTTTCTTACATTCTCATCTAAAATGTAGGTTTTACAAGGTCAATTTTGAAGTTTCAACTACCGAACAATTTTTGGAATGTATGGCAGGCTTTTCCATATCATCTGTACAACAGGAGTGCATGTTTTCCAAATTTTTCAATAAATATTTGTACTTTGTACCTCAATCATACATTCTGATATCTATACGCTCCTACAGCCATTAGAGAGGCAGTATTTACTGCAGCTGAGTGTGCATGCACAAGCTCTCTCCTACATGTCCTTCGGCATTATCGGGTACGAGGTGACAAGGTTTGGTAAGCACTTGACTTCCACATACCACGAAACTACACTCTCTTTTCGAACCGTGCGTTCAGTTCTATATTCTATATGGACCACAGCACATCAAAGATCAAGTCCTATTCATCTAGTTCGATCTGCAGTGCTTCAAATTCTCAAGACGTTTCCTCACTGAACCAGTTTAAATAGATAGATGAAAACCATAGTAATTTATGCCACAGAGCACTATGTGGGGGAGACAATTTACATGAAGAGGCACTTTTGTCAAGCTATCTAAACTCAGTTCACGAAAGCTACACAGGTAGAAGGGGTGAAGGGAATTCAATCTATGTACAAGAGAAAAAAATAATATTCTTCACACATTTCAGAAGTGATACCTTCACATCGCATCAAGACAATTCAAATATAACTCACGAAAAAAATAAATAAGTGTTTAAAAGTAACCCTGGTGACGAGATTCGCTCGTTTTATTTATTCTTGCGCTCAAGATGAGTTGACGAAAGCGTCTCCCTGACGACCGAACAGTTTTTATCTGTCTGGAATCATGGCAAAACGCAACACAGGCGTCAAACAGGACAATGAAAGCAGCATGGATGTATACGTACACAGTACTTCACAGGGCAGTTCGCCCATCCACGTACACATGTATATGTATAAACTCCACAAAGCCCAAAGGCTTTTATCGCCCAGATCCAGGAAAGATGTAATGCAATACGTAATAGCACACCAAGCACAGCATCAACATCTCTAGTTCAGCCAGGTTATTTTTTCTCTATTTGTTTGATGTTTTCTTCCTTTTTTTTCTTAAATAAATTAATATATGAATAAAGTGACCGCAAGTCTGAGTGGCCCGGTCCTCAGCCCCGAGACGTCCCAACTCACCCCACCCCTGACAGGGAGGGGTGGGGACACCTCGTGGCCGAGGCAGCGCTCTGCTTAACCTTGGCCTTGCTTCAGCTTTCCAGGAGTGGCCTGCCATCATTGATGCAATCGCCGCCGATTTGGGGCAAACGCCATTGTTCTTCCCCATGTTTATCGGCAGCCAAAGCCTCTTAAATTTCAGGCATGATGAAAAAGAGCAATGTTTCAAAATGTGTTTGCTGTTCCCGCGCCAAAGCTTCAACATCCCCGGACAACTTGTTGGTGTCGCACATCCAAGGTTCGTGGTCTGGTGGGTGGAGGGCAAACCAGAAATAAGTAGCATTCCACTTTTCCGCATTGCATAAAGTCCCGCTCCTTGGTTACATGGAAACTGGCAGGGAGAAGTAGAAGGCATATCACCAGCAGACATCAACATAATTACTGTCAACGGATTGCAGCTCGCGTGCGCTACTGCAGAAAACCCTGTCGCAAAGTCTACCATCTTTTTCAGAAGTCTCTGTGCGCGCCAGCAACATACAGGCCTCGCAAGACTACGTAACTTTCCGCAAGTCCCCGGATTGTCATTTGTAGATGTCGTCGCATCTCGTTCGTCACATGCAGAGGGATTGTCATTCACGGTAGGCAGCATGGCCAAAAACACCAAGTGTTTACGGCGAGAGAGCACGGCCGCCTTGGTACATGTGTGGCGGCCACGTAGTGTTGATGGTTGCTGGGGGGTTGGGGGTGGGGGTGGTGCTGGCGTCTTGGTTGGCAGCATGGTTAGACGGTTTCCTGCGTGCCAGTGGGCACATAGACGGCAGACGGCCCCGGGGACGTCTTGGTCTCGTCCACATGGAGCTGGCCTCCCATGCTTGTGCCGTTGCGGCTGTGCACCTCCCATGCGTGTTGGCGGTTGGATTGTACCATCGGGCCCCAGGTGTCGGTAGGGGTGCACATGGCCTTCAAACGCTGAGGAAGGGAACATGAATATAATACATTTAATATGGCAAAATCGTTTGTTGTTTTTTTTCTTCCACAAATAACCAAATGAACATCTCTAAGTCTAATATTTAACACTAAGAAGAAACAGATCCATAATAAATGCTAATGAAAGAATGTTGTACTGCATAGAAGCAGTGCCAAAAAACGTTCCCTGCAATCTTAAAAAGTATGTTCACATTAAAACAGAGAGAGGAAGAGAGAGAGAGAGGAGTGGAGAGAAATGAACTGAGGGGAGAAAGGAGGGGGAGAAGAGGAGGAGCTGACAGGAGGAGGGGAGGAGAGAGGAGGAAGAGACAGGGTAAGAGGAGATAAGGGGACAGGGGTGGAAGAGAGAAAGGAGGGTGTGCAGGAAGGAGAAGTGATGGGAAAAAGAAGAGAGGGGAGGAAGAGAGCGAGGAAAAGAAAAGAGAGAGAGAGAGTGGCTGCTTTTGAAGACATCTTACCTGCTTGACGGTATCTCCCTTGGCCTTGATGAAGGCATAGGCCCAGTAGAGGGGAATCCACATGATGATTGACATAATAAGGAGCCATCCCAGGGCATGGGCCCAGTAAGGGAACTCGTAAGTTTCCGTGGCCATGGGCGGCTCCCACGAGATCCAGCTGAACAGCATAACAAACTGTGGTAGGAGGGGAGAGAAAGAGAGATCCAGAACATTACTCCACTGGCCAAGGATGTAACATGGCTCCAGTACAAAAGCAAGTCACAGTATGGGAGTACAACCATTGAAAGACCATTCCAGAGTGACGAAAAATGTGGTCTTGATACATAGGTGATATCCACGCATATCTTACTTTAATAGAGGTGTTAATGAAGAAGTAATTTTCAAGGGAGATAATATGGTAATTCGAATAAAGGTCACGACAGCCGATTTCACTGTTAAGCCTCCATGAAGAATGAAACATAAACTGTTCCTCCTTCTTATATCATTTCTTCAACGATCGTATCATTACCGCCATCATCATCTGTATGATAAATTTACTTCTGCTGAGCTTATCATCAATTTTGTTCTTGTAAAGACAGCATAGTTCTACTCTTCAATCTATTACTTCATCTAAGCCAATATCAACAGAATCCACCTGATTAGTTTTTGTTCCCACCAGCATCTAATTCTAACGTTGGTCAAGGCAAACCCTTTGATATTAAGCCTTTGCTTTCCAGACATATTGTGGCTCTATGCGGCTTATGCGCATTAATGGTAATAAAATCCACGTGGCACTCTAAAACGGGTTAAGAAAGACGAAAGGCACTTACTGAGAGGACAGCTGGTGTAAGGAAACACCAGTTGAGCTTCCACCAGTTAAAGAGCGGGTGATCCACGATCTTGTCGCCAATCATGGAGCGAATGTCGTTTGAGAAGTTCTTGACGCCGTACAGCCAGCCCATGCCGATGCACTCCGACATGCCGAAAATAAGCAGCGCAAAGTCTGCAGCATATTTATCCATAAGTATCACCCAGTAGTTTCCGGCCTGTGGGATATGGGGCGAGAATGCAAGCGGGAAATTATGAACTTTGCGCATTCATTGCATGTTGGCTTACATGTGAGAGGAATATTACATATGTGCCACAGATCAACTTCCCGCTGATGGAAATCAGCAACTCGCTCCATGTACCTGCATACTTTCATAGCAATCAGCGACTGCAATCAATTTCAATCAACTGAGAAGTTATCTCAGGTTCAAATGTGCATATAACATGAGAGATAAAACATATGTAGCATAAGACTAATGCAGAAGTGAGAGTTTGTTCCACTCATCCACATAACCAGCCGGTCTTTTATTTGCATAATTCAACTATTTTAATCCCTTTCCACTTGAGACTTTGATGTTTTCTCTCCTACATCCATCAATCCATCTTGTCCTCTCTTCAATTTCATTGCTTGTACCAGAATGGAGAGTTGAGCCAATCCAGCCTTCCAATTTTTTAACATACACCCATTTCCTCCAATTCCACAACACTCACCTGAGTAACACAAATAAGTCCCAGGAAGAAAGCTATAGTGCAGTATCCACCAAGAACAAAGATTTTCCTTTTCCTGAGGTTGAACTCGTCAGCGATTGATGTCACAACGGTCTCCACGATGCAAAGCTAAAAATAAAGCATAACATCCCATCTTTTATGAAAAAATGGACCTCTCTCTCTACATACACTGTATAACTGACAAAATATAAAGGTATAAAAACATCTCAAAGAATAATAAGTCTTCCAAAAACTACTTTCCAAGAAATACAAACTTGAAGACAATTTCTAGCAATGTATCATGTATATATTTTTGCTGTACAATACAACTCTAGACAAAACAAAACTTAGATTTTCCAGATTGCTAAACACTCAACCCCAAAACACTAATCAATTACGCGGATCAGTGATCACATCTTGGTACGTGACTTCCATCCAAGCTTAACTTTACAGCTCACAAAAATCCAATATCACGCACGACTTCCCATCAATCATGAATCTCTTCAATTTAACAGTGAATAGTTTTGGCATTCAAGTGGGATTTTTTTTTTTTTTTTTTTTGGGGGGGGGGGGGGGGGGGGGAGGGCATTCAACAGGGTTGTTTGGGCATTCAACAGGGGCTCTTTTTGGTTAGGCAGGTACTGTGGCACGGGAAATGAGGGGCGGGGGCTGCCTACCTGGGAGCCAAGACCCAAAGTGATGAGCATGAAGAAGAAGAGGAAGGCCCAGAGCGGGGAGATGGGGAGCCTGGCCACGGCCTCAGGGTAAGCGATGAACGCCAGACCAAACTGCTCGTCAACGACCTCCGCCACAGGCTTCTTGAGCTCATACGCCATGTAGCCCATGATAGAGAAGATAACAAAGCCGGCGAAGATACTCGTGGCGCAGTTCAGGATGGGCACGATAAGGGCATCCCTAGAAAGAGAGAGAGAGAGAGAGAGAGAGACGGGGAAGGAAGATGAAAGAAGGTGTTGATCTAATGGCATCAATATCAGGCATGGCATATGTGTTATACTTACAGCGCATTTATCAACTCTTGTCTAGGCTATAATCAGCATGTTCAAATACGATTTTGAAGAGTCAATTAACACATCCTTAGTTTTCAACACAAACAGTTATTCAACAATAGAAGTGATACAAAGTCAAGAATTTCTACTCTTGGAGGAAGTACACATAAAAACAACAGTCCTTGGGTACACCTCTCCACTTCCCCAAACTTCTACTACTTGTGAATCAATTTCTCATGCGGGTTGGTTGTGCATTCTATTGCCTTACCTCATGCAGTTGTTCTTGAATCTGTTGTAAGACGACAGAGTGATGAGACCTCCCCAGGACGCACTGAGAGAGAAAAAGATCTGAACGGCAGCATCCTTCCATACCTGCAGATGCAATCGAGAAACGAGAATTAAATCATTTTGACCAGTGATATCACAGTATTGTTGTTGCTGTTGAATCATTGAGAAGACTTTGTAACCTTAATTTCTGTATTTTTCTGATCAGAAACTATTGACTATGCAAAATTGTTTGCAAGACTGCATAAGTTCCACTGAAACCTTCATTTTTTCAGGTTTATTTTCATGACAAAACATTGAAAATCCATTCTGGTTGGTAGGTATGGAACATTGATACTACAGAATGGATTGCATTTGGGTTTTCTCCTCTCTTGAAAGTTGTGAATAGTGTGAATAATTTCCTGAAGATCATCTCCCTTCTCTTGGGGTGGTGTTTCTAGAAAGGAACAAGTGTGATCAAATGCCATCGGGTACCTTGGGGTTCTTGAGCAGCTCCCACCGGGGTGTGATGAAGAAGCGGATCCCTTCCATGTGTCCTGGCAGGGTCATGCCACGCACCAGCAGAATCACCAGCACAATGTAGGGGAAGATGGCAGTGAAATATACAACCTGCACAACGACAACAACAGGAATGGACATGACATGCATTGAGAAAACAATCACACATATGTTCTACACGACATGAATTCCTTGTGCACGCATTTTGCAAACCTTCTTTGCGGGTGTGTACGCTTAGTGTAGAAAACTACCATATTCATATATTTGTGCAATTATACACAAATCTGAAATCTGATTTGCAATTTTTTTCTGAAATCTTCTGCCCACCCACACAGAAATCCATGAATTATTCCTTCAAACGAGGAGCCATACAATTAGAGGTGCTCGTAACATCCCCACAATTGCCACACAACTAGGTACGGGTTATCATGGTTTACAATGCAATGAAAATTGTAACTGCTCTCTCTGTTCAAAGAGCTTCTATTCCTTGGAATATAAAGCTTGTTAACGTTATGGACTGGGAGAGGGATGTCACCAAGTTCACATGTGTTCATTGACACTGGTAAAATGGCATTTATTGACACCTGTACATGTAACTTGGGTTTGTGCACAAAGAACATAACCACAAAGACATATCTTCAGAGATGGTACAACCTTTAGGTGAATGCTAATGATTTCACGCACCAAATATTGAGACTAGAATTTGACTCTGGTGTTTGCTAATCAGGTAACCAGAACCAGCGGATTGTCCAAGTGTCAAACAATTTTATTTTGTTTCTGATCACTCACATGTGAACAAATCAAACAAGCGTCATCTCTGTGATTTTTTTTTTTCCGGACCCATCCATCCATATAGCTAGGCATGGCTCGTTGAACATGCTAACACGCATGTTAGCATAGCCTTGCTTGGGTGACTAACTAAGTCCTGCTATCTTTAGTTCCCCCTCTGCTTACCCAACATCACCACCAAAGGCAAACATTTTTACCCCCACATGAACTGAAACCATTCTATAAAACCGCATGCGTGTAAGTACAGCTTGTCCCCCGGAAGCATGGTTGCACAACGTTGCAGATCGTAATCACTTTGTCTCTTGATTGAAATTTGCGCGCAACCGTGTGCAACCGTGCGCAAACATGCGCACCAAAACCACACACCTACATCCACTTGCGTGGCTGTAGTGAAGCATGTCATATATCAGATATTCATTAATGTGAGCAGTGAGAATGTGCTTGATATTGTGGATGAACCTTTACAGATGAGATGGGATGGGATGGGATGAGATGGGAAAAGGGAGAGGGGGAAGAGTGAGACGAAGAAGGGGGAGAGTGGGAATGAAAGGGGAGAAGAGGGCAAATAAGACCAGGAAAACAGATAACAGGGGAGAAGGGAAAAGGGGAAAAGAGGGAGTTGAAGAGGGGTAAAGGGGGGAATTTGTCTCTTCGTTTCGTACCTTTCCGGACGACTTGACTCCCTTGGCGAGGAAGATGAACTCCAGAGTCCAGGCGAGGAGCAGGCAGAGAGCCAGTTGCCAGATGACATAGCCAAATTTACCCATCTCACCAGAATCATGGAGGACACCATGTCTAATTTGGTAAAAATACAAAGAGCAACCAAATAATAAACGAAACGTACACAAATGTCTTTACATTCACATCATTTGGTTACACAAATTAACATTTTGATGAAATTGGTTCTGTGTTCATACTAGTAGTTCCATTTTGTTCCATTTCCATACTCTGAAAAGCTGTATGTACTAGTAAGAGAGGTAGCTCTTTTAGCCATGGAGGGAGAGCAATATCACCAGGAGCCCAGTGTGATTTTACTGCAACTCCCCTGAACTCATTCTCAATCAGCTGTGGATCTAAAATATTTTGAAACTGGTGACCATTGCTAGAATTGTCAGTATTACTGGCCGCCTTGTATTGAAACCAACAAAAGAAGAAGATCATTCTTCTACGCTCTAGAGCGTGCATCCACACAACTCAATTTCTCTATCCTTTTCACACAAACTATCACACACACACTTTTATCCATGTTGTACTTATGGGTATTAAAACACGATCCCATTTATCCAGAGGATAGAAAGTCTATAAAAAGTCTGACCATAACAACTAAGCCCTCCTCCCAGCCAGCTCGGTCATATTATGAGCTGGATAAACTCCTGATCTCTGGAAATTATGCAGGTTATTTGTGGGGAAAATACAGTCACATGTAGCACACAAAGGGTTGAAGGAACAGGAACGACCCTCACCGGTAGTACTCCTCGCTGGGGCGACGGCGCAATGCCTGGAGCGGGTCGTCGAAAGCCAGCGTGGCGTTGCCGTCAAAGGTGACGTTGTAGCTGTCCATCTCGACCTGCGTCATGTTGCTGACGCTCAGGCAGGTGTTGTTCTCTGTCATGATGCCGCCCGCCTGCATGCACTCCTCCACCAGCTCCGAGCAGTAGGGCGTGTTCCACTCGTGGTGGCAGCCGATCCACGGCAGGGTGGACGTCATCGACTTGAACATGTAGAAGATGGTGTAGGTGATGATCACGTTGTAATAAATCGCCACCCACGCCGACACGGCCACCATGCCGTACCCAACGCCTACAGAGGGAGACAATCAGAATGTCAGGGATTGACTTATATACGGGCAAAAGGATTCAAATGGTAAAACAACTACGAGGCACAATCATGGCACAATTGTTTTGCAGTCAGCACAATATTACAGATTTTGTTTACTTTGAACGATCATATAATTTTCAGATGATTCTTTTCTGGTATCTCAAACTCAAACAAGAACGGAACTCTTTTTTTGAAAAGTGCAGAATAAATAGATATTTAAAAATGCACATGTATGGAGAAGATACAGTTGATGTCACGTGGTATGAACATTGTGCAAACTATCTTCGCAAACCTACACATGATCACAGGAAGGCAAGAGGGAGGGGGAGGGGAGGCAGAGTGGGAGGAGAAGGGGCAGGGGGAGGCAGAGAAAGGAGCAATGTCATACCTTTCATCATTGGGACTGATCTCCAAGCGCTGATCGGTCCACTGCTGCTGTACTGGCCGAAGCACAGCTCCAAGAAGAATAGAGGAAGTCCCGCAAACAACAACATGATGATGTACGGGATAAGGAAGGCTCCTGTGCATCAAATAAAAAAAAAAATAGAGAAGCAATCGGTTATTGATTGAATTCAAAACATTTTTCCTTGCTAAAAAAAAAAAATTGGAATACCACATCACCAAAAAATAATATATACATGTATTACATTGAGTCATAAGTGAATCTGAATTACAGACAACTCAGAATACATCTCTGTTAATCAGTTCAGTGCTGAGCTTCACGCAGATATAAACAAACAAAAGGTTCTCTGTTGGGGTAAAAATCACAAGTCAGCGGAGTCTTTTCTTAGCCTGTGTATGGTCAACTAAACAAAGAGCTTGGGGAAACTGGTTTCTTTCATCACAGGAATGCAATACAAGTCAAGACTAGGAAACCTGCCAGGATGGCATTCTTGAAATACTTTGTGGTTTCAATGTGCCATTCTCTCTCCTCCTTCTCTTCCTAGTTCTCTTTGCATATACGCTAACTAGGCTGCAGGTAAACCAGCCGCATACCTGCATGTAATTTCTGAATGCGTCGCACCTCTGGAATGCCTCATACTAGCATGGAGAACAAAATATTTTGATGTCGCTCTTGCTTTGGACAAAAGACCTGTACATGTAAAGGTTGCGTCCATTTTCTTTCCTCAATCATGTATGTGTACATGGAAAATATAATGTCTATTCAAAGCCATGTACCTTTGCTATTGGGAGATACTTTCCATTATTGCAATAGACATGCATCAATTGTAAGGGAAGTTGCTAATGGTTAATGTACATGTGTTCCTTTACATACCATGTCCATGTACAAAAGTGTTAATTACAACAAAATGGGGAGGTGTGCAAAAACAGAATGCATTAATATTGCTGACATTGTTGCGGAAGATGTACGTACATGTAGGCAAGGGCGAACTCTTGAACTTTACATATAAGGGCTCGCTCACCGAGTAAAGTAAAGCACTCTCCAGAAACTAGCACACACTTCCTGCCAGCATGAATAACGGTACACATACGCTCTCCCGCTCTCTCCTTCTCTATCTTTTAAGTTTCTTGCCCTTTCTCTCTCTCCCCCTGCTTTCCTTCTCCCGCTTGCTCTCTTTCCATATCCACATGGACATTTATCTCCATTTCTCTCTCCTTCTCTCTCTCTCCTTCCTTCCCTCATCTCTTCATCTCCCATTGACTGTCCCCCCACCCCCTCCCCTCTCTCTCTCTCTCTCTCTCTCGCTCTCTCTCTCAGCACCTCCAGCAATACAATCCCTCGTACATGAATACCATATCTCAGCATGATGCAAGCAGTATTTTAAGAAACTGAAGTAGTGGGGGATGTACATGTACATGTAGCATACATACATGTCTGGGGCCTTAAAGAGAGCTGCCCTGAGGCAAGCGTGCACAGCATCCCGCTTGCCTCATGCCTTCCCCGTGACTTAAAAAGCGGCAAAATGAAACTGTGGCTGCGGACGCTATTTTTAAGCACCCCCTTTCGTCATCCCCACTGTTTCAGACGTCCCTCATTAATAACGTTCTCATGTTGAGTGGTGCTAGAATTCTCCCTCCATATCTGAATCAGGCTATCATTACGAGAGGCCCTCACATCGGCGAGCTCAGGCTCTCTGTCCTTCAGGTCCTTTCTGTCTCTCTTCTTTCTTTACTCTCTCTCTTCTCTGTTCTCTCTGACAAGCCACACACACACACACACACACAAATATACACACTCCATTCTATTCTCTAAAATGCAATGAATGACAATGTACATGTACATGTCAGAGAAGACATGAAGCAAAACTAGAGAACGGACTAAACTACTAGCATAGATTGAGCCCCTCCCTATCTGCAATTTGCAATTAGAACACAGCCTTGTGGGTAGTTTGGTTGACTAGCCCATGAAGGTGTTAACATGAGCCACCATGTTCCACCATCAGTAGAAGAGCCAGACAGTTTTATTCCATTTCATTAGCCTTAATTGGCCAGATGAGGTCTTGCCTCTCTCTTCCCCCTGCCGATGGCGTCTCAGTTTCAAACGCTCAGATATTAAAACACACTGCACACGTACAACTTGTGGACTACCAGCAAAAGCGATGTTACAACTTTCTCGGCTCATTGACCTCCTAGGAGAAGTAACGATACGTGTTAGCGTGCACGTTTCTGATGTGAACACCACCAATAAAAGATTATCAAGTGTTACGTCTCGCTCGGCTACCAGTAACAAGTCCATCAAATCTTGAGACCCCTTACTGACAGTATGAATTCATATTTTGATTGCTTGTACATGTCCAATAAAACAACATGTTTAATGTAATTTTTTAACTGGCTTTTTTAATATGAACATGTACATGGGATGTAGACTAGTCAAGTTTGTGGTTATCTTGCTGGATGCTGAAACAACAAAAGTGAAAACAACATAATTGAGTGGGACGCTGTGTGTTTGAAATTGTTATGAAGCAAGACTGGGAAGCGAGCTCCTGAAAAACTGTGGGCCAACAACTCACTCATCATACACGTTATTCAACTTAAGGAAAGAATTTGACGTTGTTGTTTGTAAACAGAAAAAAAAAGAATGCTTTTAAATGTTCCACATGAAGGTCTACAACAGCTGGTAAACCATTGCGGACAGACCGATCGAGTTGATGCAGTCGCCATGTATGGGCTCGGTTAGAGTTCAAATCAATCACTCTGTAGCTAGCCAACCCTCTCTCTGCATTTCAGCACCATCAGCAAATAGATGGATAAAAGGGAGAAAGCTTGTTTAAAGAATTCATGGGTTCAGCACAGCACATCTTTTCTCTTTCTCACGACACATTTTGAAAGTCACATTGATGCATCAAATAAGCTTTACTCAGCAGTGCAGCACCCACTGGTTGTAGTTTTTGTACCCCTGATCTTTCATATGCAGCTTTATGGCATTGGCTCAGCATGAACTTCATTCACGAGTTTTTGGGTACAAGGAGAAGATCTTTATATCTCGTGACATGAGAGATTGTTAGTGCAGGTGATACTGAACACTGACAAGGTTTCTTCTAGGGAACGCAAAGAGAAATGTTAATCCTATTAGTCACATGACCCATTTCATTCTTTTCTGAGGGGATTAATGCCAGAAAAAGATGTCACCCATGGTCAATGGCGCAGTTGCCAAAACTGCAACCCCCCCAATACGCCCCTCTCATCTCTTGAAAATCTTCCCCTTTCCCTCCTCCCTCTCCCCCTCTGTTCCTTCTACTGCCCCGTTCTGTCCCTTCTACTGTCCCATTCTGTCCCTCCTCTTCCCCTTTCTCTCTCTCCTCTCCCCCTCCTCCTCTCCCCCTACACCCCCTCCCCCTCCCTCCTCCCCCTCCCTCCTCCCCCTCTCTCCTCCCCCTCCCTCCTCCCCCTCCCTCCCCCCCCCTCCCTCCTCCCCCTCCCTCCTCCCTCCTCCCCCCTCTCACCCTTTCCCCCCCTTTCCCTCCTCTCCCCCTTTCCCCACCTTACCCCCTCTCTCGAGCTCTACCTTCCTCAGCTCCGCAGGGACAGGACAGGAATATGCTATCTCCTTAAAAATCAGAAAGTGGAAGAAACACTCCCAACTAAAGACAGGGCAGAGTAGAGCAGAATCTGGCCAGACAACCTTGGCCAATAATAGACCTGCTGGCAGGGCAGCCTGAGTAGGGCAGGGAAAGGAAGAGACTGGAAGTTCACTCAGGGCACAGCACACCGGGATAAGAGGCCTCTTTAAACCAGTTAGGGTTCCACAGTAGCCACTACCAAGAAGGACTTGTGCCAGCTCTTTCCATTAACCTTAGTAGTTTCTATGCTGGCACAAACTGATCTCAGTCAGTCAGTGTTAAAAAGAAAAGGGGGGAATAAAGGGGAGAGTAAACCTAGACAATTATGTCCCTGCAAAGCATCAAGAGCCCCCATAGTAACCAAAGTTCCTCCGTGAAAGTGTATTTAATCCTTTTAATGCACATCATGGTTCAGGGTGTGCACTTCATTAAATCCAGCTTGGAATTTAAAAAAAGCCTCCTTGCAGACAATTTCAATATCATAGTTGATTGTCTGTAAACCAAGTCTGAGACAGAATATCACAAGCCTTTCAACTTCCTCTTTTTGTAGCCAACATATTCATATTTGTATTTTTCAGTATAAAATATAAAATTATCTAATCTGTTCACCAACCTTTCTTTGTGTCATTTCTGTTTTAGTAGTCAGACCTCCTTTCAAAGAACTCTCTCATCCTCCTTTGACCGCCTTTTATCTTGATTCTTGGTATTACCACAAACCAAAAACCTCTCTCCATGTACGATAGAGGTTACCACATAATCACTTGAAGAAAACTCCCTATGGATATTTCTGAGAAAGTCCCTGCCCTTTTCCCATCAGAAAAAAAACATGAACAAAAACAATGTGGATTGAGTCCACTGATGAGCTCCTTCTCTACCAGACTCCACACTGCCCTATGAGAATGATATGTACAAAAGTGCCCCAATGGTGCGTTAAGGGAAATCTTGTAGGATATTTTCCCCGTACACACAAGAAATTTCACTTCCTCTTCCTTAACTCTTCACTGCTGGCAAAGGCTTCAAAGAAGAAGTACAAAATCTGCAAGCACTTGAACAAGATATCCTGGCACGAAGTAAGCATGGCTGGGTCAAGAAACCTGGGATATTCATTATGATCACACCAGATTCAACAATTATCATTTCACTGAATTATTGATATGCCATGTTGCTTTATTTCCTCGATAACAAGGGAGCATGCTCATTGCACACGTATATAGTTTGGAATTTGGTTTCATGAGGAACCTTACAGTAGCTCTAAAAAGCTGGGAGGAGCATCGAACAAGCTGTAATATAAAGTTTGAAAAGGGGTTCTTCTCTTATTTAAACAGGGAGGGGTACAAATTGTCAAGAGCCTTTTTTATTTTGAACATCAATTGAGGCTTCATATCATCAAACAAATAAACTGTAATAAAACTTTAAAATGGGGGCTGTTGTCATTTAAGGAAAGGGGGGGGGGGATAACTTTCTTTGCTGGTAGGAAAGGACACCAGCTCAGGTGAAAACAAACTCCATAATCTCTAGAAAATCTGACTGAACCAGCAATAATAACAAATCCTCTTCTATCTCTGCTCGCTCCTTATTACACTGTACGTAAGGCGCCGAAGCTGCCGCCTTCTTTGGCACAAGTATGATGCTCATTAAATATATTTCTTTTTTTCTACTGAACCTGCATCACCATTCTAGGAAAAGCCTTGTACCTGAAGGAGATATTCCCAGACAACGCTACATTTACATGAAAATACACTATTAGTTACTAAATCCCCTAGGCTCCTAAAACTTGGTATGCCAGCAATGCAACCCATCTATTCAATCCAGGCTCCTGGTTACGCTCTAGGAAGCTCCTTAGCAGTTCGACTTTTTATCTCCTTTTTCATTTACTTCACTGAAACACCCTTTTTAAATGATTCACAAAGATGGTAACAGATAGCTGGTATATTTTGAATATAATGGCTAAAGCACTATTTGCTCAGGAGCACAATATATCTTTTCTTTACACAAATGTTCTCCTCCTGTTCGTAAGTCTCAGGTCAAATGCCCACTAGATCAAAGACAGACAGACGGACAGACTCTGAGAACAGAAGCTTCCCTTATTTAATCCCACAACATTCCAGATATGAAATGAGAGAGGTTTGGGTATTTTATGAATGGCCCCCATGAAAAGGCCAGTGGACTCAGTGAGGATGCCATCTATCTTCCATTTTGAATGGTATTGCTTACACTGCGTCACAAGTGTGTGTGTACACAGACATCTGTGTATGTGTGTGTGTGCTGTTCTGTGTACATGTATGGAGGTGTAACCTGAAAGTGACCTACAGTATACATGTCCTCTTGGATAGCGTGCTCAATGCAGTGTGCAAGACTTTAGACCATGTGCTCTCCTCTTTCTCTCTTCCTGGCCTCCACTCTTTCTCTTCAACTCCCTCTCTTTCTCTCTTTCTCTTTCTCTCTCTCTCTCTCTCTCTCTGTCTCTCTCTCTCTCTCTCTGTCTCTCTCTCTTCTATTCTATATTGTGCTGAATCAGATAATCCTTTTTGCGTGACAGAGCACATAAAATGCAAAATACAAACTTAACCTTGTCTGGTTCTTCCATTCCCAGACAACTATGAGTTTGATTGTATGAATGTCAAGAATGTGTCTCGAGACTACACATTAGAGGGAGAAAATTGTACCTCAGAAATAGACACTGTCTATGGGTAACATCAAACGCTGCATACAGAGCTACTTTTCAAGCATTATGTGATAAAACAAACATCCTAAACTATGTTAGGTAAAATGCAGATTTTTTTTTTTAAAAAGTCACAGGGGATTTTTCAGTACTCTTAGGGGCTCATTTAAGCTCTGCAAGGGCTAATGATATTTCCTCATAAATTAGAGGGTTATTGAGAACAGATTTCAAACAAGGGGCATTACATTTACATGAGTAAATATTCAGCTTTCCATTCCACACTTGTGAGAAAGAGGGTAATCTCATTCCTTCATAAATCCCTTTTTTGCAGGTTACGCATGTCTTTGAGAAGAAAATGCCGGAAGTACATGTATGAAGCTAGTATAGACTGTTGAAATGTAGATCTATATGCGACACAAAATAATTGTATACCTCTAATATTTCCCACATTAACACCACAATCCTTTTTGGTGACGCACTTGCAAATAGGTGTAAGAAATATCTTTTGTTGATCGATCCACATGGAAGCACCATATGGCATACTTTGACGCTGAAATATGTCTTCCCTAACCTACAACGCGCATCGGTGCATGTGTATGACACACACGTTTTGTTATTTTCCCTTGCTTCCAACAGTTTGTTCTATATTACTCTTTGTATTTGTGCTTCTTGTAATTACCCTGTAAGAAAATAGCCATAAATCAATTTGAGGAAGTGAAAATTACCTATAATGCGAGTGCACATGCAGCTTGCAGCAACCAGTCACCTTAACCTTTTGAGACCCTGTTCAACATGTAACACAATTTTTCCTACATTTTTTTTTTACAACATAATGATGAACATGCACAATTCATTATTATCCATTGGTATACCTGAGTGTAGCCAGAAGGAAAATGTAATTAATCATCATCCAGCTGGTACAAAGGCTAGAATTGTAAGCTTGGAGGGAAAGAGAAACAGAGAACCGCGCCAAAAGCAGTATTGTATGGGCCCCAGCGCGCACACAAAAGCCCCACCTACACAAGGCTACATACCACAAAAATCAATACACTCTCAGGTCCTTCAGTACTGGGCACAAAGTAGGGCTAGCTGCTCATGAATATGCATGAATTACAGAAAGGTGGAAGAACAGGTTTCCCCCTAGAGGTGTCTACAAATATATAGCAGTAACTATCTTTCCACTTTTGTCTTTCCGTCTTTCATCCACCCACTCCCCTTAACCTCCTTGTGTGTTGCGTACATTTATGTGTCTGTATGGGGGCATGTGTGTGTGCGTGAGTACAACATGTAAGTGTGTGTGTGTGTGTGTGTGTGTGTGTGTAAGTTTTGTGTGTGTGTGTGTAAGTTTTGTGTGTGTGTTGTGGGTGGGTGTAGATGTGGGTGGGTGTGTGCATGTGTGTGTGTGTGTGTTTGTGTGTAACTACAATGTATATGAACCATGAGAGGCTTCATGTACATAGATAGCGCAAGAGCTCAATATACAACATGCCATGAATGGTCGCCCCTTTCACTCGTTTACGCTTGAAAGCCAAAATGGGCGCTTACCACCACCCCGGCAGACAGAAAAGAACCCTCTCGTGTTAATCTCAACAATCAATAGAGGGTCATTTGGGCCCTCCTTTGTGGCGGAGGATGTATTCCCCCTTCTTTATCCCAGGAAAGTGCAAATAGTTCTCAGAAAGAGGAAAAGGTTAATGGCACAGCACAGCACCAAAGTGATTTTCAGACACACATTTCTTACATAGTCATAACCTGTTGCCAATACACGGATGTTAAAATCAGCAAGATCTACGAGTACATTGACAAGACAACTGGTTATATACTATGTGAGTAGGGCAAGCTGGTGTGATCATAGCAGCGACTTTCATTCAGACACCAGCCCACAGCCCACTAGCTCATTAAGTGGGACCAGTGAGTCAGCAAGCCGCAAACCCTAAGAATATGACAACACCACTTCGGTACTCTATTTGTCCAGTCACTCATCACTAAAAGCATAGAGTAAGTGAGAGAGAGAGAGAGAGAGAGAGAGAGAGAGAGAGAGAGAGAGAGGGGAGAGAAGAAGGAAGAAATTCCTACTGCCTAGAAACCAAGGCTAACATTACATACAGGTAGTCCCAAAATATACCTGGCTGTAAAAAATAGCAGCTCTTGTATTATTTGGACTCTTTCTTGGTGTCACTTCCTTGTGTGGGGGCGATTGAATGAGAATTCCTCGAGTCCTCACAGCTCACATCGCTGTGTCACACACAGCCACACATACGCAGATTGAGAGAGACACTCCTCCCATTCTATCATGGAGGTTTGAAGGGACACAAGTTGCAGGGCAAAGGCTTTTCCCACGCTCACATTTATATACAGAGCACCGAGCCATGAAAACTAAAATATTCATAAATTGTTGTAAGGATCTCATTAAGAATTTTATCTTTGCCCTTCTGCCTCCTTGACAAGCAAATTCTGTCATAGCGTGTTTGCGGCTTATCCTCATGAATGTATCGGAATGTGAGGCATTTTAATTACATCTTAAAGTCTCTGCTATGGATATAAGTTTCAATACTGATTATTGAATGAACTATTTACAGGCTTTAACAATAATACTGCTTTGTGGCACCTGTTTTTGGTTTGAACATGTGTCAAGTTTACATAATCTGGGTGTGAATACCATCAATGCGCTAGAATCAAAATGAAGCAAAACTCCATAGCATGGGACCTACATGTATGTGTACACAAGGAGATACGCGACAGGTTGAGGTGGATGAGTGCACATGTATGACAGAGAGAAGGAAAAAACTGGGGAAACCCGAGTTACCTTCTCCCCCTAAAAACTAAGCCACATTTCTTACCTCCTCCATTGGAATAACAGAGGTAGGGAAACCTCCATACATTCCCGAGGCCTACGGCATAGGACACACATGATAGGATGAAGTCCAAGTGATTGGACCAGTTTCCTCGTTCCACGTTCTCATCCTCCTTCTTGGAACTCTTTGACGTCTTGGAGGTGTTCGATACGAGAGATACTTGATGAGACTGGAGAAGAAGAAGTGTGAGAGGCGAAACTTAAGTTTATAATGCAATAAGCAGTTGTCATTATGTATTGACATTGATGGAACCTTTTCTTCTGACTGCCTAGCAACAAGTCATTACATTGCTATTCCCCCAAGTGATGCTGTGTCAATGGGGGAAAACACTTTGAATAATGCATTCTAAGTAATCCCACTAGTAATACACACAAATAAAAAGAGGAAGAAGAAGGATACGAACAAGAGAACAGAAGGGGAAAGAGGATAAAAAAATACCTAGAAAAGGAAGAAGAAAACAAGTTGCTAAAATGATTAACAGGACTTCCTTAGATTTTTATTTTGCATTTAAATAATGTAAACGAAGGTGTTACTATGGGGATTATTTGTAGAAAAGCTAGAAAAAAAAAAGCATCAAGATGGTGTACTCACATCATCTCCATTTGGTGGACCGCCATTTCGAACCACACCATTCAAAGGAAGCGTCACCTCTCCCTGTAAAGACAAAAAAAAGAGTGAAAATATGGTAAAAATCATGAATGTATTTGGTAACAAGTTGGTTCAAGGACAGTTTTAATATAGAGAAGAGCCCCTTCCGTAGACGCGTTGAGCCTTTTCTCCAGCCCATATTTGGCTCTCGCCAGGTCGCTCGAACGGATGTCTTTGATTTTCCCCCGGTTATTTAGGGAGTGTCAAATGAATTCGCCGGCAAGGCCTCCAAAATATGAATCACGAAAGAGAGACATTTCGTGCCCTTTTCCCCCAGCTTTCTCAAGTCACTTTAAACTAAAGTTGGACACATTTCTCCATTATTTCGCATGTACATGCATGAATTACATGTGCATTCTAAATATGCTGAAATTGCTAGGTTCAGCCATCACCCTTTATTTAGACTGTGCTAAGTACATGTGTACACCCATACCTTCTTGGGCTTTTTTTTTCAGCATACATGTACACCTGTACATGCAATTGAGAATGTTGTGAAAAGTATATGACATACTTGTTGATCAATATGAAAGTCTATCCGATTTTCATTTCCCTCTTTTTAAGGTATTTTTTTTTTTTTGACACAAATGTGACCAGACAAGTTCAAGATGTGAGCGTGCAAAACAAACCTATCAATCAAAATGAATATTTCAAAATGTGATGAATAAATGTTAACATGAGAAAGAATAATAAGAAAGCACTCCATCTCTCTCTCTCTCTCTCTCTCTCTCTCTCTCTAAAGCACATACATGTACTCAACACTGCATCATGTTACTCAGGAATTTTTTGACAATATTGGAAAGAAAATAGCTTTTTCCCCGAGAAACAAGAGAAAAGAAGAAAATTGATTGCGTGAGTCTCTTGAGCAGTCACAGCATCTCGCATAGCACAGCCAATCACACCCACGGTAGCCATCAATACCAACGCAAACAGAATCAAACAGAATCAAAGCAATGACCCTTGTGCAGTGGCAGCTGGGAGCGTCATAGCTTTGATGAAAACAAGTTTATTACGCACGCTAACAGGTGGGTAAAACATTCCATGCTATTATAGAAAAGAAGCATTTTCATGTAAGAAGAAAAAAAAATGCATTAATGTTATCAACTAGAGTATGGATTGTTGATTTCATTTCTGATACCAATTCTTCTTTTATACAACTGTTGTAAAGTATGAAATATTACATGTATGTCCTATTCTGAATTATATGCAAAGAATCCTCCCATCTACTTACATACATTGGAAGATTGATGATTTGTAAAATGAAATACAGAACATGTACTTTCGTACAAGGTGCTACACACTGGAGGGCCATGGATGTATGTGTCACCACGAAGCTACTGCAAAACACCTACATAAGAATTAATGAACTACTCATTGAAGTAATTATCACGAATCATTAATTTGCATGTCATGTTCCATTTCATTCCTGAGCTAGAAACCTCGTGTACTTGTAATGGGAGAATACATACATGTATGTAAACAGTAATCCCTCTTGTCAATCAAAGTAACCACTGGGTTGTGGATCTAATTTGCATATAACTGTCATGCAGGGGGCAGGAGGCAAGGGCTACTAATGAGGCAGTTGTATCCTTGACTCCATTCAGGTTTGATCTAGACCAGTGCTTTGTGCTACATGTAGTTAATCCCATTAAGGCTTACCTCACCTAATCCCTTTCCAGACAGGGGAGATTACAAAAGGAGGATGTATTTTTAGTATTGACCTTCTTTCCTTCAGTGCCCACTGCAAATTGCTGCACTGCCACAATGCATGTTCAAGTTGAACGTTCACAGTACCTCACAATACATAAAACACAAAGGTTTTTTACACATGTACATGTCCAGTATTGTGCCAATGGGACAGAGAAGTTTCAGACTAAATTCATACTAGAAAGCACATCAGCCTTTCTGGATCAAAACACTGGCAAAGGCGCATGTTTATATTCAATGCATTTGCCTCATGAACCCTTTTGCTTTCTAACCAAAGCCACTCCCACATATTTCTGTGTACTACATGTGCAAAACGGCTTAAGTGACGCATACAGAGTTAAGGTTTCATGCATGTGTACTTGAGCTTACCTCTTCCTCTTCTATGATTTCTTCCTCTTCTACCACCTCTACTAACTCCTCTTCTACTTCGTCATCTTGCTTCAGATGTTTCCACATTTTCAATAAGCACCTGGCGCTAATTAATCCCCACTGAAAAGACACTCAATACTCGTTCCTTCGCTGCGAAGACAACGTGTACACGCGCTATATGTTAAGTAGTCCACACCGGTAACTTGCCTTCGATCCGAACAGGAGCAGCACAAAATTGCAATATCCCCTCTCCAAGGAAACTTTTGGACTATTAATAAAAAGGAGGCTACACGATCTAAGAACTCTCATCGCCAGCTCAACCAATCATAACTCTAGGTTGTGCTCCTATTTTTTTTCTTCCCCTTGCCAGCTCACTCACGACAAGGGAATGAGCAATAGACAGACCCGGGGAGTGAGCCATACTGGGGCTCAGAGTGATTTATCTCAACAGGTTGTTGTCAAAGAAATCATCAGCTGAGATCATACTTTGACAAACACTCCCCCTTCATCAAGTGACAAGAATTGAGGATCCGGCTACACTAACTATTTCCCTTCCAGACAAAAAAAAATAAATAAAAAAATATGCTTTGTAGGAATGTGTGTGCTTTGCTGAATACAACAATAAGACAGATGTATGAAGATTAACTATATTATTATATGAAGTATATTTCAAAATTGAATTGTAGAATGCTATAGGTCACATTTATTGACCTACCTACATGTAATCCTTCAAAGAAAAAAAATAGTTCAAATTACAATAATTGCCACTTGCTGGCATGTCATTTAATTTGTCATGTTCATAGCGTTTTAATCTTCTTCATTGTTTGTTCTTGTTCTTTTTTTTTCTTTACTTTTCTCTTGTTTAACTTTTCTTTTTTATCTCTCTTTTTCTTTTTTTTTCTTTTTTTTTGGGGGGGGGGGGGTGGGGACATTATTTGTAATTGTAGGTCACTTGGGTACAGGTGAAGCAGACCCCACCTAGTACACTATGTTCGGAGCTTTTGTTTACATACACCGAGCACTCGAGACACCAGGAAGAATTCCAAATGAGCCCCGTCATCACTGTCAACACTCTACATCATCCTTTAAAATTAGAAGCTTCCCATGAAAATCGAACGAGGGGGGAAATTGAGGGCAGGTTCTGTGTGGGTATGTTGCCTAACCGCTAATCCATCATTGCCCACAACCTGACCCCATCCCCCCCCCCCCCCCCCCCTTGATGGGAAGCATTGAAGAATTCTCTCTTTAGTCCTTACCCCTCAACCCTTCTCTCTATTTCTTATTTTTTTGCATGTTCTGCCCACAACCATCTCGTTCTTATTCTCGCTTGTTCATCAGCCAACTTTCTTTCTTTCTCTCACTCTCATGTTTCTCCTACAAAATTGTTGTAATTATGAATATGTATATCAGCTATCATTCAAAAAAGTGCAAATGTCCAGATTTTGTACACTTTGGTGCAACATAAACAAAACGTAGTGCACTATACTTAAGTACACATTTACTTTTTGCACAATCTGCCATTTTACCTATTACTAGATGAACTTTCCACACCATTTTCAATTCTTTGCATTCAAGCAAGTTAACAGGTTTTCTTCAGTCCTTGCAATCCCTAACTGGGAACGAACAAATACTAAGCCGACTTCCTCAAGCATGATTAAGCAAAATCACCCATTTTTGAGGGCAGAAATTTGCCTTTTACCAAGCCACACCCTCTGCCAACCCCATTCATCCTGTGCAGAATGCCATATTAGGATTGTGTGTATACACAAACTGGCACTACCACAGCAGAGTGCATGTAGAGAGTGGATATGGACACACACACACACACACACATCTACACCAGCTACAGTATACACAATAAAATTACACACTCTCAGATGCCATTTCCAAACCCATTGCAAGACTTCTCAGAGAAGAATTGGCAGTGTGCCAAAAGGCTGATGCATTTTCTAGCTTCACTCCATGCCCAAGCAAGCATCTTATTCTTTAGTTCCTCCATGTCAGGCGACTGACGTACATGTAAATGCTCCGCAAATATTCTGGCAAAGTCGTGTTCACTTCAAGTGGTATCAAATTAAATCCCTCTAAGCCAGTCAACCACCTACATTTGTACATCAATTCTTATGTGCGTGTGTGTATGTACATGTCTTTGTACATCTTTCCCCCAAAACAAGATAAGTCTTAACATTTCATGAATGTCCTCTTCATACATTAATGCTAGTGAAACATTGCCTAAATGTTTAAGACACCTACCTCTTCATCTGGTGCATGCACATTTAGTTCCATCTTGTATCCATGGAAATGATCAACTTTCCTCAAAAATACTCAAAGCTATAATTGCACCTTGTTGACCAGTTTACTTTATGCCAGTATTGGTCTGAAGCCTGAGTAAAAATGTATACACTTCTCAGATTATACTTGATAGCACTGCCCTTCCTTTACCGTCACGCCGGTCACACTCTTTAGATGCTCTGTTCGCCTTTTTATATATCCAATGGAAGAACATTCATCATTGTTTGCAATTCAGACTTGCACGTCATTTCCGTACACCAAGCAGGTCGGTCATCAATGTAAGTGTGCATTTCATCATCTGTGTTATCAAACTTCTTGCAGAGACAGATCACATGAGCCTTGCTACAAGCTCAGTCATGCTCAGATGTAAACAAAACTCTCCAGGAGGTGTGGTGGGCAATGGAGGATGCCAATTGGCCAGCCGACGTGACAACAACCCCCTACACACCCCCAAAACAAAGCAATACTCCAAGCTTCCCCAAACAGAAGGAAACTAGAGAAGAAACAATGCTAGGCACACAGCCAATTTTTCAGAATTTGATGAGGGTTCCTGCATTCAGCGTCTCATGAAGTAATCAATAATATTCTTTTAAACAACGAGCAGGCACACAAAGGTAGGCTTGCAGCGGGGATGCACATCAATGCCATCGGAACGTCAGAGTCGGTATGAAAACCATCACGAGGCGGGAAAAGCGACATGACCATTGGCGGAGGATTCATCGATGCGACATCTTCAAAGCTGCGTCAGAGACATTTGTTTACATTTTTTGGCAGAGCGGCCTTGGGGGCTAATGGATGCCGTCAAACTCGAAGTAGAACGCTGTAAAGTTCAGGTAGTGGATTGCTATGGAAATTGCACACATCCAATGATGCTATCCATCTTCAGACTTACAATCCATACATTGTCAGCCATATTCTTTCCAACATTCATTGGGCATGTAAAAACAACCTGTAATAATTGATGTACAATTTAAACAGGGATGGGAAGTACAGGTATTGTCTCATCATCATCAAATTTAGCATCATGAAATGTTGGAAGTTGTAAGGCAAGTCTCTTCATCATTCTTGAGGCTTTAAACCATGTTGTGTCATCACTCCCTCAATAGCAATCACTTAACTCGATTATGGCAAAGCTTGACAAAACAGGTCCAGGTGAAGTGCGGTAAGGGTAACGATGACATTTTCAGAACAGACGTTTTTCTCGATACCCTGCCAAATTGGCTCGCGATCTTGCGGAAAACCATGCTTGTAAAAAAAACGTGGGCAGAAGCTAGTGGCGAGAATGAATGAGGCCTCGGGATTAACAAGATTGCTCTTACTCACCACAATCTGAGTGGCAGATTGCGCTGTCTCAAAATAAATTCTTTCTTAAAGATCTCACTAGTTGAGCTGGGCACGGACTAATTTGGCATGTCCTGGAGCCATCAACAATCCTGGCACAGGTTCTTTTCCCCCTAATAAGGAACAGGTTTCCTTCCAGAGTCTGCCAGGGAAACATTTGTGGATGCTAATCATTAAGTCACATGGCAGTTAAACTTCTACAGACAAGATAGGCTTGTTTAAGAGAGCCTCCTAATTTCCATTCCCCTCATCAATGCTCCCTGTTAAAGTGAAGCATGGTTATGAATCTGCTGCTTACAAGCCAAGAACAGCAGTCTACTCTAAACTTGCTTGAGGGGAACTGATGATGAAATGTTTCTGAAATGGTAAACAAACCATCATCTCTTTTCTTCAAAGTTATACAATGGACACACAGAGTATGAATTTTGCAGTCATAACAAAAGACATGTCCATGTGTACATGTATAATGTACCTAACATGTTTGCTCTAGTGGGCAACATGCATTAACTTTTAACATTCTGAAGCAAAATGGCCCACAGGTACAGATGTGAATGCTTTGAGTATTTGAGTTTCCTACAAATCTCTCTCTTATCAGCTTTCTGAGAAAAGAGGGCCCTGTCTGAGCTGGCAAGCAAAGTGCTAAGTCTGATCAAGATTCCCATTCACTCACTGGTAATCATGTCTAATCTTTACCCTTGAATATGGAGACTGTGTCCCTGCCTGCCTAATCTAGGGACTCTCGATCGCTCTCATTTTTCTCAACAAGGAAGTACCGTCTCTGCACTTTCTAAGAATTCAGCAATCAAAACCATTTTCCAGAAAGACGCTGGTTTACTACGGGGATCTTAACTCATTTATTACCAGAGCAGCTGAGCTTGTAGCAAAGTTATACAACTGTTCATGTACAGACCTACATGTACCAGTACATGAAGCAACATTGTTTATCATCCCCCACCTAAATATTTTACATGAAGCACTCTACACATTTTGTCAGCAAGTCATGCATGTTTATTGTAAAGTATGTGGACATCAAAACAAGTACTAGTACTTCCAGAAGTTAATATGACAGCTGAAAGCCTTACAACACAATAAGCACACTCAAGTCTATGGCTCATTCAATATTGCATAGAGCATGTGGTGGCGGGAAAGTAGAGCCTTCCCTACAGTACAGCATGTGGGGGAAAGTCTTTGAGTCTTCTGCACACATACCAAAGAACATGAGACAAAAACCCAAGCAGGATTAAGGAACAAAGGAGACTTGTTAGCCAAGACTGCGCCCCAGCTCTTCAAAGGAATGCATCTTTAGGGCGTCAGCTTTGGGCCTGTTCTTTACAAAAGCGGGCCTCCCAATTTGCTGTCATTGAATCAATATGTAAAGAGCCCAATTCTTAACCTCTCCAATACCCCACTGATCATCCGTAGAAACTGAAAGACCGTAACGATTTGTCCGTTTGGTCCTAATTCATTGGACACACCAGTAAAGGTGTAGTTGATGAAAAGAGTTATAAAAACATCAAACTACATGTACACGTATGTGCGTCATGAAATTCTGTGTTTTTGCTTACGAGATTTGCTCATTACACAATTGTTATTTCAGAAAAGGGCATACATGTACATGTACACCACAGACTTGGAAAAAAGCACCTTAAATTTATTCATGATTTTGCAAAGTCACCTCACCCTGCTTAGAGTAAATATTCTGAACAAAAGATAGTCAGTGAATGGATAAGTTCTGTTTGCAAATCCAGCTGACCTACACTGTACTTTTGACTTTCTGGGCCATGATCTTACAAATTGTAACTTCTTCAAGACATTCAATCCCAAAAAATATCAGTACTCTTTTGAATGCTCAACAAAAGAAAGATATAATTTTCATGACTGATTAAATTACATGTAGACTGATTTCAAGTGTTACGATCTTGACACATGTAGGTTTGGCTTGTTTGCTTTTGTAATTAGGAACAACCCTTCCTGATGTCCATCATGTATTTAATCTGTGAGATTAAACAAATACTAATAAAACACTGTGACGTTTGAAGGGCAGACATATCATTGGTGTCAGGATAAACAGACTTTAATTACAAATGTACACAATCTTACAAGAGCTTCTTGTCCCCCATTACCAAGAAAGGTATCGTTACCTTGTGAATAAACAATTTGAAGTACATGTTGTATTTCATAATGCATGTACAGTCATTAATAACTTCAAGAGAAGGCTCCAACAAAACAAAGTAATTATTCTGGCATTTTATCAGGTTCTGTCTTCCTATAGTATTCCCTTATCTCAATGTTCATGTACATGTACTTGAGACATACTTTACAGAGTTTATGTACATAGATATCTTAGATGTAATTTAACTCATCCGGACTAATGGTTTATTTATCAACTTCATTTCCTTAAACCTTCTCCTGCAAAAATGCTATCAATCACCCTTTCCTTTTTGCATCCTGGACAAGAGGCGTGTGAGTTCCTAGACATGATTATGAATGTACAAGATGGCAGACACATATCTACATGTGTACACTACAAGGAAATGCTAGAGGTTGCCGCCCTCGATTGCAAATTGCATAATTACAAGGCCTGGGTCACTATAGTATGCTGCAGCATTCATGCCATTTTCAAAACATTGCTAATGAGACTCTCCTCTCCCCACAAACACACGCAGGCAGGCAGGCCGCCATTCGTCCGCTGCTTGCTGCGTGCATGCATGCTACTGTCTAGCTCATTAACATCTCCAGGCCATATGCCCACTGAATGGGAGGGCTCAGACTTCCATTTATGGGCATCTTGTACCGCGCGGCACTATACCTGCTTAGTCTCCGCCAACAGACTGTTTCCCCACAGTGCCGGTGAGTTCACTCGACAGAAGGTGATATCGTATCCATGTAATGTTATGATTCAATTCCCAGATCTGCTCCTTGCGTGCTGGGCTCTTGAAACCGCACTAATTCCTTCCTTTCCGGCCGAGAGCATGACATTAATCTTAAACAAAAAGTGACCACACATCATCTCATCCATGCAAATCTCATCAAAAGAGGAAGTGGTTTGAATTTGTCACTTTTCAAGCGAAACCATTGGAATAATTCCAAGGTCTTGACAGGAGACGAAAGGGAGGGGGTTGAGTTGGGCCAAACTTGGGTTGGCCATTCATCCGCCCTCCTGCCAGCTTACTCGCCAATGAGGGAGCCCTGGCATCTTGACAAGAGCCGATGAGAAGCAGAGGGGAACTCAATCCCCCTGACCTCCCCATGACAGGCCTGCCTTTAGCGTGACCCCCCTATCACAACACAGGCGTCCACACTCAGCCCCTTCCCACTGAAGAAAGAACAAGACTACTGTTTCTTATTCATGTGATGTGTAATGTACAGTAGACACTGCCTTGTACCAGGAATATTTCTCCCCTTCAATCTTCTGTCTGGTTCTGTACTCTAGTCTTTACAAATCTTTCAGAGTTGAGCATAAAGAAACAGAGTAAATAAAAAAATAGGTAGTTTTCTTATTATCAGAAGATTAAGTGGTAAGATTTGAATGTGCAAGTGTACAAAGAAAAAACATTACTTGTATGGCCATCGGTGCATGCAACTACATGATGAAGATCGGATTGTGTCAATATTCCAAATCATTTCCACCAACTGATCAGTCCACACTTAATACGATGCTAGATTCAAACTGGAGAATATCTCTTTTTCTTTTTCAGATGTAGTACCAATTTGAGTACTTACATTCCTATCAAAAATCATTTTTAAGTCTGCTCTTTACACAAGCAATATCTTTAATCTACACAGAACTTTTAAACTTGTTTTTCTAATACATGTTAGAATCTAATATCCCATAAACATTTGGTCTGTTAGACTGTGTTAGAAAATGTAATTATGTTTGTAGTCAAAACGCAAGTGCAATGTTGGAAAATGATGAAGCTGAAGAATAAAGAGGTTGGTTAGAGCTGTAGCTCATAGTTTTCATTTCATTTCCACATTCAATGTTCATCATGACAAAGTTAACATTTAATACTAGATCTTACTTTTAAGGGTTAGACTTTCAAAGTGAGACTTTGTTTTGTAAAGAATGATCAATACAATTATTTTGTCTAAATGTTTTGCTCAGTATTGCTGGTTGTGACTTGCGCAGTCTGCAGACCAAATGACAAATGTGACCAAGCAACATGACCTCTACTTAACCATGTTCACAAGTTAAAGCCTAACCAAATCTAGATCTGACACTGATATGATAATCTGTCCTGACTAAGAATTAATCTTTACTAACTTCAGTTTTAGTTTTAGTATCGAATCTTCTTCTTCCTCGTCTACGTTTTAGAAATCTACCTCCACACCTTTCACTTCACAATGTCAATGAAATGTGTAAATCAAGTCTTCAATAATTTATTTTAAAATAACATCTTAAAGATGTTTGAGATCTGTGAGATACTCATTTTCTTTTCAATCTTAACACGACAAACGTATTCCAAGATTCACGTGAAACCAAACACAATCTACCACGTCGATGGAATAGGAATAGAAATTGATTTGTGAAAATCGTAGCGTGGTGCGGTGCCGCTCATTCATTTCCCGCGCAACCTATTTATGCATGAACGGCCACAGCCCAGTCGACCCAACCCCGCGCTGTTGCCATCCATCGCGCACAAGGCTTGCGTGCCGGTCCCGAACAATGCACCCGGTTTCTTCGCAGACGAGACAAAAAAAAAGGAAAGAGTAAAACCGCGTGGTCGGCGAAATCTGCGCCATATGTTACAGGCGAAAAATACGATCGGATAATCGCAACGAATGAATCCACAACTTGAAATATGAAATATCAATTGGAAAAGCAATAATCTATCAATGTAAACAAACAAAAGCTGTGATTTGAAGATGGTTCCGACTCCCACAACAAACGCAACAAAAACAAAAACACCGGCATGCGATCTTGGCCTCGTGGCATCAACTTCACCCACAAACTTCCTCAAATATCATTCGAAAACATTAACAATAGGAAAGTGAAAATAAATGGTTCATAAATGCATAACTTACGGCTTCCATTGCCTTCGTGGATTCAAAAGAAGTCATGATTTTTCTCGAACCGATGGCTTCTTCAGTTAATAGATAATCGCAAGACAAGATTGCTTAAAGATTCCAACCGCTTCGTCAGCCGTCGCTAGGATGTATGATGTGTACGTGTGTTTATGTGCGGCCGCGCCGGTTCTGTTCTGCGCACATGCGCCACAAAACACCGGTAGTATTATTATCATTCATTTACTACACTTTTCAGTCACTGCCTATTCTATTACTTATACGGGGGGGAGCAGTCTCTTACAACTCTTGTAGGAAGCACATTTAATACAATTATTTAGATTAAAAAAAGGAGAACTTAGCTATATTTTGTACTGCATTACTCAAAATTACTTTTCACTTTTAACAACATGATGAAAAGCGGTATTTTACATCCCTAATTGAACTAGTAATGTATTCTTGTCTACATAGTTGTCCCCTTTAGAAAAATGGAATGGACGAAATCGGGGTCATTTTTCGGGCAGACATGCGGCATCGATGCGGGAGCCTCCAATCACGTAGGGATCTGATATATCTTCTCACATATTTAGGATAAATCAATTTTTCTTCTCGGTTTCTGCCGATATGATAATAGAAGGGAAATTTTATACGCGCTTAACTTTAAGCGTAAATTTCGCCGTGAGAAATGTTGGATATCGCTTTTTGCCTTGAAGTACGTTTACATCCATTCATGAGAAAAAAAAAGTTGACCTCCCCTACTGCATAATGGACGCAACCAAAATATAAACAAAGTGGGAATACTATACACTGCATGCACTGACCATGGCGGGAATATGATGCGTAGGTAATATTATTATTACTCGTATACGTCTTCTATCGCACTGTTAATGATCATATCCATCACTTCCATCATAATGCATCCGCAGTACTATAACATCGTCGACAGTTTTGTGAATGTACTTGTACAGTAGTATTATCGTTAACGTGAAACGATCAAATGTTGTCGAGATATTATTTATTTTTTTCGTCAGGCATGTTCAATGCTGTTTACATGCATCACGTAGACACGTTCTATTCTTGCTATACTTGATGAGGTAGGTCAACAGTTTGCCTAAGAATGTCGCATGTTGTCTGGAAAGACAGCACTAGACCGATTTCTCCTTCTTCTTCTTTTTTTTTAAACATACCAACTGCTAGTAAACTAGTCGTCATGTTACTGACTTCTGAACATTTTGATTTGTTAATAAAACGGAACAAATGAATTGATATGCAACGAAAAGCTTAAGAGTGTAAGGCCTTTTCAAACTTAGTGGTCCTTAATGATGATTTCAAATTCACGTCTAGTTACAGCGCGTATCATTTATTAATACAACCATGAAATTAGAAGATTCAATACCTTATTGTGATTGTGACAACAAAACATGCAAAACATAACTGATATTAAGCCGACACTAGACCACAATCACTCAAAACCATGATATCCCTTCATGATGTTTCTTTGTAAGGAATTATATCTATTTTGGATATTTTTTTCAAAATAACCTTGATTTCTAATCACCAAGGGATTCCATGCTCGTCTTCAATATTATTGGTCCCTTTACTACTTTTTCATTTAAATGTATATCTGTTTTGTTACGTGCATTTAAGCCTGTACACATGGGTGGCTCTTACAAGATGATATTCAGTCTATCAATAATGTACATTAATTCATTCTAGATATGTATGAAATCATTTATTATTTGTTTGTTAATTCCTTGTGTGCCATATGTCTATTTTTTCAACGCTGATGTACAAAAATCCCATAGAGCAGCATTTTTCTGACACGTGAAGGATTAATTAAGCCGTAGTCTTCTTCTATTGATTGAGGGATAAAGAGGGTCACTGCATCTGGGACAATCGGATCAAGATGGCCAGTCTACTGGGCGTTCAACTGTTCTTACATAACAATAACTCATTTCTTACGTCTAAAGCCCCCGATTTCTTGACTTAAAGGGATAGTTGACCCTGAAGTTAAGTTCGTTTCAATGAAAGCAGAAAAAATGAAAGAAATATGTAAATGAGGTTTTGACGAAAAACGGCCAAAGAAAAAGAAAGTTATTAGATTTTAAATATTTGATTTTGTGACATCACGTACGGAATGCTCTCCCATATGTCGTGAACATTTTTTTTTTTAAATGTCCATTTTCTCAGAAGGATATTTACCATTTCACCCGTGCGTTTGATATATTATTAGACCCGGGTTTCTACACACATACCGCTATGAAAAGAATGTATTCCTTCATCAAAGAACATAAAAAAGGGCAATTTATGGATAAGGTAGTACACCACATTATGGGAGAGCACCTCGCACATGACGTCACAAAATAAAAACTTAAAACAATCATAACTTATTTATCTTTTGACCAATTTTCGTCAAACCCTAACTAATATTTTTGTATATTTTTCTGCTTCTATCTAAACCAACTTAATTTAAGGGTGAACTATCCCTTTAAAGGTGATATTCACAGAAAAATCCCTAAATGTGAAGATATTCATCTACAGAAAGCGTATTTATAAGCCATACAATGAGCTTGGATGACATTCAAACAATGTATCACTTCCGAAAAAGCGAACGGGTGGAAACAATCACCCTATTCTCTGAGACAAATTTTCCCTACGGCCTTTAGGCTTGATGTAAGAAATGGGATACGTTATTGAGCAGCACACATGCCAATCCACAGCTTCTTTTCCGCCAGAAGCATCATGCGTTATTAATGAAACAGTGATGGAAGTTGCTAGTAGATTAACAGGTGTGATACACAATGGACATTGTGAACATGTTTGTGTATATTGCAGTTAGTCTCTATAGCTGCGTGAAGCATATCCCGGCTGTGACGTACACACAAGCCACTTTCCCTTAGGCGATTTGGTAGGTCAGGAGAGGGTCAATTAAGTGAAATTTGATTTTCATAAAACACAAAACTGAACAATTTCATGGCATGTTAGCTGCATAAATTACTTTAATAACTCATTCAATTATAAAATAAACTGTATTTATTTGATGTTATTTCCGATAAGTATCACATTTTAGCTATCAGCGTAGTACTTACCAACACTGAGAGCCAGATAGTCGTTCGATGGGAGTTGTGTGTATTACTAGGCAAAAAAAAAATATGCACTAATGGCGTACCAGAAAAGAGATAAAAGAATATCGTAGGATTAGAGCTTGTCTACCTAGTGCCTAGGGTAACTACAATCGTAGAGCAATCAACGAAACAGATCAGTGAAAGTTTAGACGACACATTATTACCATTTGAAGTTCGACTTCTCAATAAATTGTCATATGCGAATGTGCAATGCATTGCATGCTACAGTAGATGAAGTACAACTAATGCCCTGTGCCAAGGACACAAATTCGTTCAGAACAATTGTATTATTGGATGGGCGTCATTAATTTTCCTATTCCCGAAAAATGCTTGAATGGTGAGAAATAATGGCATTTCCGCACACAATCAATTTAGCGAGACGTGCTCAACTACAGCCTCACGTACCTGGGTTTCTTGATTATTCTGAAACCTTCAGCCCTTATGCATTTTACATTCGTTGTTGTTCTTGCAAGATTTCACTCGAACAAATGCTGCCTTGCTATATTTCCCCTTTCTATTGAAAACAGGTACATATTGAAGGAAGTACCTCATTAAAGATTGTCCGTCCCTTTTGCAAGCTTAAAATGTGAAATCGTCTGTCACGATCGTAAATTGAAGAAAGTGTGATTCAAGACCATTTCTAAGAATATAGCATGTTGAAGCTTTCTGTGTATGTAAAAAATTTCAGCCTTTAAATTTCAAACCGACTTTTTTCGTACTACGAAAAAAGTATTAGTCTTTGTTACAGTATCTATGTGGTTATTATGCGTGTGTGAAATCCTAATTTTATGAGTAACTACCAAACTTTGGAGATGATTCCTTCCATAAAACATTTTTTTCATAATGCGTTTTATAATTTAATAAATAGATTAATCAATAAAGCATATATTTCAACACAAACTGCTAAGAGCCTGAGGTAAAGACTATTAATCGGACGTTGTTTACGTGCATTATTTGAATTTTACACTACGTATCAGTTTCAAATTGTGAATATAGAGCTTGCTAACACTTCTCTTTATGTTTTGCCAATGTTTCGATGGTTTTGTGGTGATCTGAAAAAGGGACTGGCTGTCTTTAAGTTTGTGTAAAAAGAAAGAATGGCTGACAAACAAGTTTTGTACACAGTACTATAGACGCTCTATACACATTCGTTGCACACCATAATTATTTTCAGGTCTGTCGAAGGCTCATTGATTTTGCTCTTTTTAACTCTTAATGTGCCAGAAAAAACAATAATGTCTAGTTCTATGGAATTCATATGTATTACTTGTTAGTAAATGCACAAGCGGCACACTCTAAGAAAAAAAGGTTCGTTTCAGCACCATTTTTGTCACAATAGCGGCACCATTTTGGCAGCACCATTTCTGGTGCTCATGAACACCATTTTGACATATAGAAGGTTATTGTCAGCACCGTTTTAGACAATATGGTGCTGATAAGAACATTTATTAAGTCAAGATGGTGCTTGTAAGCACCAACAATGGTGCCGCTATTTTGACGTTTTGAACACCTTTTGCGAACCGTTATTTCTTAGAGAGCAGGTAAAGAGCTTAAGTCACCGTAATAATTATATGCTCTAGACTGTCGGGTTTTCAACAAATTTTGCAGATAGACTTTTAAAAAAATCCTTCTTCCCTCTTTCCACACTGAAGGCCTGAGACAGTTTCACCTTCATGTCTGAACTATCTTGTGGGCGGAGCGTTGTTAATTTGAAGAAAAAAAATCTCCACCGTCTAGAACTCAAGCTAAGAAATAGCGAAGAGTGAAACCGCCGGGCTCATTAATCTGCAAGACAAAAGGATGAGCAGGAAGGTATGCGGGAAGGAGATTCGGGGAAGAAAAGAGAACAATTGAAAGTGCTTTAGGTAGGAGGCGTTTGAGGGGGGGGGGGGGTGGAGAAAGGGGATGGGCCTACGCGGTTTCGATCTAACGATTTTCAATGTGTAGGGGAGCTAATGATTGTTGACTCCTGATGAAAGCTCCTTGTCCTCGAGAAAGTACGTTCCATCCGCAATACTGCTTGTTACCCAGGATAGAATGTAAACATTCATTGGATGTTGTTTACTTTTGATGTGCCATGGGTGCATTTATTCACCAGCATTGCACATAAATCACATGGAGCTGTTTGTATCTGGCAAAGGAAGGGTTAACTGGTGTCATGATGGTGTATTGGTGATTAGAGGCAAGGATTGATAGGCGATATTTGTGATACAGGAGCGTGTTGGGACAGCGAATCAGGAAGTTAATGGAAAATTAATGGGTTTTTTTCTGGAGGATAAGAACAGAGGCAGATAGTCTTCATGAGGGACTTAAATAGTGAGAACAAAACGACGATGGGCATCTATTTAGTTTTGGTTAAACACTATCATGTTTGCAAGACGTCTTACAACCTTCTATAAATCTTTTAAATAATTATTACGGATGTTGACTCTTTGACTAAAGACTAGTGAAATTGTTCTCGAGTTGACTCATGGACTAAAGGCTCGTCCAACCCAAACATAGGCCCCTGTCTGTTGTCGGTGTCTAGACGGAGCTGTGAAACATTGATTTTGCCCAGCGATACTAATGTCTAAATGTTGCCGGTTACGTAATAAGTGGGTAGGCCCGCCAAACGCCTACGCCTTTACGCAAGGCTGAATCCATTCTCTCAGGTTTTATCTTTCGTTGGCGTTTGACCTTCCTCTAGGATTAAAACCTCTTTGAGAGCGGGAGAGAGTAGACAAAATACTCGGAATTGTCTTGTCATGTAATACATGATCATGTGGCCTCGCAAGGAAATACTATACTAGAAGCGTGGACGTGGTAGGGTCCATGCTAGAAGTATGCTCGTTATATGAATGTTGCTATTTTTATTATCATTATTATTGTTACTTGACTTTGTTTTTACATAATCGTTCTATTGCTATCACAAGTAGTATTGCCATCACTGATAGTGGCGGAAAGTAGATACGAGAAGTAGTTATTAGTAGTAGGAGTAGAAGTAGTAGTAGTAGTAGTAGTAGTAGTAGTAGTAGTAGTAGTAGTAGTAGTAGTAGTAGTAGTAGAAGTAGTAGTAGTATTAGTAGTAGTAGTAGTAGTAGTACTACTACTACTACTACTACTAGTAATAGTAGTAGTAGTAGTAGTAGTAGTAGTAATAGTAATAGCAGTAGTAGTAGTAGTAGTAGTAGTAGTAGTAGTAGTAGCAGTAGTAGTAGTAACAACAGCAGTAGCAGTAGTAGTGAAATAGTAGTAGAAAAGTAGTAGTAGCAGTAGTAGTAGTAGTGGTGGTAGTAGTAGCAGTAGTAGTAGTAGTAGTAGTAGTAGTAGTAGTAGTAGCAGTATTAGTAGTAGAAGTAGTAGTAGTAGTAGTAGTAGTAGTAGTAGTAGTAGTAGTAGTAGTAGTAGTAGTGGTAGTAGTAGTAGTAGTAGTAGTAGTAGTAGTAGTAGTAGTAGTAGTAGTAGTAGTAGTAGAAGTAGTAGTAGTAGTAGTAGTAGTAGTAGTAGTAGTAGTAGTAGTAGTAGTAGTAGAAGTAATAGTAGTAGTAGTAGTAGTAGTAGTAGTAGTAGTAGTAGTAGTAGTAGTAGTAGTAGTAGTAGTAGTAGTTGTAGCAGTTTTCTACTTTTTCTTGTTCTTTTTCTATTATTGTATATCAAAATAGAATCCTGTTGAACTCGTTTGTTAATTTCTGATTGACATCGAACGAGAGGGACTGCTCGCATGGCCAGCTATCAACATACACGAAGTGGTCGTAATCATGGAAATAGACTCCACAGAAATGACCATCATCACTATTACTACCGTCGTCATCACCATTATGCCATCACCACCACCAGCTTTGTGTTTATGTGCTTCCAACTCCACGGAGGCTTCTAACATACTCAGTACTACACCATGACAAGTCTACCACTGTCTACTGAGGAATTCCACATGTAAAGAACACATGGTCCTGGGAGGGGTATGGTCGCCAACACACAGAGCTCAACACTCAACATGCTCAGTGGTACTGATACCGTATAATGCTGTGCAGTGCGTGTCTACATACTTGTGCACAGAACATACAGGCCAATCAGTCAATCTAGATCATCGCATTATGATAAAATATCAGACGGTCTATGGCAATGAAACTACCCGCGTCACATCTCAAGCTCTTAATGACGTCATCTCGCGTCATGCCCGAGTCGGACTCAAGTGGCCTGGCTAAGGAGCGATATAGATGTGGAACGGTAAAATCACGAGATATACCAGTCATGTTGGGAGAGATGGGTATATAGAAAGAGGGAGACAGAGAGAAAGAAAAGGGGGAAGAAAGGGAGAGAGAGAAAGGGAAAGAGAGGTAGAGAAATGAGAGTATATATTCATGGGATGTATCAGTCATGTATGGAGGGGTAGAGAGAGAGAGAGAGAGAGAGAGAGAGAGAGAGAGAGAGAGAGAGAGAGAGAGGGACAGGGGTGCAAGAGAGGGAGTGAAAGAGGAAAGAAACGATTATGATAATGGCGAGGGAGAGAGAAGGTACAACACTTAATAATGACGGGAAAAGGGCGAGAAAGGCAGAAAAGCAGAGAATAATATTGAATGTTACTGATAATCATTTAGATGGAAATTTGAAGAGAAAGAAAAGGGGCAGAGAGAGAGGTAGAAAGGGGCTATGGAGAAGAGGGAGAGAAAGGGAGAGGGGGGGGGGGGGAGAAAGAGGGAGAGCAAGAAAGAGACAGACAGGCAAAGGTGGCAGAGATGGAGATAGAAATGCGAGGGTGAAAGAGAAGCGTGGATCTACTTTGGTTATAGGAAGACGTGAGTTTTATACAGGCTCGTATCTCCTGCTTTGACAATTAATGTCTGGGTGCATCTCAATAGATAATTGTACAATGAATGTCACATCCACCCACGACCACTCTACAAGCTGAACTACGGATGAAGGGATTACAACATCCAAGCGTTGTGGTTGTGACATTTGAAGAGAATAAAAATATAAAACATGGTTATATTCGTGAGTTGAGTGGAATTCCATCACGCCAATTGCTCAGTGTGTTGTATTGATCCGCCGTTTAACCCTTCCCGTACTATAGGATTTGTGTACATCACCCGTGAAAGTCTACACACGTGGCAAGTACTGAGTACTGCAGTCACCCGATAGTGGTGTGAAACATTCAGTACGGTAGTCGTTAATGAGATTGCCTTCTCTGTGTGACGTCACCTTCAGCTGCTGTCTTGGAATGCAAGGTGCAAAAAAAAAAGGTCATCATCATTTTGTACATCCTTGGAATAGCATAGTAGTACGTGTAGCTATAGGTAGCAGCAGTATGGCAGCGTTGAAGGGGCAGGTCAAATTACCCCCCCCCCCCCCCCCCCTCCACACACACACAATGACAATGACAATGACAATGACAATGACAAACACACACACACGCACACACGCACACACACACGCGCGCGCGCGCGTGCGCGCATACACACATAATCTCTCTCTCTCTCTTTCTCTCTTCCTCTCTCTCTCTCTCTCTCTCTCTCTCTCTCTCTCTCTCTCTATTTCTCTATATCTCTCTCTCTCTCACTCCCTTTCTCTCTCTCTCTTTAATCCTATAGTATGATTCCAACAGATGTTAATAACACTCCAGGCGGCTTATAGAGCTCTTCTCATTGGACTTGTTGGATGCATGATAGGATAACACGGTGGAAATTACAATAAACTTTATAAAGCAGTGAAATAACACGCAGGAAAAAATAATCAGAATAAAAAAAAAAGTTATCAGTACAAAGACATCTACGTCGGAAGGTCAAATAGGTACTATTAGATAGCAAACAATAATTAGCAAATATTTCCACTCTGTGCCTGCCGCTGACCCATCGCGTTAAAAAAGTCAATAAATAAAATGGTATCAAAGGATAATGGTAAATCATAAACACACCCCATGATGGAAGGTTAATTCCATTAGCAGATTAGCTTACTAGAAATATATATACTATTTCGTGTTTTTTGTTCCCGATCAGTATACTGTAACGATTTGTTTGTTTGTTTGTTGTTGATTTTTAAAGGGGGTAGATCAAATGATTATGTACGATTACACCAAACAGGCTCAGACGGTTATGGGATATTGTGGTTCATATACGAGGTCATATTCAGAAGCAAAAGCGATACAGACAAGTGAAGGACAGTTTTGTTGCTTGATTTCAGACGTCCTTAGTAATACTTTCCATTTAAACACAAACAAAATCCGAAGATTCAAACCTGAAAAGGTGATTAGAAGGTATTATATTAAACAATATTGCTTCTCATGATTACTAAACGCTGTCAATAGTAAAGATTTTAGCAGTTTTGTTGCGTGGGAGATATATTTCTCTGCTCTGCCAAACAGGTGTAGGAAATATATTAATCAGCATGAGCTGACGACCAAGTGGAAACATCATGGTCAACAATAAATGCTTTGTTGTGTTGTGTCTAGCTGTGTCTACCTGCTCTGAGGCCAGGGGCACCCACACACACACACACACACACACACATATATACACACACACATACACACACATACATACACACACACACATATATACACACACTCAATCACTCACGCACAACACATGCGTCTATACGCTGTGTTTACGCTCTGCCCCTCCCCCCTCCCTTTTTCCCCCTCTCTTCTTTTTATTCCAGAAGTCATAACAGAAGCACGGAGGTCAGTCATATAGGTCGTGATCTACAATCATTGTTACAGATCATACTACTAATCTTTTGATCTAATAACTCATAACACAATTACTTTTCGGGGACAATAAGACGGGTGCTGGGTGAAAAAAGGTCAGGGTATGAAGATTGACCCCCTCTCCTCCCGAGTGACCTCGTCTCGTATTCAGACTGGACGTCCGGTCACGAGGCTAACAAATCAACTTGAAGGTGAACTATAAACTAATATCGCGATTGATGGAGCTGGGAAGTATTGTATTAGCCAGACAGACAGAGCGGGGAGAAGTCTGGGTGATGACGTCATGACATTGATGAATGATTATGCAATGGCCACTTGATGTCAACTTCCATTATTGATGCTTTCCGTCAAGAACAGCAACGGATGGTTTTGATAATTCTGCAAGTTGCTGCTCAACGTTGATACTTTATGATGTTTTGGTACTAGTAGTAGTAGTAGTAGTAGAAGTAGTAGTAGTAGTAGTAGTAGTAGTAGTAGTAGTAGTAGTAGTAGTAGTAGTAGTAGTAGTAGTAGTAGTACAATATAGTAATAGTAGCAGCAGCAGTAGTAGTAGTAGTAGTAGTAGTAGTAGTAGTAGTAGTAGTAGTAGTAGTAGTAGTAGTAGTAATAGTAGTGGTAATATTAGTAGTAGTAGTGGTAGTAGGAGGAGGAGAAGAAGAAGAAGAAGAAGAAGAAGAAGAAGAAGAAGAAGAAGAAGAAGAAGAAGAAGAAGAAGAGGAGGAGGAGGAGGAGGAGGAGGAGGAGGAGGAGGAGGAGAAAGAGGAGGAGGGGGGGGGGGAGGAAATGCTTTAGAAGTAGTAGAAGACATAGAAGTTGTTGTAGTATAGTAGTACTACTACTATTAAAACCAACACAGTCGTTTGCAATCACACTGCAATGCCTAATATACTATCCCTAATAGCATTGCACTATTAAGGAGTTCAATCCTTTGAATAAAACAGCTTGAGCATATTGTACATCCGTTTTATTTCTTTACAGGAGCAAGGAATCAAAAGAAGGCATTTTGATTGGGTAGTTACAAATGGAATAATGGTCTTTATACGAGTCTCATCCTTTTGTGAGTTCGTTTAGGAGTGCACTCGAGGGTTCAGAGAAAACTTGTTCTGGGGTGAGCCTGATCTTTTGATGACGTGCGCGATCAATATCAAAGATGGTTTCTTTGTGATCCGTTAGCCTGGCCTCCAGGCTGTTGCGCATTTCTAACTATAAAATTATTAAAATATTAAATGAATAAGTCTGGCTGCAGAAGACTAATCATTCTCATTTCCTTTACTATCCGGCTTGCCCAAATAAGGAATGAAAATAAGAGGAGAATGACAACATGGCTGGTCTTGATTTGAGCACTAGATTCCATTTTCCGTTTTCCGAGACATTTCCTAACGCCTGGAACCGAGGCTACCGTATATGAACAGTCTGTGTTATATATTGTATACATATCATTTTATGTGTGCTCTAGGGGTGAGAAATCAATTACAGCAATGCTGCGGGTTTATATGTACGGCTATTATAGCGTTGAACGTGATGTCGCTATACATAAAGGCGTGAAGAAAAACACAAATTGTGAGAAAGATAACATACTCAAGATGAGCATGATGAGATAAAGGATGGGTAGACAATGACATACATTGATGGAAACATCATGCAAGTGAAGGGGACAGAGAGATAGAGAGAAATAGAAAGAGAGAGAGGGGGGAATAGAGAGAGTGAGAGAGAGAGAGAGAGAGAGAGAGGGGGGGGGAGGGGGAGGGGGAGAGATTGAGGGGGAGAAGGGAGGGGAGAGAAGGGAGAGAAGATATATATATAATTATATACCAATGACGTATGAATCGAGTTTGCTTCAAATATCTTTGGGGAGAGCTAGTAACTAAATTAGCATTGCCCTTTCTAGATTTGAACTGTAGCTGAGATCAGTTCATACCAGTATTATATAATCCTATTTGCTTGTAGAGGATAGTTGTATTGACCATTTTTAGGATTGTATTTACGTTTCATATTTTTACCTTGCAATTTGTTACAATTCAGCTATATGGCTGCGTAGATGATTTAGATAGACCTTGAATTGAATTGAGACGGATACGTTGTAATATAGAGTAGAATCATATTTCAAACATTAATGACGATGTTCACATCTTTCATATCATTTGATTAAAGGAGGCAGTTTTTATTTATGTAACCTCTTTTAATGGATGCTATGCAGACATTGTTTTCTTGCAACTCATAATTGTATTGCTACTTTGAGTGGAAATGGTAATGTTGGATTAATATGTAGTGGATTTCCACACCGTCGGCTGCAAGGTGGTAAAGCGTTGTAGTTTCCATTTGGTTTGTAGCCTGGTTATTAAAGGCCGCTAAAGGGGACTGGTTGGAGTAGACTAATCCAATTAAATTTCTTCTCCGGCTCAACGGTCCTTTAGGTGGACTGAGAAAAGAAGAGAAAAATAGAAAAAGATAAGCCTTTGATCAGTAGATTCTATTTTATGTTTATAGTTTGGATTACAAATATCCAACAGCCTGAAAGCTAGGCTAAGCGGTCTGGGCTTCACTCTCTGAAAACTGGACTGTACGCAGCACTAGCGATTGTCTTTATATCATATTTGATAATTAGGGGTAAAGTGAGGTCGATCTGTTATTATTTTAACACACACAGGAGACATCCGATCTACAATTTCCTTGTGATGGGAGGTCTTCCGATGAGAAGTACGGGTAGTTTTGCTGTAATTTTACCTCGTTCTGTCTGTTGGTTTTCGGTGAAGTGACTGGTGATTTTAGGTTTGGTAACGGAAAGTTTGGCTCATGTTTCATAACTTTGAACAGCGATGACACTGTGTGGGTGGAGAGGTCGCCCTGAGGTGTGTTTCAAACAATAACTCTGGAGCCTATACACTTGATGCGGGGGGGGGGGGGCAGTGATGGGAGCAGTGGTGTTGTGGAGGATGGGGGAGGGGGGCGTTCTTGAAATTGACGTATGGTTGGGGCACTGTCGAACATGGTGACTACCCCCCCCCCCCCCCACACACACACACACACACATTTCATCCAAAAAATTGTGAGCAACGATTGCATCCATTTCAATATCATATTTAAGCGGATATCTAGTGTGATCATGTGACCTAGAATGTGTACATAGTCCATGTAAGTTGTACATTTGTTGTTGTTTTTAAAATGAGCTGGTATCCGGAGCCCCTCCAAGCATTGGTAGTGTAAATATTATCCAACGGGCCGGGGGGGGGGGGGGGGGAAGTAGTCGTGATGTATGAGCAAAAACAAACAAAATACATCGTGTGTACTTTACATTCACTCGATTAATTCCATAATTATTTAAACAAATTCATTTCCATTTTAAACATATTGGCAAGCGACCTGGAATATGTAAACAGTTCACGGCAGTTATTTAGTGGGGCCTGTTGTGTTGTTTTGCATTTAAAACCTTCTGGCATCTATTTCTAAGAAAGTTGACGACTATATGTGTGTTATTCTATATCGAATATACGGCATGCCAAAACAGAAAAGTGAATATGCAATTGCTATCTTACTGTAGGTTGTGTAACATAATAATGAACATCTCACAGTCATGATATGCGGGAATGTTGATTAAAAGAAACGCATAGAATCGGTGTATAGAGGCCAATAAAAGATTATATATATAGTGGCCTTTAAGGAGGAATAAAGATATAGTCTTTCTCTCCTACTTCAACGCAATTTACAGACATCATGATAACGTCCAGGGAATGGTATAAGCTCTTTCAGAAATAAAACTTAAAGCGCACATCAAGTAGTAAATATTTAGCGCGCTCCTGCATCCTATCAATATATGAGAAAAAAAAAGATAAAAAAAAACAGGTCACCCATTTACAGGATGGAACACACTATCGTAACAACACAGTGTTTGTATGCTTGTTTGTTTGTTTTTAATTGAAATTACCCCCATAAAGCCCCTGCATTCAAACTTAACTGATATGTTTATGCCCTTGATGATCATGACGATGCAGTTTTTGTGAAGTGGTAAACAGTATTAAGTCAAATGTTCATTTACAGAAACAATATTCAAACAGTATTAAAGGGCATATACTGTACTGGGAAGGCAAAAAAGCCTTCAAAAGGCAATTGTTAGCAATCTTCTTGCCAATGGTCTTAAATTCATGTATTGTCAATTTTAGAAACTTGCTGAAAGTTATTTGCCCTCAAATGATGTACATTTGGAGCAATGAGTGATTATATGACAAATCCCCAAAATGTTCGGGCCGAACATTTTATTTAATCACTCATTGCTCCAAATGTACATCATTTGAGGGCAAATAACTTTCAGCAAGCTTCTAAAATGGACAATACATGAATTTAAGACTATTGGCAAGATGAATGCTCACGATCACCGTTTGAAGGCTTTTTGCCTTCCCTGTACAGTATATGCCCTTTAAGTCAAATGTTCATTTACAGAAACAATATCCCAATTCGTTTTGCTTGATTTGGTTAGATTTACGATTTTGTTGGGGTTCATGAAAGTTGGCTAGCATGGTGTGAACCATGATTATAAAGCGTGTAATTGTGATATTTGGCACGAGACGCAATGTTTATCAGCAATTCCCGATTCCTCCTTTCTACCATATCTCATTTAGATACTCATGAACCTTATGCAGACGTGCAAATAATGGTTGTTGCTATTTTTAGGAAGCAGTTGTGAATAGGAGTCGTATTAACTGTGTATCAGGACTTACAGGAACGCATTTAGAATTGCTCATTTGTTATACTCTATGTAAAATATGTCTACTAAATCTGTGTGCGCCGTATAGCATCCAAAATTAATGTACGAACGGTTCGATTATTCCGAACGCTACGGTAATCGTGGTACGATTTTATACAGTATTCCATGCCGTATCAAGAGCTGTTAGCGCTCCGTTCTTCCAATGAGTGGTTATTATGGTAATAAACCGGCGTATTCGATCGAGCATTTATTATGTTTCGGGGAACACCTTATTTTAGGGGAAATACGAAGCATTCAATAAAGTTGTTTTCGTGTATGGTGTATTTTACCTAATGCGATGTTTTACCTATTTAAAAAAAAAACATGCTGCATTGTTTATGCTTCCAGTTATACACTAAATTCCTACGGAGTGGCCGTTCTTGTGGCACAGAAGAATCAATCTCCTTGGAGGTGCGTCTAGACTCTTAGAATTGTGATCGGAATGCAAGATAAAAACAAGTCAAGAAATTGGCATGGTACATCTACACCTTAAAGGGATAGTCCACACAGAAATTTAGTTTGCTTCAATAAAAGCAGACACAAAAGCCATGACATAAACATGATGAAGATCCGTCGAAAGATAAGAAAGGTATGATCTTTAAAAACAACTGATTCTGTGACGTCAGTCCGAGGTGCTTTCTCATACGTTGTGTACAATCTTTTTCGAAAATGTTTCTTTTCTCCTTTGCATTTGATACATGATTAGAAATACTTTTTACACACATTTCTCTGTGAAAAAAAAAGAAAAAAAGAAAAAGAGCAATTCATGTAATCATACTGTACATAACATATGGGAGAGCACCTCGCACATGACGTCACAAATTGGCATATCAAAAGATCACAACTTTCTTATCCTTTGACGGATTTTTGTCAAACTTTCACTAATTATGTTACTTTTATGTTTCTGCTTTGATTGAAACCTACTTATCTTCAGGGTGGATTATCCCTTTAACCTTCTAGGAGGTGATTGAAGTTCAAGATAAAACAAAACAACACTTGATAAAAAAAAGAACATCCAAACCTTAACAAATGCGCAGCAGTAAACATGGTAAAATGTACAACAAACTCGATTCGCGTTGTCGGCTTCTTTCTTCTATCTCAGTAATAATCGAATGAAGCTCCGTAGTCTGGTTGTGCGGGGGATGGAGCAGTGATAAACCATCGAGTTGACCTTGACTTTTCACAGTCCATCTCCCACCTATTCAAGTCACTGGACCCGTATACCCACAACAAACTTCTGTGCCTGGCCTAGCCTAGCGCCCAGGCTGTTTGGACATTTTATCATCCAAACTGAAACAATGAAGTCTAGTGTACTTATTCACAAGACTTGTCACTTTTTTCATTATCTTTAGGGCGAGCGGGAGAAAGATTTGAGAATGACCATGATGACCAGTCACAGTGCAGCCGGAATGGTTTCTTGAATTTTTTCGATTGAAAATATCCAATTGATTGGAAAACCAAACAGCATACAAAGTATTGTTTCTATTAGTATTCGGTTTCTATGTATTTACTGTTGCAAGAAAAAAAAAAGAAGAAAAAGAGCGATTAATGTAATTGTACAGTTCACAACACATGGAAGAGCACCTCGCACGTGACGTCACAAACTCAAATTTCAACAGATCATAACTTTCTTACCCATTGACAGATTTCTGTTTTCATGTTACTTTTATCAACGCCAACTTTATTTCAGGGTGGACTTTCCCTTTGGATAGACTGGAACACAAATGGTTGATACGAGTTCCTCGGATCTTCTTAGAGTGTTTTTAATCACTCACGCGGCGGACCTTACTCGTATTTCAGCCGGTACTGGTAGGAGACTTCCTGTTTAATTCTTTTATTCATTTTTTTTCTGGCCGGAAGTGAACATGGTATGGAAATTCCATATGTCTGTTGGGTACATTGGGGAGCATAAACGCATACATCTTAAGTCTCCAAGTCTCCGTGGAGGATATGGATCTTACAGAGATAACAGACCCATTAATAGGGACCTATGTGTGTGTTTGATTTCTTAAGATGCATTTATGACAACATAATTACAAGAACGCGCACACATGCACACACACACACACACACACACACAACACACACACACACACAACACACACACACACACACACACACACACACACACACATATATATATATATATATATATATATACATACACACACAAACGCACGCACACATTTAAATGCAAAATCATAATTATATACATGAACATGAAAAAAAAGACATGTACATAAGGTTTACAACAAACGCGTTTTAAGACTTATGTGATAATGAATCATTATGCTTTAAGCCTGTGAAGAAATTCGCAACCTAAAATTCAATCATAGTACATCAAATATCAATACCGAATTTAAAGGCTTTTAACTGTTAGGCTACATCGAAAATAATTGCTGCGATTAAAAATGCCAGCCTTTACTCACGCTATACGCATTTGACTTACCTTTTCTGTTTGTACATGATACCAACATGTACACACTACGTTCTCTCTCTCTCTCCTCACTCGAATTAACCATTGATAGAGTCACTAACAACAGCTTGGCTGCTAAAACATAAACACAATAATAATTTTCAAACTGTGCCTCTATTTAGTAATTTCAAGCAAATGACTCCATTTATAAAATGTCAAATATACATTTGTGCCCCCAAAAGCCTGAAAATCAATGTAAATACTATGTTTGACATGGGGCCTGGGAAACAAAATGTGGTCTATATGACAAGACTACTCGAGCAGACTCTCTCAAGAGAATGCTACCCAAGCAGAGACGAGTTCCCGCCTTTTCCCAAGTTTATTAGCATAACGTGGAGGGGCGTCTGCTGAACTCATTTCAGTTTTACCAGCGCGAAGAAGGTCATGAGTGCGGTTCGTGCGTAAGTGTATCAAACTAGTCTTGAACTTCAGTCGCAAATATTTGTATACTAAAGTGTCTGCTCGTTTTCAACTCGCTCTAAAGATCTGTGTTTTGGTTTTTTTTTGCTCACATCTATTTGTTGTCTTTCTTTTTTTTAATAGGCAAGACTACGTTATTATAAATCAGAGTTGAAATATATTTACCCGGCAACAATACAATTTATTCTTATGTACACACATTAAAAGGCAATGTATACATTCATGAATACAATTCGATGTATGAAATATTAAATGCAAGATGTAACTTTCAATGTAGTTCTCACATCTAAATTTCCCAGAACACAAAAAAGATTAAAAACACATGAGCAAACGCAATCCCTGAACATATGGCATTAAGTAAATTGGCACAGTAACTCCAAGGAAATGTAAAACTCTTCCTGGGAAGTCAAAGGAAAGAAAAAAAAACATAAAAAGCTTACTTCACTATTCAACGTAAATGCTCGAGAAAATACAATTATGCACAGGCCTAAAACTAACGTGTTTAGATGTTGTATATACTGATGTCTGGCGACTAAGGTGATTATGAAAATTGAAATAACAATATCAATATCAATATATCTAATAAGAACAGTTATGCTAATGATACAATCATTATCGATAAACTCAACCAACTGTTGAACTTCTCTAATACGATATTTATACGCACTGAACCTTGTTGGCTAGTGTATCAGTGTGATTAAATTTAATTTATAACTAATGGGCTATAGTGAAATGCATATCCATATTCATACACGTGTGTGTATAACTCTCGTCAATCATAGAAATGATAGTGCAACGCAATAACACGTATCCGCATGGCTGCTCTGTAAATATGCATAATGATATCAAATTTGCCATTTTCATTCAGTAATACATCTGTCCAAATTAAGGGATTACTGATGATCACGTTGCGTTGATGTTATTGCTTGCAATTATCGCTCAACATGTTGTAATAACACAACGGGTACTACATAATTATTGCTAATCATAAATTGAAAGTTTTATTTCATTCAGTAAAACGATCGACTTCATTGTTCATCTAAGTGTCCATGTTTAATCGTTTATAATTATACGTGTTTTTATATTTACACTTTTTACACTTACACTTGGACTATTTAATTGCGCGTTATTGTCCTTTTGTCAATTTTCAAGGGTGAAGAGAAAGTTTAGAATGTTTCTTTACTACATTCTTAACATTGACATTCTGCAATGAATATTCACACAACGAAAGTCGGTAGGTGCTTTGTTTTTATGTCGTTCAATACACGTATTTTTAGTTTATGCTAACAGAAGTCTGGCCAACATGCATGGACATCCTTTACGGTAAAGCTATTAAATGTAATCATGCATGTCTGTAAAGTTGAGTGCTTATCTCATTGGCGGATGAGGCGTCGCGAAGACAGGAAATAGTCTTTAAAAACTGAGCATGTTTGAATTTCTCGCGAATTTCTCGCGACTCCCCTGAGACCCCGGAGACCGTCGCGGCGACATTGCGGTCGCAAACTAGTCTCCTGGCCAACACTTTTCACATGGCTTTACATAAAGAAAGGAAAGTATGAATTTTGTAATTTTCCATAACTTAATATTTGATTTGTTTTTTCTTCATTTTTATCAACACTTTTGTTTTTACTTTCTAGTGATATTTTGCTTTCTTCTATGCTTATGTGATTTTTTTTTTTTTTGCAAATTGGTTTGCATTGATAAACATATTTTTTTTTGTATAATGTTAATAAAATGCATGTATCTCTTTACTATCAACTTGGGAGGGATGAAACCATATATGATGCTACGTTTGACCGTGCGATGCTGCTTTGTTATTGAATAGCGTGAGTGGTTCGGCTGTATGGCTTCTAAGCTTTTTCGTCTCTTGTATTATGACAGTCACTGAAGGACTCGGACAAGGCTATAACATTGTTTTTTTTTGTAATTATTCTGACCACAGGATTCAAGTTAACTATCACAAAGAAATGACTTCATCAATGTCACATTCAAGAAAAACAACCTTTTACAGAAAACATCTGCTTTCAAAGGATTTTTTCGTCTTCACGTTTAAGTATTGGATTTTAGTTAACTGACATTAACTGTTGGACTATAATATTTGCTTTTTATCAATATTTGTGGGGACATTGATATGTATATATATATATATATATATATATATATATATATATATATATATCAACACAAATCATCAAACACGTTTAACACGTTAAATATTCAATTTCCGTAATCATGATACCGTATTCACAACTTTCCATATAAGTGCGAAGTAGCGCGCTATAGTATTACATTCACCTGTATTTCGAAATTCAGTTTCAATGGGTGGAACGCACTCTAAATCTACTATTGTTGCTTCTCGGACAATCCTAGGACAAGCTTTGAGGTTAACATTCTTAACGTATTGCTTGAACGACGTGAATAAAATTTGCATACATCACAAAAACGGTCTATTGCTGAAGAATCGCATTTCAGCCGACACACTGGGCAGCTGAGTGGAAAAGTGGAAATCAATGGTTACGTCATCTCATTTCCATATTGACAACTCGTGAGCGTATATTGCGCCTGATTTATCCTGAGATTGATGGGGGGAAAGTCAGCCCATCGAGCGTGTCGAGTATGGGTGACCAATTATAGGAAGTTACGTAACCACTACGCCTTCATCATCCTCTTTCCTCTTCCATGCTTGGGCTGTTGCTAATCAACCCATGATCCACCCTTGTATGTATGCAAATTGTATGCGTGCCTTACAAATGATACGTTACTCGAGGTAACTGCATGCTAGTCTACCGGATCGTGTTCCTTGTTATCCAAAGAAGGTAGAGAAATGCTTGGTTATGATAGGATAATAAAGAGATGTGTGCACATAACTGTGATATGTTTGTACACTGTTCTGATTAGGTGATGATATTGTCGGATACCAAATGTTGTTCGGTACAAAATAATACACACACACGAAGAGGTTACTAAAGAGTGATGGAGAGATGTGTGCATGTCATTATAATATATTTGGACACTGTTCTAATTACTAGGTGCCAAAAAAAAAATGTTTTCTGATACCAATGTTATTCGGTGTGAAATGATACACACACAAAAACGACTATTACAACCTTTCTAGTTATTCGCTGCCATTGTAACATGAAGGGACTGGACATGACGCATTTTCTGTCGTTTAGTCGCCAGACTGTTTTCGTTACAACGCGTTACTAATGTCAACCACAAAGCTTCTCCGAGGTTTGCCCGATTAGCAACAACAAAAATACGAAATAGAGCGCATTTCACCAATTGAAACTAAATTTCACTAAATACTAGTGAATAAAACGCGTTACTTTGCAGTTCAGGAGAAAGATCTGAATATATCACATTTTTTTTTTCCAGAGAGAAACGTTATCCGTTTCCATAGCACTGTTACTTTTCCTACCAGGGGGAAACGAACTGACCTATTAACATATTATGGATCCTTTGTCTCCGGATGAGCTCCATTCAACTGTCGCTAGAAATTCAGTTTAAATATGCATGATGGATGTAATACAGCCTACATCTGAGCTGATGCCCGGTCAGATGAACCTCTGACAATGTTTGTGATAAAAAGGGCGGCGGTTTTGTTTGGAGGGTATGCAGAAATTCTGCACGTATAAGCTTCGATTTTTTTTTTTCATAATTATTTGCTTCATGATTGTTATCCATTTGTTTGATAGGATTATTGTAATCATGAAAACATTTTTTCCAATTGTCGAATGATCTGCCAGTCATAGCAACATACAATGTCTACGAACTTAAAATAGGACAAAGTTTGTCGAACCGTCTTTCCGACCTAGCAACATACCATATCCACGAAATTACAAAGGGACAAAGTTCGTTGAACCATTTGTCCGACCTAGCAACATACAATGTCGACGAACTTACAAACGGAAAGTGTTCGTCAAGCCAGCGTTACCTGGCAACAAAGGTACGAACTTACACATGGACACAGTCTGTCGAACCGTTGTGCCCAGCCTCCAACGGACAATGCAGAGGGACAAAGGGACAAAAATGTTCAAGCCATCTGCATGACCTAGCGCAATAAACATATCTAGTGTAAAACATTACTGTTGTTGTTTCTGTTGCTCTTATTGCTCTTGTTTTTTTTATATTCACTGTTCCTAAACTTCAACATTTAAATAAGTGTATTTAAATGATGGTAGTCTATCTGCAAAGACACGTGATATCTTGCATGCTCCCGAGTGTCCGTATGTCATCGCAGGTACGTCGAAACATGTCTGTTTGACGAGACTATCCGTATCTGCCTCGCAAAACAAACGTGCGAAGACTATAGTGGGTTTGTTGGGGGTGGGGTGGGGCCATGGTATGGACGCCGCGGTAGTGCGATGTCAGCCGATCAGCATGACTGGGTCTCACGCGCGCCGTGAGAGCCGGAGAAGTCTACTGACCTTTGCCCGATGCATGTTGCCTCGCCCTGTGAACTCCATGGACGTCGATGGATGCTGCACGGAGCAACTCCGACAATGGATGCACACACTACTGGGATGGGATGGAGCGAAACCAGTTGGTCTATTCATGGACCCTACCACGAGAGTCCATGGTCTATTTCATTCATAATTTGTCTCCATGGAAAACCTTCAAATTCCCCTCATAGATTCAAACGGTCCTATGCCATAGGCCTACTCCTGCCCATAATTCTTAATCTCTTATGCATACTATTACCTCCCAATACCATGTTCTAGAGTAAAATTTGATAATCTATTTCGGAACCTAAACAATTGGCGTGTTTTGGTAGTTAATTTCAATATACCAACCATATGAGACAAGTCCTGGCTATATGGATGTATGAATTATTATTATTACCATGTATACGTGAACTTACACCTCAGCTATTTTGATTGGGAGTGTGACCCATTCATCAATGAGGTGAAAATAATAGCCAAACTTAGGGGAAATTGTATCAAGTGTGGTCTCAAGACATACACGTAGTCAACTACACAAATTAAATATCAGCGAGGCAAGAAGGTGGCACACCAGGGGTTTGTTATGAAGAAAGAGGGCAAAAGTGCAACGCGCCTGCGCAGTAGATCAAATTTTGACCGCTACTCAGGAATGTCCAATCTTCCGCTGCTGGGGCAAGGTCAATGTGTATTGTGAGGCACTGGTCTGAGCATGTGTAAGGACACCAATACTGTAGCTCTATTGAGGTAAGGTCATGCACTTACTTTAGTACACACATGTCGATATGGTCGAGGAAGGATTCAAAGTGTGTGTTTTCGACAAATTTAGCGGGAATAATTATTGGATGGACTTGAGTCAACTAACGGTGAATCTGAAAGGTACCCAGTGTACCTCTAATACGTCGTAGGGTCCTTGTAAAGAAAGACAGCTAAATATATACATACATACATATCTATCCATCCATCTTTGTATGTATGTACTTATAATATGATAATACTAATAATGATAATAATTGCATTTCTACGGCGCTTTTTATGGGCGTTTCTAAGCCCGCTGGTTTATGTTTAAAGAAAAACAATGTATTATATTGCTACCATGTGTATAAACTACACTAATATATTGGGATACACAAGTGATACAATGCCTAGTAACTGTAAGTGTCTCCAGAAAATTATAGATGCTTTGTAACATGTATAAGGTGGGTTTTAGGGAGGATTTTAAATGATTCGATAGATGTGGCGTTCTGAATGAATACAGGGTGTGAGTTTGTTCCAAATGGTTATATAGATAGATGGGTGTATATATATATCCAGCGATAGATGGATATATAGGGAGATAGATAAATAGATAGACATATAAATTAATTGATATATGAATAGACAAGGCGGTATATATATACATATATATATAGATGCGTAGCCAGATGAGTTTCCCCTTTGTACCGATATTTTGTATTTTGATGCACATTTTTCAGAAAAAAAGGATGTCAGCCATACACACTAACACACACACACATACACTATACACACACTCTCTCTCTCTCTCTCTCTCTCTCTCTCTCTCTCTATCTATCACACATACACACACACACACATGCACATACACACACGCTCACATAATGTACCACCACCACCACCACCTCCACCACCACCACCACCACCACCACCCTTTTTTCCTTCATCTCGTAATTCAAACATGAACAGTAGTCCCATAATACATATACACTATTATTCCTCTGCTCCCGTTGTTCTGTTAGCGGTGAGGAGGTTATGTGGTTCATGATCATTATGAATTCGGCCAACTTGATTAATGAAATTAAATGTACTTCCATCCACCAATAATATCGTAAAATGTTCTGCACGACGCGGGCTATGTCAAAGGATTCGGTCCTTATTCCTGCAAATAGGTTAAATGATTATCATGATTAAAGAAGGTTATCGAAGTACAAACATCGAAAGCTTATAATCCTTATTTCATGTATGTAATATACCTGTGCCATGTTGAATATTGTTATATGTTGAATCATTATATATTTCAGTGGTTGTGATTAAAATACAAATAGCCATGAACGTAAATTCAATGAGAAGTTACATTGATAATTATAGAGTCATTATTTAAGAGCATTATATGATCACTGATTAAGTCGACTGGCGTCATTCTAACGGATCAAAACACGTTCCCATGCTTGGAGGATTGGAGGGGGGGGGGGGGAGGGGGAAGGGTCGTCGACATTGTAGAGGCGGTACGCTTATAGTGTTATAACACCATTTTATTTAACAACAATTCTAATTCTAATAAATACATTTAGTTTTTTAAAATCCTTGTTAATCATCTTAGACCTGTTATAAAATATTGATTTCAAAGTATGATTCTTATTGTAAAACAACACAGAGACGAAAACAGCCAATATTAGATTCCACATATAGCCTGAACAAAAAGGCACAGAACGGTGTGTACAAAGCGGAATATATGTTTTGTTAGTTGCTTGTATTTCTAAATTTAATCTAGTTCGTTGTTTACATTGGTGTTCTATATTTGGACACTAACCTGTTTTAATTTAATTTTGCAATGGGTCACGAAAATGCGTGGCTATGTATTTATATCTAGCACATGTGCTAAACAATATTATTGCCTACATGTTTGCCTTTTTGTTTACCTTCAGCACATCAATCGGTTTTTGTATGATCAAGTGTAATACATCCGCCTGCATACATTCGACGCACATAAACACACAAATGTATTTAGACGTGTTAATTACTATAAATTATATAACTATAATTACAGTAATTATTATTATGAATATACCATACTTCACATTGAAAAGTACTAACACCAATGATGTTCAACAATGATATCTAAATTCAATTTGATAGTCCTGTAACTATTACGAAGATGAAGTCAAAATGGTCAGAGGTTATATTTGGTCCTTCTACTTTTTTGAATGAAAAGAATGCCCCAAAATAAAATAGTGTTCAGGTCGAAAGTGCTTCATCGTATATTCTGCATCAAATTTACTGCTACAGGAGAGTCAGGGTTCATTGATGTTTCGCCGATTTTAACACGATTAACCAGTTAAGTTGCGTTGCCATGGAGAGAGCAACTCAAAAGACACAGTCGACTGACATCTCGGATAGGTAAAAATAGGACTTCTTACGTCACAGAAATACGATGCGTTGTGAGTAGTTCCCCATTTAACGTAGCTGAAGGGCAAGCGGACACGGCGAGAAAGATGGGATTGGAAACTGGGAAAAGATCAGAGAGAGAGAGAGAGAAAAGAAACATGAGTAAAAGAAATCCCTGAGCCGAAAGAAACGTCAGTTACGTTATTATTAGTATTGCAAAATTTCATGAAATCTATTATAGGATACCGAGAGATCATAGGTTTTCACTGAGATGAGAATAAATGAGATGCCAGGAAAAACCCACCTTTTGGGGGGTAGAAAGGTGCACTAGAATAGGAGTAACTGTGCGCGTCTTGCACTCAAAGATGAAAAAATCGATCATCACACAACGAACTTGGCACACAATAACGTAGCAGATGCTGCATATACGCATGCATGTGCCGACGTCATTCGTGACGTCAGCTGGTTAAGCAGACAGTGCATTGTTTGTACTCGCGGGTTAGACGTAGGAGCATCGAGCTCTCGGTTAGTCACGTGGTCACGATGTTTACGGCTGCGGCGCCGCATCGACATGAAGGGGAAAACGAGGACGCGGGTCATGCATGCATGTGTGTGTATGTGTGTGTGTGTGTGTGTGTGTGTGTGTGTGTGTGTGTGTGTGTGTGTATGTGTCGCTGTGTGTTTATGTGTGTCTCCACGTGTACGGTATAATGACGATCCCCCATTTAAACTACATGTGCCATGTAAGATTGCATACATGTTGTACATAATACCACATACACAAAGTGCCATGCCATCATGGTACGCCTGTTAATGTATTGTTCCCGTTTGTTTTGCTCGCCAATCATCTACCAGACAAGGACTGAGTTCTCGGTAAAGTGGATTTGTATGAAATCGTGTCACGAAATTGATTTGTAATTACATGTATTTGCTTCTGTTTCTTCGAATCAATGGCATAAACAAACATATATTGATATATTAATGGCTTATCATCACCAGATAGTCACCATGTATATATCACATGATATTTATTTTTCTTTCAAATTATGTTAGTAAAGGACTAACAAATCTATTTTCTATAAACTACCAAGGTATCGAAATAACGGAAGAACAGTTCGACATCTCACGAAGATATCCATGTCCTACATTTTCTCAGACGCCATTGGGTATGATCCAGTTCTTAGTCATCGATGGTGACAGAGAAGGACAACATTAATGGACGTATGTGGGTCTTGTTAGTTCACCCCATCGAGAATCAATATCAAATTCACTTAAGACAAACGACATATTAAATTACGTTATTTAATTGCATAATATATCCATGCCCTGTTTGTAGAAATGAAAGACGCGTCCTTCTTCCTTGATGTATATACATATACATGTAGATGAATGTACATGTTCAAACACAAACACACACACACACACACACACACACACACGCATATATATATATATATATATATATATATATATATATATATATTCTGGAGCAACCTTGTCATGTATAAGTTGAGAATTATCACACTTATATACATTCAACTCTATTGAATGCGGTCTCGCCGAAATCTCTAGCATCTTCGGAGTCTGGCATCGTGGTTAAGTTAGTGGCTTATTAGGACAGAGAAAAGGGGGTTTGAATTCCAGCGGAGACAGTTTCCCACTCTTCTTGTTTTATTTCGTTTAATAACAGTGTGGAGGAGCTTCTAATATTGCTGCTACTCTCTCCATTTCTTTCACTTAAGTATGGTTTTTATTGGAAGGCTGAATCAGCTACTGTTAGTGCCACCCTGTTGTCCTTTTGATGCAGACATGTTCACATTTATTCGCACTACCCTAGCGTCCTCAATCCACATTCACCTCAAGACGTCCTGGGATATATTTACCCACGGCTGTGGGAAGCCATGGACGGAATTATTCATTAAGGAAACCTTGTCGTATAAATAATGGTATAGTATCGGTGGAACTTACGATTTGGGTACAGGATCTATGCTAATTGGGTAGCGAGATGTTATTTCAAACCAGAATGTGGGAGGAGTGGGTGCGGAGGTGGGAGTGGGGTGAGGAGGGATTAAACGATTGCTTAGCGATGCGACGTCTTAACAAGAAATACTTGGACTGAGTCTGTACAAGAAATGTAATATTGACATTTCTTAAAAGCACAATATGCAAGAGTATTGAATGATACGATTTAGATATCACCAAATATTGTCCTTTAATCAGGCATACATGTGACTGGGACGCATTGGTAAGCATGGTAAGCCAACCTTGACTTCATCAAAAACAGTGGCATTGTCAAGGTTCTTTGTATTTCTTAGTGAGCACAGTGCGGTAAGTACGTGTTTGCACAATAGAATCCACGCTCCTATCCCAACAATGGGGTTTGTTGGTCTATCAATTATCTAAAGATGTGATACGAACAATGCTATTGTTCCGTTAAGACATGGTTGAGTTCAACATGGAGGAGGGGTGAACGTTGATGACCGAAATTTTGATATTAACTCTTTTTCTGCCAGTATCCATACTGAGATATTGAAATGATGCGAAGTGTCAGTGCAGAAATGCCTGAATGGCGTATAAAGAGTTAACTCCTATTCTCCCAGACTCCACACTGTCCTACCGGAATGGTGTGTCTTGCCTGTGCAGAAATGCTGCAATGGCGCACAAAGAGTTGAGGGCGGTTTAAGTGATATTGGTAGTAATAGTGATCGTGTAGATGATGGTGACGACGATGATGATGATGATGATGATGATGATGGTGATGATGATGATGATGATGATAAGGATTATGTCGATGGTAATACTGCGTTCATGAACATATTATTATATGTAAGTAATGGTAAAGGCTTTGGTGGTGATTGTTATGATACTTACATAATGAGGATGATGAGGAAAATGAGGAGGAGGAGGAATAGGAGGAAGAGGAGGAGGAGGAAGGAGAGGGGAAGGAGGAGAAGGAGGAGGAGGAGAAGGAGGAGGAGGGAGAGGGGAAGGAGGAGAGGGAGGAGGAGAGGAAGGAGGAGGAAGGGGATGGGAAGGAGGAGGAGGGGGAAAAAGAAGAGGAGGAAGAGAAGGAAGAGGAAGAGAAGGAGGAGGAGGAGGAGGAGGAGGAGGGTGGTGTTAGTGGTGTAGTGTTGGTGGTGAAGAGAATAGTGGTGCTGGTGGTGGCAGTAATAATGTTAACACAGACATTAAATTCGATCAGAATCGAAAACTACCACGAACGTTCCATTAACAATAACATGACTAATATGAGAGTGATAATTTCATCATCACATGAACCAAATAATAAACTTAACCAGCTCTGACATTCCACGCAGATCATTGATTATGCAATGGCCCGACTCTTGCGGCAGACTTAACTTGGCACCCAAAGCCGCGAATCCGCAGTATGTCTACGACAACAAATTCCCACATGTTGATGTCATTAATGCGCCATCGCGATGCAGCCGATGATTATTTGAGGCAGTCGATTAATTATCCTTGATTGCTATGAACCTCGTCAATCATCGTCAATGTATTAACCCATTTAGTTATCATCCATCATGGGGGAATAAATAGGGATAACCCGGCAGCACCGTGGATATTTATGTATTGATATATTATTTATTTATTTAGACCAATGTTTAGAAGGCCTTCGTGGTGGTCTATTTGGTCTACTACACCGTTAAGAGTGAGGTATAGTTGTGTAATTTGTCATCTCCCAATATGTCGAAACAATTTATCACATATTGTACATTTCTTGCTTTTTTTTGTTTTACTTTACATGTTTTTTAAAAGTAGTGAATAATTGTATTTAATTGTTGAGCTGGTAAAACAGTGTTTTACCTTGGTTTAAACCCCAAATGAAGAAATGACTAACTACAGAAACACCAGGCAAACAAAACGTTATTTAGATATATATATACATGTATAGGAAAGCAATAAATTGATGTAGCAGCAAAATAGTCATTTCCGCACTCATGTTCTTGAAAGAGAAGTTCATGTCTTGAGTGGCATCGCCCACATTTATCATAGACGTATGCAACTTGGCATTACCTCAGGCTTGCTAAATAAATGGATCCAAAATACAAAATGCCAGCCCTTTGAAATGTACTGAGCCTTCCAAGAAGATAATACAATTTTTATTTGCTTTTCCAACGACTTTCGGGTGACCTACACATTGCAATTGTTTACATTCTGTGGGTTAACTCTGTCATTCTCATTGGCATGACTATGTGTATCAATTCAATTCACCTTTCTGGTCTGGTAAAGTGAGGGTAAAGGTTTTTTCAATCATTATAGATGTTTCGCCCCTGGAAACAGGTATATGTGCAGAAAATTAAAACAAATAACATTTTTATTATCTATTCATAAAAATGCAATCTCCATTTCGAATGTTTCAATTTCCGTCACATAGTTATCAAAATTATTGCCTAAGTGCACCTAAGCACATATTAAACAGAAAGGTTTAAGTTGTCCCTTGACCATGTTGACATTTGCATGAAGAAAACAGAAACGGAAAATTTAATCTGATTACTTAATATTAGGTTTTCCCTAATCAATGAAAGGTACGCATCAGGCAAAATGACTTTCTGGTGACTTACAGAATTTGGGTGTTTACATTTGTAGAGCAAATGGAAGTGGGTGTTAAAGTGCAATGCTAAGGTGATCGCATGATTTCATTTCATATCTTTACTTCAAAATAATTATGAAGAACAAAAAAGTGTTCTTCTCTGGAAGATAAACAGTACGTGCATTTTGAAATATCAGTCGCTTTCTTTAAGTATGACCTTTCTTCTTTCTTTTAGAGAGGGTTTTAAAGCACTGACATCAATGCCTGCCCACCGCATCATCATGCAATGCACATGTAGTGCGTGTATATGCTTACGTCGCAAAATAAAGGACAAACTCTCAACAGAATGGCCCTTTAAATATCATATTCAAATCTATGTATTATTTTTTCACATTGGTTCTGAATATCAATGTAAAGATGTATCTGAAGCCTTGATCTTCAAACATTTCATCATCTTAACAAATGTTGAATGCATAAGATATGATTGATAACAAAACGAAAACATTTTACTTCAAAGAGTTCTCCTGCATCGTCTTAATTATCCTCATATAAAATTAAGAATATCCATGATGACTACAGTGATGTCATCAATGATTGTACAATCACAGTGTAAATATGAATGAGTATTGTAATCACTGTGTAGTATATGACGTATGATTGGTGTATGTAAACAATCACTTCCGGGGCTAGGTGAGAGGGAGTGTGCATTTCAAGGGCAGGTGGCGCTAATTGAAGCTATGTTTGTTATGTCGTCATTACCGTGTAAATAGACGCCTATATTTGGAATGAAATTTGTAGACATATAGGTCAGCTGTTGTAGCTTCCACGTGACCCGTTTGGCTCGTTCGTCGAAATTCAGTTTTGACTACACTGTGTAGGTCGTCATTGATGATGCTGTCACACCACACCTTTGTTTTGGTATTTGTTGTATTGGATTTTTCAAAGTACGTAGTTCGCATTGACATCAATGTGACCCTATAATGATGGTTTCTATCAGATGTAAATATCGTCAGAATTGGGCCTTGGTATCTACAGAGTATTTGTTTACAGAATTTCAATAAAAATATACATATTTCTTTTAAATCAATTAAAACACATACAAATATAGTACAAAGGCTTGAAATGTATCATATAGCCTAACTATAATCAGTCATTTGGCGTTGGCTCACTGGGTCTAGAACAGCTGGCTCCAATGATCAAATCATGAAGTATGACCAACATTATTTGTTAGGATTATTGATTTACCATACACACAAACATCGTAAATGCCATCGCATTACAGCTAGTGGATCACGATCATATTATACAAACAATGTATATTATTAACAAACAAACGATGGAACTATTGCTCCATAATCATGAACAAGCTGTTTAAACTGCAAAATATAATAAACATTGTGAAAGCAAATCCGATACACGGTATACATAAACAAATACTCATATACCATACGTATACAAACAGAGTACATATTCATGATACACTATGACTTTTATGATGTACATGTGCGTACTGCAAGGTGTACAGAAATGCACGAGGTTTAACCATGGACCCTATGTACAGGGCCCTACCGCGTGTTGATGTTGACAAAGGAAAACAAACCACGGGCCCGCCTATTCTAGTAATGGAATGTTGTGGTTTCTACGGATTCCCAGCTTTCGATTTGATGTGTTTATCTCATACCATATCGTGAAGTAATGCCCAGGCCCCATGTATATCAATTACGCAGGTGCAGCATACATTCATACCGCGTACAAAATAAATGTGATCTGGTATATATCGAGGTCCCATCGGTTATGCTTAATGGCGTGTATCATGAGAGTGGCATTGTCGGTGTACAGTATGGTTTTGTTTGATGTTTGATGCAGCAGATTCTTATCTTTATCAGTAGCATGAGTGTCATCGAATTGAATATGTGCACTAATGGTGTTATAAGTCTTGATAATGTAAGGGTTAATTCGTGTAATGTAGGATATACATTGCAGAGTCTGAGTTCTGCGCAGAGGTCACAAACATGGCTTCTTCAGCCTTTTTGTGCACATGTGTGTATCGTTTCCACCATTAATGTACATATCTCATGGAGTATCGGTTAACATGGCACAGCTAGAGCGGTTTTTTTTTAGGCCACCACGATATTTCTGGCACTAACAAAGAACAGGTTATGTGCTACGCTGCCCACTTTAGAAATTAATGTTTGTATTGAAATCAACCATGCATGTACATACAATTAAATCTGTTTTACATCAAGTTATTTCACGGCTGATCATGTGTAATGTTGGCTGTAGGCTGGCTTCCAGTCTGTTGGACTTAAATTTTCTTAACCAATCTTGTCAATAAAGGAGTCTGGCAGCAGAAGACTAATCATTCTCAATTTGTTCTCCAGCTCCCCCCCCCCCCCCCCCAAAAAAAAAAAAAAAAAAAAATGTGGAACGGACTGGGAAAAGAGCAGAATGATATAGTTAGCTAGTCTTAGATTACGAGACTTCATTTGTTAGTTTGGATCAGAAATTTCCCACAGCCTGCAAGCCAGGCTACATGATTGAGGTATTATAGTGTACGGTACTTATGGTAATGGCATTAACTATGTTTGTGTAATACATGAAACACGGTGAACACAAATCAAACATATCAGCATTATAGCATCATTGTACCTATTCGAGAAAAAGGTATCCTACAATCACAACTACAGTTTGTTAAAATGACTACGAAAGCCACGATAACACCCCTTTTCATGAGGAAGGAACTTGGAATGGATAAAGAATTCACACAGAATCATATCTAAGCTTGTTTTGATTAAAGACACTCGTGAGGATGGTACCATGAGTGGGTATACCCCGTGAGATATCTCTGTGCCATTTCCACGAATTTTACTATTTCTATACAAGTAGGAAGAGGAAATGGAAGTTGACCGAGCGAGGTAACCGACCGGGTAATCAAGAGAAGAATCCACTTTCCCTGCTCAAACATTCCTTCCAGTCAGAGTGGAGTATTATATCCGATATAAAAACAATTTCCTGCTAGTGTCTCCATGATCAGGATGGTACACCCTTTGAGGAATAAAGGGGTAAGGGGGGGGGGGGGGGGTCCAGGGTGTGTGGTTACCCCTGGGGATCAGTGAGGCCCATTGATTAATAGTTTCACACTTTAGTAAGAACTCCATTACTGTGTTGGGCCCCTGGTGTCAAAGAAGGAGGTTTTGTAGAAAGATGCTCTTAATTCTATTTAAGGTGTTTTTTCTATTCCAGACCGTTCACGTATGTTCCTTATAGCATGATTATTAGGTACGGAAGTTCACGCTTAATAGGTATGAGTATGAGTATGAGTACTTTTTCTGATTTATCATATAGCCTACATCCCTGCAAGGTCAATCTGAAAAATTGATAATACCAAATTCAGAATATTACTAATACATGAACAGTGATATCATCATAAATATATAGAATTCCTGATGGTGTGATTACGTTTATATTTGCGCACAATGTATAAAGGTCGCCGACTGTTATATGGACCGAGCGTCCAGGAACAGAACCGAGACTGCAATTCATGGGTTTGATTTGAGAGGGTAAAGAAGCGTGAATGGAAATTTTTCGATGATTAGGGAATATATATTGTACTTGGACTGTACCCTTAGGCCAATGTCCTTCAAAGAGAATATTTTACTCAGAAATTTGGCCGGAGGTACGTACAGGTAGAATCAATATTGACTTTTGTTGAAGTGATCGTATGATATTCCATAGAACGTGTGTGATGACTTTGTAAAGAGACAGACATGATGAAATGCGTATTACAAGTCATTCATTCAGCATGATCAAAGGTCGGAGTGGAAAGCCGTCCTTCACTGGCCCAGCCCACTCCCTCTCTCCCCCACCCTCTTGTTCTGAGTCTCTGCATTCATTTCCAAACGGGTCACATAAACGCTATACATCATACAGATAGGTTACCTATATTTTCGTTCATAACTGTCTTGACTAGAATGTATAATGTCAATAATTATAATTCAGCTAAATCATTATTAATGCATTTAAGCACATCAATTCAACAGAATGTGTTTTACATTTATATTCAGGAAATGGTTCAACTATCGACAGGCGATGATCTAAATAACAATGCTATAATCACGCGCCTCGTGATGCTAACATTATCTTCAGGTCACCTTGGACCTACATATGTAACCATGCCGCTGAGAGCAACCTCTACTTGACTGAATTAAATCACAATCTTCATGAATATAATGAATATTGTATAATGATGCACCCCAATACACTGCCCACGTTGACGTTCAGGCCCCCTAGAGTTACTCAGACCCCCTCGAATGGCTAGACTATAGATTATGACTTCGCGGAGGTGCATACGACTTATGAAGCCATTTCGTTATGTTTTCGCAACATCCCCCGCCACCAAAAAAAAGTATGTGTAATAACGATTTATCACATTCACCTGTTTGGGCCGGATGCGCTCAAGAAAATTAATAGTTGCTAGTCAGACAAGTTCTCTTACACACTTTGGAGTTATCATTAGTAACGAGAACCGGTAGACCATTTTCAAAATATATTCACAACTTTTCCCCTAACTGCGTAGTAACGCGTCATTGCATTCACCTGTATCTTGTCATTCAGATTCAATGGATGAATTAGTTGTTGCTACTCGGACAAGCTTTGGGGTTCCCATTGGTAACGTATTGTTTGAACGGCGTGAAAAAAATTGCATACATAACGAAAAAGGTCTATTGTTTGAACGTTGTGCATAAAAATATTTGCATAGGCCTTCATATCGAAAATGGTCTTATGCTTGTCTTCTCGTTCCCTAAGGAAAGCTACTAGCTACTGCAAATACGTTTTTGACAATATGGAAAATATTTCACAAAAGGTGATAATAAATCTGATATTAGACATCATAAAGTCAAAGGATGGCAACTTTTTTTAGAAGCAGGTTTTGGGACATTTTATCAATAATCATAAACGAATGCTAGCGCTGGGCAAAAGAAATGTAGTTCAGGTGATATCAATTTCTGAAATGTCTGTCTTACCAGACATAGTTGTTAACAGACTGGGTTGTGTCCACGCACCTCACAGCCTAGTACCTAGGCTAGTGCAGATGACAGATCCCGCATAGTGCAAGCGTATGGAAAGAGTACTGTGGTGTGCAAATTTTATTCACGTATTTCAAAAAGTACGTTACTAATGGTAACCCCAAACGCTTGTGCGAGGTTTGTCCTATAAGCAACAAGTGATAGAATCAGAGTACGTTCCATCCATTGAATCTGAATCACGAAATACAGGAGAATTTAAGCCCGAAAACGCGTCACTAGGCAGTTAGCATGGTTAGGGGGGAAAGTTGTATGACGGAAATGGCTTATTGTGACGACTACAGGTGCATGTGCGAGAGAGCGTGGGTATGAGGGAATGTTGCTTCGATTGTTTTGTTTATTGATACTAGCTTAACAATCCCATGATTCAATTAACCTCTTAACTCCTCATTGTGAACTTGGTAATCCCGGGGGTGATTGGCCTATCTCTCTGGAAAGGTTAATGTTTTTAGCATGTATATCGCACGTCAGAGAGCTTCTGATGTTGCCGTATTAAGATCGTAAATTGTGCTGATAAGTGAAAGTGCAAGCTTGTTTAATGTATCATTCAGGTTGACTTTCACCACATAATGATATTTTTCCTGTATACTCTTGGCTGTATCGTTAGTTATTGGCTTGTTGATATTGGTACTTATAGTTTGTGTTTAAGTGGTACTTGTTGCTATTGTTCTTTCTATTAGCATTATTGATAATGATGGTGGCGGTGATGAGAGGGACAAAGGAGGGGGGCGTGAATATTTTGCCAAATATTTCAACCCAGCTGTCGACTATGCCTACATCATAGCAACGTGTTATTCGTGCATGCTAGACCAATAGCACTGGTTCACTACTATAACTCATCGTACATAAGGCCTATTAAAAACTTTGACGCTTTTGACCAAATAATTCAAAATAAATTCCAACTCAAATCAAGATAAAATTGACGCATCATAAAGTCAGTGGACGTCAATTTTTTTCGAAGCAGATTTCGAAATCAATGGTAATTTTCAACCTTAGTGTTGATTAGATGGTGTGTGTGTGTGTGTGTGTGTGTGTATGTGTGTGTGTGAGAGAGAGAGAGAAAGAGAGAGAGAGCACGTATATATGTATGGGTAAGTGGATGCCCATCTCCCCTTTGTACAGCAAAATAATCATGAAGTTCACTTGACAGCTCTCATCTTCCCACATAACAGACACAAATCTCAACTCCAAGAACCCACAGCCTGAGCGGAGGCTAGCTCCATCTCCTACGCAGCCACTCAAGGATGGATTGGAGGGGGGGGGGGGGGGATCTTGCAGGCCCGCCGCTGGATGAATCACACTTCTTTATACAGCGATGAACATTGCAGACTCACACACCATTCGTCACTGACTCGTTTTAGCCAACATGGCAAATACAATAATGCAAACTGGCCATGGCAAAGCGGCCGCTGAGAGCAAAACTGACAATAAAGTACTTTTCTCTATTGAAACGTTAAGGTGTTGGATACATGTTTTGCTCAGCGAGACACCGACAAGGTCAAATACACATTCATTTGTGAGTGTAAGTAGAAATAGGGCAAGCTATCAGAAAATTCTTCACCCGTCTTTTGTATCTTGCCAAATATTTCCCCTTTATCGTGGTATTAAGTACGTTTATCTCAGCAGTAGGCAAAAATGCAGCTGATCACAATGTTGTTATTAACACTCACATCACCAGCCTGTTTCCTCCAACATCCCCATGCTATCTCAACCTAAATCCCCACCCACATCCCTACCCCATCTCTACCCTCGTCCCCACCCCTTCCCCCATTTTCCCGCGCTTCCATTTGTGCAGGGGAAAAAAATAGACCACAAAGTTCACGATGCTCCGCCATATTTTACAATTTTGCGTTGTATTTCAGACACAAACAAACATGGACGCTACTCTGAATGGTCCACGTTGCCAAATAATACGAACCGGGCGTGTACGAGGGCAGAACCGAATTAAATATGCACACACTTCGGTATTTCCCCTTAAAACGTGACCTTCTTCCCGTACGATGCACTCACGTTGACCCGACATTGACCCCAATGCATGCCTGTCTTACGTCTTTATGTGGAAGTGGACGCCTTTTTTTTTTCTTGCAAATTCCCACATTTTTCCTAGTCTCAGACGACAAAGCTTCATGTTAGTCTCCCCCAATGAGTTCTTTGTCAAGGTTGCACGATTCGCGAGGTCATTAAAACGAACACACGCGGACACCAATTGTTTCCAATCAATTGATACCATCTACTACTAGAAGGGATGGTACGAGACCATAACCGTTATAAACTGTCATAATTAATGTTTGGAAATGTTCTGGAAGATAAATAAGACACGAAAAAATTGTCTGATTGTCAGGTCTACGCGTAGGCCAGCGCCTTATCAGATACTACAAACGACAACGTGGAAATTCCGAGCGTGTTGTGGAAATTTCCACTCATGAATAATTCATCAATGTAAAGGACATAATCGTCTCGCCATTGACCGACAATTTGGCCTTCCGCGCCATAATTGGTCCTTGCAGACACCCCTGTGCTCTCGCATGGAACAGCCCGAGGAGACCCCCAGCGAGGACACGTTTTCCTTGGGTGCGTAGACTTTGTGCTAAGACCGCTTAAAGCGCGTGTGCAGGATGGGTGTTTTATATAATGGGCCTTTTACGACGCGATGAAGTTCGATGAACAAGCACTGTAGTCTGAAAGCAAAGACTACTAACTAAGGCGCTTTGCTTTCCCGTTCCCATCTGACCGTCTGGGAACCAAGATGGCGCAAGACGCAATAATTTCCGTTGGAACGATTTGTTGGCAACCTTCCAAAAATAGAAATATATATATCTTTTCCATTCATGATATTGTTATCAACAATCACTATCTGAGTTAAATATCAAAGGGTAAAAGTTGGTAACCATTCACCGGTAAATGATAAGTTACCGGTAATTTAATTCCAGACGTGTACTCAACTTTACCGCAAGCATTTGTAAATTTTGTGTAATTTCCCGCGGTATTTTCATCATCGTTTCACTCGGACCGATGCCTTCTTGTAATTGTTCCTGCATGGATCCGAAAAAAAAATCGGGAAACAAAGTTACTCATGAATCATGGGAGGACATTAAACGAACGGTAGGATAAATTCAAACCATGGTATGCGTAAAATGATTTTGTAATGCAATACATGTACAAATAATTAATAATCGAACTTTTGTATCTGATCAGTTCCCAGCCATACGTTATATCCTACCCTACCACATTCTCTCTCTCTCTCCCTTTCTTAATTTCTCTCTTTCCCCCACCTTTTTTTCTCTCTTTCTTCCCTTTTCCTCTCTGTCCCCATTTCTATATTTCTGTCTTTCTCTCTTTTCTTTGTATCTCTCTTTAAATCTGTCCGAGTCTCCCCCCTTTCTCTTTCTAGTCTCTACCCCCTACCTTCTTCCTTTCTGTCTCACACAGACACACACACTAACCCATATCCTTGATTTTTTTTTTTACCACTTACCGGTTTTACTCTATTTGTGAATGAATAAAAAGAAGCAATGTAATCTTTTACTCGATCTCTCTTTCGGATATTTGTTTTAGATAAGAGCCAGACAGGACAGCGTGTGTAAATACACAAACCTAAAGATAACATTTACTCACAGATAAGGTTGTTTTATTTCTTAAGGTTAAGAGAAGTACATGTGTATTCGCTTAATGCTGCTAAAGGTCTACTATTTTTATTCAGACATATTAAAGAATATGATAACGGAAACATAAAAGGCGCGCTATGAATTTTGAAATGTATTTATATTGCTTTTAAGGTATCAGTTTAAACATATAAATAAGGTATCAGTTTAAAAAGGGTGTTTACCTATTGCAGGCCTGTGATATAAGGCTGTGTAAATACCATGGCATATAGAAGAAAATGATTCCTTTAAAACTAGAAGATGACTTTGAATGGGTTCACAAGTATTGACCTTCATATTTTAGAAAGAGTTTTACTATTCGTTTTAAAAAAAGTGATAATAATATTGATTAAGAATTTTGTATAGCCCATAATAGGCCTAATACTTGCATATGTCTATACGCTCAGAACATAATAAATAGGGAATATATATTGTGCACTTGGGGTCATAGCTGTGACATTTCCAAAGAGCGGAACAGATATGTTTTCAAATTCTGAACTTTCCGTATGTTTCAAAGTTTCTGAAGTAATCTGGCAAGTTATTCAATAGAACAGTGGCTGCATATGAAAACCTTTTCTCGTAAGATTTTGTTTCAATTTTGGGGACATAGAATAATGATTTTGTACTAAACGCAACAAAAAAGTAAGTCCCCCACCCCCTAAGCATAATAGCATAACTTTTGATCGAAAAGGCTTTGGGCAAACTAATTTACCAGAATTGATCCTTGACTCACTGACTAACTTCTGTGTGAAAATCACATCGATCCAATTAGTCATGCATGAGTGGGCAAATTTTAAAGGCAAAAATGTCACTTTTCAAAATTCAGAATAGTAATTTGAGGGATCTGTCATATGAATTTTTGATGAATTCCTTTTCTAGTGCATAATTTATGTCCTTTCATTGTTTATCATCCATCTCTAGATGCACCTACACCTATCCCGACACTTAACCCATTGTTCTGATTGAGTGAGCACCGTTTATCAAATACTCTTCCCTCTTGAATTTGAAACTTTTAAAACATTTTTTTTGAAAAAAACTCTGGATATTATGACAAAGATGAACATGATCTGTTATGCAAACATAAGAAGTTATTTTCGTGTCATGATTGAGTGAATACACTTTAAAAATCGCACAAGAAATGCCAAAATGTACTGTTAAAATGGCATAAACAATTACCTTTGTGACTTTTGAGAAGTGACAATTTTGCCTTTAAAATTTGCCCAATCATGCATGACTAATTGGATTAATGTGATTTTCACACGGAAGTTAGTCAATAAGTTAAGGAACATTCCTGCCAAATTATTTTGCCCAAAAATTATGCTATCTAGCTTGTTTAGGGGGGGGGGGGGGGGGAAGGGGGACTTTTTTTGTTGTGTTTCGAACGAAGTGTCCTTTCTGGTTTGTACTGTCTTAACGATTCAATGAGATATGATGGAGCAAGCTGATGGAGATAATAAGTTTGTGAAAGAATTTTAAACTAGATACGGGACTGGATGGTGAGCCAATATTTGTGCCAAGACTGTGAATATTTATTAACATTTCTTTGTTCGTGTTACGAGTCGCGCTGCTGAATTTTGAATGAGTCGTAATCGTTGTGTTTGATAAGACGGAAGACAAAAAAAGCAAGCTATTACACGAGTCAACATGACACATACCTGCAAGTCCTTGCATTGACATGACAATTTTTAGCATCTCACACTATGCGACTCTATCTCACCAACGCTGCTATCATGAACATTTCCTACCAGTAGATAAGTTAATGCGTTTATAGACAGAAAAATCGATGATCACCTGCAAAGCCCCACAGCCACTTTGCATTTTGAAACGATCAATTTACTCATTTACTCATATTCATTTGTTCAATACCGAATACTTCATATATTTTACAGTCATATTCACAGTCATACTGCATTATTTCTTTTAAATCAATTGTATATTCTACTTCGGTCATTGATATTTGAAACGATCAATGTATTCATATTCATTTGTACAATACCGAAGATTTCATAATTTTGTAACCTTGTAACTTTATATTACGTAAGAACAGGTAAAACTCTGTGCAATTCGGCACTTGGCCGTGACGTGATTTTGTTTTTGTTTTTATCAATAAATATACCTTTGAATCAATCAAAACTTAGTCTGAGGGGAACACTACAAAGATTGTTATTTTAATGCTGTGTGTGAATAAGTCATTATTGGTAATGTACAGTATCACTATTTTTGTTCATTTTTGCATAGTAACGCGTTATGTTATTCACCTGTATCTAAAGATTGATTTTCGATTGATGGAATGCCCTATGAACCAATATGGTATAGTTGTTGCTACTCGGACAAACCTCGGACAAGCTTTGGGGTTACAATTAGTATTGTTTGAACGACGAAGACTTTTGTTGTGTCTTTAAATCTGATGCGCTAGTTCTCACACTGTTTTGGGGTGTTCGAAAACTAAACTGTCCACTCCTTTCCCATGGTACTCGACGTCTTTTAATTTTTTTTATTAACATTTAAAATGAAACCTCTCCAAAGTGTTGTTCATGTGGGATATGTTGTTTCTGTCCATACTCTTGTATTGTCATGTGGAAACAAACCGTACGAGTAAAATTGTATTTGTGACTGAAAGAAAGAGTAAGAATTAAATTTCAAATTAGAGAAAATAACACAATGCTGTTAAAGGGGTAGTTTTATTACACAATAGTTGGCCGTGGTTAGAGGAGCTCCCTTTGTTCTTGTAATGTCCCTTTTCGCAAAATAATCTGAAATTCATAATTTTTCATGATTTTCTAAAAATTGTCCCCGATGGCCGATGTTTCACCAAGAAATTGAATCCTAAGAACAACAAAGTGATCATTTCCGTTGAACAAAGATCATGTGGGGAGGCACGATTGAACAAACTGAAAACCGAAATCACGTTTGTCAAATTTAACAAAATACCAAACGAATCAAAATTGCAAATCGTTTCGTGTATATCGGCTGAAACAGCTTGAACCAATTAAGCACAACATGAAGAATGATCACGCGATCTGCTCTGATCAGCTTTCTTCCAGGTCATGAAGGATATTGTTACAGGTGCTAGTTTTGTTGTACTGGTTTCTCTATTTGGAGACGTATAGACGTACATAATACACGATGTCGACAGGAGTTGTAGTTTCAGACGTTTATTCAATACTCATTTCGATACTCATTTCGATACTCATTTCGATGCTCATTTCGATGGCGTAACATAGCGTAACAACATGGCTTAGAGTTGAACTCCTCCTCCTACTCTAAAACTCCTACTCCGAACTCTGTCTAAAACTGTCTTATCCACAGCTAGACTGCCTCTATTTATACATGCTGGTGTACCTTATCAACTATATTCACGTAAAGGAAATACATGAAATGAAGGATTTCTAAGTACAAAGTAATGTAGTTTTGTAGGGACATCATAGTTTAAGCAGAAAGGAGTTGATTGTATTGACGTCAGTCTTCTCCTTGAAGTCTTAACTTTCTCTTGATTGAACTTCAAACAAGAACTTTACCAAAAGCATCTCGTTTCCAAAGAAACGAGAATTACATCTCTGGAAGAAGTCCTTGGGCTTTCCCCCATAACAAATCGTAAATGTCAACCCCAATAGAGTTGAGCGGTCAGAGGAATGTTGGAAGAAGAGAGAAAATGGTTTATCGCTGGGTCATAAAATGTACTCCGCACCCAAGGACAATCTTGACCAGAGCTGTGACGTAGAAGAGGTCATACTCAGTTTCATGCCTTTCTGAATAGAGAGTAAGGACTTATGCAGAAAGTATAGGTCAATAATGACGTCACCTTTAAATGTCCAAGAACTTGGTCAATGTAAATGTTGATTTGGGCTCGAGGTTGTCTAAGAAAGAGGGGGTGTTTGGAAGAATTTGGGCTTACTATAAACATGGGAATAAAGGGAACTCGGGGACCGTAACACTCTTCCCCACCTTGAAAAAGAGGCTGCATTGCCCTCAATGCAAAATTGAAGCATTAGGGAAATATCAATTGTCATGTCAGTAATCCTCAAGACATCATTAGGAAATGAAACTTTAGCCAAACCTATGTGCACTCAATTACCTTTACAGCGAACAAAATGATCAAATATCAATAACATGGCCCTTCAGTAAGTTGTAGAAATCACATATTCTTGAGTCTTACAATAGAACTCATAATAATTATAATCATCAATCAAACAACATTAGTAATACTAAAGTGTAACACCAAAGAAGAGAAGAAAAGCGAAAGCAATAAAGAGATAATGATACGGAAGAAGATAAAGTATAAAGACACTGGAAGAAAGTGATAGCGAGATGGTTAAAACCATATACATGAACTTATCATCTTCTAACAACTGACCAGACATATTTCCAATGTCAGCTAACATGTATAAACAGTTCATTCACAACATACATGTATTATAAAATCCAAACCCTATACGAATATGTACTTTCATATTGAGAGATACATTCAATACTACACTGACAAACTAGAAAAAAATCACCGGGTTTGAAAGAAATCAACAACATACCTGAACAGTTAATCATGTTCACTGTCCAAAATTCAAGAACGATATTCCATTTGCTATACCAATTGTCACAACAGTGTAACAACATTTAAACATGAAATAATTAAGCATATCTAACATTGTGCAAACATTCTTGAAATTATGAAATAGGAGAGAGAAGAGATGATGAGGGAGCGACAGCGAGAAAGAGTATGGATGAATGGGGTGAGATATACAAGAGAAAATAGGAAAAAATATGGACAGAGGGACGAATCAGGGATGGGGTTGTGGGTTAAAAGGAAAGAATAACAGGAGCAAAGAAAATAAATCAGAACCAAAGTAATCGATCAACAATATACATGTAAAACAAACCAGCAAACTACTTCACACATGTGCGATAATTTTAAGAAAACATTTGAGCATTACTTCCACCAATTTAGTCATCGGTTTGTACAGCACGAGATCGAGACTTGGTGAGCTTGCCGTTTAGCACCTGCGCTTGGAGGGTATTTGCCCATTGCGGAATGCTACTGCTTAAATATGGTTTCAACCTGTCATGATGAATGACTTTACGCTTGGCCCTATTGTCCATTTGAATTTCAAATAGCAATTCGCTCAATTTCCTTGTTATCACACATGGACCTTTCCACTTCTGAGGGTTCAGTTTAGGGCTTACTCCTACTTTCCTAGAGGAGTCAAAGCAGTATACAAAATCTCCAGCATCAAAATTATTGTGGCAAACTCTAATGTCGTGTCCTCGTTTCTGTTTCTCAGCTGTGCGTGAAATATGCTCCCTAGCAATATCGTAAGCTTCTTCCATATCATTTTGAAGCTTAATGACATAGTCTTCTACTGATGAGGCATCTGGGGTTGCTCTAATCCCTAGATTGATTTCTAGAGGTGTTCTTACCTCACGACCTAGCATCATATAATTGGGGGAATACCCAGTTGTCTCATGCATGGTGCTGCGATAGGCAGAGGTCAGTAGCTGAATGTTGTTATCCCAATCTTTTTGATTTTTGCTAACATACGCTGAAATCATGTTCACCAGTGTCTGGTTAAATCGTTCAATAAAACCATTGGACTGGGGGTGGTAACTAGAAGTTCGTGTCTTGTGAATTTCTAGAAGCTTGCACATATCCTTAAACAACGCAGATTCAAATGTACGTCCTTGGTCCGAATGAAGTTCAAAGGGGGCGCCGAAACGAGAAATAAATTCTTTGACGACTTTGTTTGCCACTGTATCTGAACATTGGTCTGGAATTGCATAAGCTTCAACCCACTTGGTGAATGTGTCACCCACTACCAATATGTACCTGTTTCCTTGTTCAGATACAGGGAAGGGGCCTAAAATGTCTAAAGCAATCCTATCCATAGGTGCACCTTGTTGGTAATTTTGGAGTGGGGCTCGGGGAATTTTGGGTGGCCTTTTTCTTGCGCCACATACACTACAAGCTCTCACATAATTTCGTACGCTGTCTTTCATCAAATACCAGTAGTAATTATGTCGAATTCGACTAAAGGTCTTTTTGAACCCCAGATGACCGGACATGACTGCATCATGGTTGTTTTCCAAAATAGTTTTGATAAGAGTTTTGGGAACAACAAGAGTTAAGCGGGAACGAGACGAACCGTCCTCCCACTTTTTGTACAAAACTCCATTAACAATAACCAATTGTTTCCATAGCAACCACAAATGCCTCACTACTGGACTCTTGTCCTGTACTCTGTCTCGTTCAGGTTTGTCTTGTGACTCTCCTAACCACCGTAAAATGATTCCTATGTCCTTATCCTGTCTTTGAAGAGAAGAAACATTACTGGAGAAGAAACCTAAAGAATCTAAGAACTGCTGCCCGGTATTTATACCAGCGAAGGCGTATGTGTCCGATACGCAGGGCACTTCATTCGAACCTCTAGATTGATTTCCTCCTTCGTGTTTCTTGCTTCGTGTAGTGACAGGTCGTACAAAACTGACTACTTTAGATGTAATAAAACAGTTAATCATTCTACCGATTATTGAAAGTCCGTTGGAACATGTCAAGATGATGATTTGTATGAATGCAAGTACATACCATACAGCTAGACCCAAATCAGACGCATACATTACGTCTTCACTGTCTGCACCTTCCCTGTCGACGATGGAGCTCCCTTGAGTTGCCTCTGGTGTCGCGCCGTCACCTTGTTGACACGCCGATTCACCCCGCACTCTCCTGCTACCCGCAGTAGCCTTAGCATCTTCACTAGCCCTTACTGGCGAGACATCGTCGACCTCCATGAAGGCAGACCAGGCATCATGTTGTCGTTGGCATCTAGTGCACCCACCGCATGGGAGCGACTCGAGGATGGTGCTACCATCATAGCACTCACAGGACTCTGGGCTGCATGGGACGCGTGACAGAGAGTCGGCATTTAGATGGCTTCTGCCTGCTCGATGTTCTATCTTCATGTTGAACTGGGATAGGATTTCGAGCCATCTTGCCATCTGGTTAGTCGGCTCCCGAAACGACATAACCCATCGCAGCGCACTGTGGTCGGTTCTGAGAATGAATTCTCTGCCGAGTAGATAATGTCTAAATTGGTTAACAAAGGTGACGACTGCCAGGAGCTCACGTCGGGTGACGCAGTATCGTCGCTGAGCCTTTGTCATTGTCTTGCTGGCGTAAGCTATGGGCCGCTCCTCGTGACGCTTCAGTGTTGGATTCCACTGAATCTGTGAAAGGGTGGCGCCAATGCCAGCATTTGATGCGTCTGTGTCTAGAATGAAAGTGCCTGTATCCAGGGGATACGCCATAACACTGTCGCTTGTAAGGAGTCCCTTCAATGTCGTGAACGCTTGCTGACATTCGTCGTCCCAGTCGAAACTGACCCCGTTCTCCAGTAGACGGTTGAGAGGACGAGCGATGGAAGCAAAGTTCTTCATAAACCTCCGGTAGTACGAACACAATCCAAGGAAGGACCGCACATCTTTCGTTGATCGGGGAGTCGGCCACTCGACGACGGCAGCAATCTTGTCGGGATTTGCCTTCACTCCATCAGATGTGACGACATGTCCAAGGAACGGCACCTGTGACTGAAAGAGTGCACACTTACTCGGTTTCAGCTTGAGCCCGGCCTTGCTCAAGCGTGTGAACACCTCTTCCAGCCGTAAGATGTGCTCCTCGAACGTCGAGCTGAAGATGATAACGTCGTCCAGGTAGATGAGCAATGTCTTCCATTGCAGGCCTTTCATCACCAGCTCCATACACCGTTCAAAGGTACTGGGCGCATTGGAGAGGCCCATTGGGAGGACATTGTACTCATACAATCCAGATCGAGTCCGAAATGCTGTCTTTGCTTTGTCTTCCTCTTTCACTTCTACCTGCCAGTAGCCCGACTGGAGATCGAGGGTCGAAAAATATCGACTACCGCTGAGGCAATCCAAGCAGTCATCGATACGGGGGAGAGGGAAGCTGTCAAATTCAGTCACTGCATTCAACCTCCTGTAGTCGACGCAGGGACGAGTTGTGCCGTCCTTTTTCTTTACATACACGAGGGGTGACGCCCACGGGGATGATGACGGTCTTATTACTCCAGCTTGCAGCTGCTCTTCGATGATTTTCTCTTCCTCTCCCTCAAAAGCACGGGGCGGTCGACGGGCTGGTTGTCGTATTGGGGCAGCACCTCCTGTCTTAATCTCATGTCGCAGTACTGACGTGCGCCCTAGATCATTCGGTGTCTTTGCAAAGACGTCGTCGTGTCTAGACAGGAGACTCTGTAGTTGCTGTTGTTGACTGCTTTCCATACCAGTGCAACTACGGTGAAAAAGATCATTAATGCATGGGTGCAGATCTTTACACATGTGTGGGTATGGCATCGTAGAAGGAGTTGAATCACCGCGGCTGGTGTGAACCCGGCATACCCGTGTGGAGCGTCGAATAACATTGCCGTCACCCTCAGAGTCGTCGATGACTGTGAAATCCGACACCTCATTTGCAAAGCCAATACATGTTTTTGCATGAAGGTGAATTTCATCCGACGATGTGTTCATTATCCGCACAGGCATGTTTTCTGATCTCGTCACAAGTACGGCACCAAGTAGCAATGATTGTTCTCGCAATCCGTCAGGCAGGGGCTCGATGACCACGGTGTCGCTGTTTAGTTCATTGTTTGCATAGCAGCGCACGACGATTTCTGACCTCGGTGGGACGACGGTGTCGTTCTTGAGGTGCACGCGACTGATCCGGGGAGCCTCTCCTTCGAATTCACAACTGACAAACTTTCCGTTTATCTTCAGTCCTCTCCTGGCTTCCAGTGTACAATCAAAATGGTAGAGGAAATCAAAACCAATCAGTATATCGTCTGCAATGGGCACAACAAATGCTGGCCAAGTATGTGACACGCCGTCAATGTTAATGTTCAAGTTGATTCGCGCTTTCACATCCAGCTCACCCTCGTCTGCAGCCTTCAAAATAATGTTATCGCTTGGCAACCTAGTCAGAGACTTTCGATGTGGGATTCTCTGATAAAGTGACTCTGAAATTAATGTGACTGCAGCACCCGAATCAACTAAAAGTTTTGCTCCGATTCCCTCTACAGTGCCTTTAACGTACACCGACAGCCCACCATGAACGTTGCTGTTTCTAACATGGATATGGACCGGTGTCTGGCCGGGTGACCCGGTCCCTCCTAGTTTCCCTGGTTGCTGGGACGACGGCACTCGTGCTTGTGGTGGCCTTCTATCCCGCAGTTGTAGCAAGGGCCTCTGCGATATCCGCGTCCACGACCACGGCCGCGACCATAGAAACCCCGGTCAGAGTAACCCCGATTAGAGTTACTGGCCTGCCCGGCGTTGGAGCTAGCAAGGCTGAGCACCTCCCCCAGACGAGCAGCGAGGATGTCGACCTTCTCGTTCATCTCCCGGCGCAGCGCAGCAATCTTATCGACGGGCTCGTTGCGAGTCGGCTCAGCCATCACTTGCCTCACCCGATGTGGTGTGCCGGGGTTATACTCGTCATGGAGGCTCCGGTAAGTCTCTACCAGCTCCTGGGCTTCAACCAGATCTGAAGGCTCTTTCATCCCGACGGTCATGGCAAGCTGCTGATCAGGAAGGCCCCGCAAGAACTGTCGGAGAGCGATCTGCTCCCTCGTGACGTCGTCCGCAGTTGGATAGCCCCTCAAAGTATATCGTCGGAGATCGGCAACGTAAACAGAGAGTGACTCACCGGGCTGTAGCCTCCTCTTCTCCAACTGGGCAAGATATGTCGCCGGCCTCGTCCTCTCTGCATATCTTGTTGCCAGGGCATCGCTCAGGCTGGAGAACGACCGGAGGACAGATTCAGGTTGTGTGCGGAAAAGATAGTCCGCCGCCTCGCCCGTCACAGAAGAAAGAAGCCGCAGCCTTTTCTCTTCCTCCGTCCACGAACACGCCACAGCCAGACTCATGAAAAGCCGAATGAAGGCTTCCCATGACTCGCCGCCTGAGAAGGTGGATTGCCGTGGAAGAGGGATATGTCGATCCGGTGAACGTCTTCCTCCCGTCGCTCCTTCCTCTTCTGCTGAAAAGATCTCCTCCATCGGGGAGGGTTGCTGCTTGCTCTTCTTAGGCATGGTCAAATTAACTTATGTAGCGTAGCCGGAACGGTCGATCCTCCAGTTTTCCGCTGCCACCAGTGTTACAGGTGCTAGTTTTGTTGTACTGGTTTCTCTATTTGGAGACGTATAGACGTACATAATACACGATGTCGACAGGAGTTGTAGTTTCAGACGTTTATTCAATACTCATTTCGATACTCATTTCGATACTCATTTCGATGCTCATTTCGATGGCGTAACATAGCGTAACAACATGGCTTAGAGTTGAACTCCTCCTCCTACTCTAAAACTCCTACTCCGAACTCTGTCTAAAACTGTCTTATCCACAGCTAGACTGCCTCTATTTATACATGCTGGTGTACCTTATCAACTATATTCACGTAAAGGAAATACATGAAATGAAGGATTTCTAAGTACAAAGTAATGTAGTTTTGTAGGGACATCATAGTTTAAGCAGAAAGGAGTTGATTGTATTGACGTCAGTCTTCTCCTTGAAGTCTTAACTTTCTCTTGATTGAACTTCAAACAAGAACTTTACCAAAAGCATCTCGTTTCCAAAGAAACGAGAATTACATCTCTGGAAGAAGTCCTTGGGCTTTCCCCCATAACAAATCGTAAATGTCAACCCCAATAGAGTTGAGCGGTCAGAGGAATGTTGGAAGAAGAGAGAAAATGGTTTATCGCTGGGTCATAAAATGTACTCCGCACCCAAGGACAATCTTGACCAGAGCTGTGACGTAGAAGAGGTCATACTCAGTTTCATGCCTTTCTGAATAGAGAGTAAGGACTTATGCAGAAAGTATAGGTCAATAATGACGTCACCTTTAAATGTCCAAGAACTTGGTCAATGTAAATGTTGATTTGGGCTCGAGGTTGTCTAAGAAAGAGGGGGTGTTTGGAAGAATTTGGGCTTACTATAAACATGGGAATAAAGGGAACTCGGGGACCGTAACAATATTTTCTAAAGGAATTGGAAGGAGGAACGGGGGAGAAGACTGCATCCTAGGGATGGGAGTGATTATCATTTCGTCGAAGTTAATGATGTCACTTCTCTTTCTCCTATCCATATAGGGAACGGTTTATTTGGAAGTGTTGGTGCGAGCGATGTCAGAAAATTACCTATGATTGGATTGACAGTTTGGCGATTTACGGTGCGTGACGCTTTAAAGTGATACTCATAAATTGATCACGAATTATTCAGAATGTCGGGTTTAATAAAACGTCAAAGACATCAATAATGGATGAAAGTGCAGAGATCGTTAAAAAAATCGTGAAAAAAAGCTTTAATGTTGTGTATTTACAATGTCATGCTTCCCAGAAATGTAAAAAAAATCTAGGATCAATATTTTTTTTTACAGTTCCTATCTTGATCAGACTAGACACATTGACCTAAGGTGATTGGCTAGGCATTTCTGTATTTCAGGGATGTGAGAATGTGTTTTTATTCTCAACTTAATCATTATTCATTTTCCAATCATAGTCAAATCATACCGTATATTTTCACGAATGTGAAATGTCAAGACAAGCTTGAGAATTTTCATAAGTAATAAACTATTCCTAATTAAGAGAATTTAACCTTAGCATGATCTTAGTTTGTTCGTCTTCACTTATGTTAGCAAAATAAACGTTATATCCAAGCGAACTGTCTTTTTGAGATCTATATTAGTTTGAAATCATACGAAATACTGATTGAAACAAACGTTGTACCTTATCTTCTATCTATCTATCTATCTATCTGTGTGGGCTTACGACGCCATGTTTATTATACCATAAAACAGCACACCATTGTATCTGGGTATTCTCATAACAGTTAATCGCTCTTTCTTCTTTATTACGTATCTTTCCGTGATCAGCAAGTCATCCGCCTCGGAAAAAAAAAATCAAGAAATGAAAAAAGGGGTCACGAACTAAGTCTGTGGGGTGTCAGTAAAGTCATCTCTCGTCATTTTCCGTTTCCCTAACTGAGAGTCAATCCTTAATTGCCAACAAATGTGAGACAAGTTATCCTCTGAGAGGAAAAGACCATAATAATTATATGTAACCCCATTGTTTTATCACAAGCTAGGACACCCTCTGACCCAATAATGCCCTCCTTATATTTCATTTTGCAGACGCGCTATAGAAAGTTGTCAAATACCATGAATAACCATGGTGATTGATGATTCTGTATATCCGTGTTGCGCTTCTAAGAGAAGACAATTACAATACTGTCACATGTTTCCTTCGTTTCACGATTTTGTGAAGGATAGAAGTAAAACCCATCCACTGGTTTGTTTATTGTACACACGATATTTGGGCTAGATAATGTTGCAGTGTTTATTGCTGGACCGTCCTATAGAAAGTCCACAGTAGACGACACGATGCGATCAGTCGTTCGACTCTTCCACTGACCATATCGCATGACCCAGTAATAAGTTTGTGAAGATATGTTTTGTCACATTTCCCGTCGTAGGCCGTTACGACTGCTTAATCGTGGCAAAATCGTGTACGGCGGCCTTTCGAAGTGCTTAAGTTGTGGCTACTGCTTCAAAACTATGCCTGGAAACAAAGACTAAGCCTTCTTCCTGACAACCGGGCTTTGTCAGTCTTTTTAGACTTGCTTCCTTATAGTTGGGAAGCAGTAGTTAGCATAGGCTTTAGTCACGATAGTGGAAGCACACGATGCAATCTATTCTTAAAGGGATAGTTAACCCTGAAGGAAAGCTGGTTTAAAAAAGCAGAAACATGAAGAAACATATTAGTGAAGGTTTGACGAAAATCCATCAAAGGTTTAAAAAATTATGATCTTTTAAAATTTCAATTTTGTGACGTCACGTGCGTACGAAATAGTTACATGATTTTTTTGTTCACACAGGTATGTGTGTAAAAACGTATTTCTAATGTTGTATCAAATTCCCAGGGAACATGATGCATGTCTTTTTGAGAAAGTGCATATTTTCGAAACAAATACTATTGTACACAACATAATTGTGAGAAAACACTTCGCACGTAACGTCACGAAATCAACATTTTAAATGATCATAACATCTTTATCCTTTGAATGATTTTTTTTTATCAAACCTTCACTAATGTGCTTTCTTCATGATTCTGTTTAATATCAGGGTGAACTATCCCTTTAACGTTCTTCCGGGCTGTCTTGCAAACGTAACTTTGCTTTTGGTCCGAATTCCATTGCATGACGATTTGCGTTCAAGTTTTAAACGCAACTACTAACTCTGGTGGATTGCACACACATGATCTAAAAACGCAAGATTCGTGTACTATCTGCGTTTAATCACAACTGGCATTTCATGCAAAACGACCCTAGATAAGTGAAGTACGTGGGTGGTCTGTCATACTGTTCCTGATCAGATGGAGTCCACGCCCTGAAGAAGACATCTGTAGACGTGTATAGTATACAACAAACCTGTTCACCCATGTATTCATGGTTACAGTTCGATTTTCTGAAGGTTCGTTATTTAAGAAGGTTCGTAATTCCGAAACACGTAAATTGCCTATACATATGTACCTCGAAAACGAAAGAGGGTTCTTCCGAGCATTTGTCGCGTAACGTTCGGAATAACGAGTGCTTCCCGTATTGATCAGTCCTTTCTCTGTCACACGAACAGTTGCCCGATGCTAGGTGTAAACAAAAATTTTTGACACTTTTAAGAAATAATTGCAAAAAATATAAAACTCGAATCAAGCTGAAATATACAGATTACATAGTAAAATGATGTCACTTTTAAAACCGATTTCGTGACATCTCGTTATTGTTCTTCTTGTAATAATCCTGTGGACCTTTTATGAGATTTTCACTATGGGACAAATTTGGACCTTAACAATGTGTGTAAATCAGATAATTAAATCAGACACTGCAATGCCTTTTGTGCATCACACATGCCAACCCACAAGGTCTTTTCTGACAGAAGCATCACGAGTTGTTAAAGGGATAGATCACCCTGAAGTTGAGTTGATTTTGATAAAAATTTTGAGAAAAAAATATTCGTAAAGGTTTGACGAAAATCCGTCAAAGGACAAAAAAGTTATGATCTTTTTAAAGTTTTCATTTTGTGACGTCACGTGAGAGGTGCTCGCCCATAAGGAATACATTTTTTCGTAGAGGTATATGACGTGTGTAATAACAAGTTTCTAAATTATGTAATATATCATATGCCTATATATATTATGTTTCACGTGTGAAATGAGAAAATGAGAAAAAATAAAAAAATAGATAAAAGAAATCAATATCACCGCGCACGTAACGTCACAAAATCAAAATTTCAAACAAGCGTAACTTTCTTATCCTTTGACGGATTTTCATAAAATATACACTAATATGTTTCTTTCGTGGTTCTGCACTTTTCATAGCCAACTTAATTTCAGGGTGCGCTATAATCACATTCCTTAGACATTGCCTCACTGCAACTTCTTTCATGCCCTTTCAAAGAAATCAACAATGGCTTTTGATTGCGCGTGCAGAGAAAATCAAGAAGTAACTTTATTTTCAAACGCACTGGTACATTTTTATATGTGCTAGAGCCAGCTGGTTCCATTCAACAGTGAGTTCACAGGAACTGTTATGGTCCGTGTGTTAAAGGTAACTCGCCCCTTTTGCAGACCTAATTCTGAAAGTTCCCTGACTTTGTCATCATTTAAGAGAGAGTGGCTATATAACCTTTCCCTGGAATCGACAGAGCGTAATATTCGGTTTTGAGGAAAAATCTTCGATAATTGATCGAACTTTATTTTTTCGTACCACGAAAATAGTTGAAATATCAAAAAGTCAACTGGCGGCAATCAATTTGAATCAAATCTCAGTTTTAGATTTTCATTTTTTCTACGGCCCTAAATTTTCACAGTTGGTATCCCACAGACACGTGCTAAAACTTTCATGAAGTTTGCAGATGTTTGTAAAAGGGACGGGCCATCTTGAAATGACGCTGTGATGGCAGATGCTAGTGGATTGGCTCTTTTTCTAGTCTCCATTACAAGACTCCCTTTACAGTGTGCACAGAGATTCGTTGCCCGACTAACGGGGGTTATGAGGGTAAGTGCCCGTAAACCTGGGGCAGTCTGCCAACGATGGCGTCTTTGAGTCACCGTTCTCCGGAGATGTTACCCAAGAAACCGCACGATTTGAGAAACAGGTAACCATATTTCGCACCTTTGGAAGACTGGATCACGCCCACGGAGAACAGGTGAGGGGTATGACAGGTGGTCTAGCATCGTAGGAAATAAGATGATGATCTCAAAGGGAATGTAGCCATTACATAAAATTCATGAAACTTGGTATGAATCAGCAGTATACCCTAACAATAAAATGTATGAAATATCACAGTCAAAGCTTCAGGAAAAATGAAGAACTATCTTTGCTAACGTTTTAAACACATAATTTCCTCGCGACCATAGTCTACATCCATATATGGCATGGCACCGAGCAGTTCGGTGGTCATTGGGGATCTGCGCGCCTCACCCCTCTAGCAATCAGTATACTGTAATTCCACTCATAGTCCGTTTTCAGTTCTTACATTTCTCTTCCATTCTCTATTGATATATACACTTTTTGTAGACATTTTGGTCGACACAACGCAGTCTTCGTGAAAACACACACGAGGGGGGGGGGGGGTCAGGGTAAATCGATAACTACATTTGGGTATGACGTAACATGCCATTTGGGTTCATGTCCTGTACCTGTCTGATCGCAAATCATTCTTAAAGAATCGGTCATACACTTTACACAACCGCGTGAGATATCAGATATCTTTTCCACCTGCTTGGATCCATGTCTGTCATCCCTCGACCAGGTTTTCGGTGACTAACCATCACCAGAGTTCTTTAACACTTTATTTGCAATGTGTGTATTTCCTTTTACCAGTAGAGCACGTAAATCCAATGGAGTAGCATTTTATCTGGCACATGAAGGATTAACATTGCTGCTGATGTTGCTGGTGCGAATGATATAACGATTACGTAAGACCACCAAAGGGGCAGTGATGAACAAGAGAAATAGGAAGATGTTGAAGGAGAAAAGGGGAAACAAACACGCTGACGAAATCTACTTTTACCAATTACAGAAACCTCATTCACTCAAGTTTTTCATGCTCAATATTTGTTATATAGATAGTACATGTTTCTTTAAATCTCTGATGGCACCCAACATCTCCAAACTCAGTCGCTCTTTTTTAATTCACGCAAAAGCATACACGTGCACTACACAGAAAACACGTATGTGCGTGTGTGTGTGTGTGTGTGTGTGTGTGTGTGTTATTGTGTATGTGTTCCTGACTGTGTGTCACACATGTACTAATACAACAGACAAATGTATATATACAAACACAGACTCGCACGTATATCCGCTCGTCTCCAATCCAGGGGGTGTTTCATCAAGGCTTATGTACGCCTCAATGTGTCATCAATACCATCCCTTACCCGTCGCAACTGTCACTTTCGCATCTTCTCCATTGTCTTAAGGAGATACATGACTACTCATGTCACATCGCCACTCCGGGATATCTATTTTCGATCCCCGTGGACGCTAAACTGGACGTGACTGATCGTTCATACATTTTACGACTTTCCTGGGAAGGAAATTCAATCAATGTCCTGCATTAAAAGATGTGCCGACTGTCTCCCCTACTTAAGGGGGGCACGGTTGTCCCTCTGATGTGACTAAACAAACTCCTATGTGGTCGCACTTCCGACACGTCTCTACATCGTTCTCCAGTGAGGCCGCTTTCGATGCTACAACTGTTTCGAATTTCCAGACATTGACAAAGTCGTGTTTGGGGCCATGCATTACATTTATTCCATGCAAGGGAATATGTTGGAACGAAGATAGCATAATTTGAATCATCGTTGCTTCATTCGTCCGTCTCAAACGATTATTTTCGTTTAGCGTCGATATTCATTTATCAATAACATTGATGCTAGTCACAATTGTATTATACCCCCACACACAGACACACACTCACACAGACACGCACATTGCTCCCTTTTCTCTTGCCCTTCTCTTTTTGTCTCTGTCTAACATTTTCAAGAGTTGATAACATTTGAAAATCTCGCTTTGATGTAACTATTTGATACTGGTAAAGCAAACGAATCTACCTTATGGGGTTGTCTTTTATTTTAATTTAACGAACTGTATAGCAAGTAAGACGTGAAGTATATTCAAAAGTGACTAATATAGATATCTGTATTTACAAATACAAAAGAATTGCCTATCAAATATATTAATTCCATGAATTTTGCGAATTTTAAATTATGTAAATATTATATCCATAATCCTTTTAAAGTCTGTTCTGGCTTTCATAGTATAATACTGTTTACGCCTGGTCACGTGCCAGGTATGTGTAAATTTCCCCTCATACATGTTTATTCATTCGTGTTCTTCGAGAACAAGATAGAGTTAAGATTTTGTCCGTCATAAGGGATATATTCGGGATTCAAAAAAAGACCCTTGCTTGAATGGAGTGCGGGTGGTACAAAATAGTCTTTGTAGCTTCAGATATTTTTTTCTCTCGTTTTCTCTTCCTGTATTGATCACAAATACTAATATGTAAAGATTGGTGTCTGTGATTGATTTATTATCAGTGTCTAGTGGGAACATCTTGGCCATGCAAATGCGGTTTGGCCATGCAAGTACCGTGTATCTGGAGTTTGTCAATCCAATCCCTTGAAGACTGACGAATTGTTATTCTTTCATACTTTTAAGGGCTTGTTAGATATATTGTTTTTCAATTTGACTGTCGTGAGTCTGGGTTTTTGTAGTTGTGACACACGCTGCCCTGTGCCATGTGTGCCGGAGAAACTTCCCTTTGAACTTTGGAACAACTTTGGTTTTTATTTCTTCTAGGAGAAGTTGGAAATCTTCTTTGAACTTGTGAAGTTTTATATTTCAGTTCATGATGAGCTGTTCCGATCTAAAACAACTTGGTTCCCTACTATAGTAGATACCCCCCCCCCCCCCCGTCTTCCTTCCTGCATTCTATCTCTCTCTCTCTCTCTACTTCTCTGCTTGTTTTTGTCCATCCCTCTCTTAATCAGCCTCTCGACCCCTTTTCTAATTTTCATCACACATGCTCATAGTTTAACCTCCTCTTGTCGCTATCGCTCATCCTCAACTTAAAACGATCGTAAATAATTACTCCTTCTCTCAATCCATCTTTTTTTAAGTTTTTATATTTCACTACTTTGTGTATCTTCTATCTTAAAGAGTGGGTGTTTTGAACCTAAGTGACTTTACACTCCCGCGCAAATTGTTGAGGGTTTTATTAGGCAACTAGCCAGAATGAATGCCTCAAAGGTATACCCATCCCCACGAAAATGGCCCTACCCCCTCCCACATTCCCCCAAAACATCTCTAGCCAAACCGCTGAAGTTAATTGAGATTTATTTCGCTTCATCTTCTCCTTGCTTTCCCCCTTTCCGCTTTCTCATCTCTTACCGTCATTGCCATCTTCCTGTAGCAAATTTTCATCAAGACAAATTGAGTTTACCGATTGAATTACAGATTTTTGCCATTTGCGTCAGGGTCTCTTTCTCTTTATCCACAGGCATGTCAGGGGCAACGGTGTTTTGTTTTTATCCTTATTTGGTGTCATTACTCCCGTTTACACCATCTGCAGTCATGGAAATGACTTTTGGCTTAACTCTGTCGCATTAGCTCTAGTGAGAAAAGTGCTCGTGCGAGTTGAGGAATGAGTTAGAAAACAGTGTAAAGACTAAAAATAGCAAGATATTATATTGTGAAGGGGCATCTGAGAGTTGATGTTAAGTAGTTTTGGTACTAAAGTAATAATGCATTTATTTGTCATTGAATATCTGCTTGTCATTATGCTATGTTTTGATACCAACTTATATATATCAACTTTTAAATAATTGAAAATAAATGGTGCTATTTTTCCCTTTCACCCTGTGTACAGAACATGTAATGTGTTGTAGGCCTATTTGTTCTTTGTTTATGAGTCTGGTTTCAGATATATTATGTTGTAGATGAATCAGGACAGGGCGCTCTTGAAGTACGGCTCGTAGAACACTTTCGACCCCGTGACCTTCATGTACGTACACACCGAAGTGGTTTAAAGTGGTTCACTAACGGAAGTACGGATGGCGAGTGTCATCGCGGTACCATTGCTGTATAACTTTAAGAACATAGTCAGGTTTGGAACGACTAGGAACGCGTACCATGTAAAAACTACTGCAATGCTCGAACGCCCCAAACCGTCTCACTAGGTCTGTGAAGTCTGTTCAGAGACACGCTGCCGAGAACGCCTTAAACCACTTCGTTTGTATTGGTTGTGTACACCATTGCAGCCAGAACTGGTCTACACCGGTTTATGAAAGTAGATGTGAATCTACCCATGGCGTGGTATAGATCCAGTGGATTCTAGATGAACACAAACCCTTGCAAATCACACAGTTTTGATATCTTGTTCACACGCAAATGGTTGATACCGCTTCACCGCCCTGCCACACCCTGTCGAAGTTTGTTTGTAAACTTCGCCATTGCGCAATCTGCAATATTCTGAAGGGGAACTGATTTTGGCACAGAATTTATCTGGGGCGCCACTAGCCATAATTACATCATCCTCGTATCCAGGTCGCACGTGTTTTAGTAGAAGAAAAAAACATCCGCTAACAAGTCAAAAGAGCCGGTGAATCATTTTGCTTAGCCTCGGTTCTAGACTGTAGAGTCAGCTTTGCCGGAACCAGGACTAAGTCTGGACATTTAAGCTAGTTGTTTCTCTCCACATTCCATCCCAAAGAGCGAGGCTGCAAGCCTGCTTAGTCTATGTCTCCAGACGTACTTGTGATAGCAGTGTTTGGACAATTGTATCAACGCGCGTAATGCAGTCTACACACTATACAGACTTGAGTCTAGGCTATCACCTTACTGCGTATAGACCTATGAAGGGAGATTTGTGAACTGGGTTTGAGAGTAGTAATTGGCATGAGGGTCATAGTAAAACGAGACGTCTCGTTCTCTGCAGAACAGTTGTCATGGCTCTACGTGTGTCTGAGTATTCCCAGGCGACAGGATTTTCCCCCATCATGCCCGGCATTTCCTGTCTGCGGGGGGTGTGTTGGGGGTGTGTGAGGGGCAGGGGTGTACGTCATCAATGACTAGTCTACTACAGGGCGTCTCAACAATTACATAAGACCAAACTTCATATTTCATTCTTTTCCAAAGTTGTCTTGTGTCGATATGCTTGCAAGACCCCTTAAATAAAAGACAGATTATAGAAGATTGCAGTATATCATGAGGATATGTACGTGGATGAAATATATATATTATTTTAATCATATTGGTTTTAATGCATGCAAGGTTATCCTCTGAATAATACATTTTGAACGTGACACAAATTCGCATACTACCATGTAATGACGGATAAGCGTTGAATATAATTCATTAAACAGCTTCTGTTACAGCGTTTGAAATTGAATTCGGGTACCATTACTAAAACAAAGACAATGTAATGCTGATACCACAAAAGACATGACATGATAATTCTTGGTATCAGAGACACAAGTATCCTTGGTTTGTGGTCGTAACTGTTTACACTGTTGATATGCTTTTCTTTAATCACCCTGAAGTGTATGTTTCATAATCACATTTTTATCATTACGCTTTAGTCCTCTCTATCCCTCTCACTCTCTCCATCTCTAGATTTCATTTTCTTCATCTCAGTCTCTCTTTCTTTCTCTCTCTCTCTCTCTCTTTCTCTCTCTTTCTCTATTTCTCTTTCTCTCTCTTTCCCTCACATGAAGCGTCTATTATGAAACCGTCCTTATTTCTGATCCTACTTGATAACTTTGTTGATCACCCTTTAGTCATGATCATATCGTTCACAACCACGCATTATTCATCTTTACCATCATGTTCAACCTCTCACACACACACACACACACACACACACACACACACACTATTAATACTATTGCTACTACTACTACTACTACTACTACTACTACTACTACTACTACTACTACTACTACTATTTCTACTACTACTACTACTACTACTACTACTACTACTACTACTACTACTACTACTATTTCTACTACTACTACTACTACTACTACTACTACTACTACTACTACTACTACTACTACCACTACTTTTTCTACTGCAATCACTCTTATTATCATTACTACTACGCGCCGTCTGTTACAAACTCAGAGCATTTAAGTTGTATTACTACTTCTTCTACTACTATGTGTCTTCTACTACTACTACTACTATTGCTACTACTACTACTACTACTTCTTCTACTACTATGTGTGTACTACTACTACTACTACTACTACTATTACTACTACTACTACTACTACTTCTTCTACTACTATGTGTCTACTACTACTACTACTATTACTACTACTACTACTACTTCTTCTACTACTATGTGTCTACTACTACTACTACTACTACTACTACTACTATTACTACTACTACTAGTACTTCTTCTTCTTCTACTACTACTACTTCTCCTTCTTCTTCTTCTTCTTCTTCTTCTTCTTCTTCTTCTTCTTCTTCTTCTTCTTCTTCTTCTTCTTCTTCTTCTTCTACTACTACTATTTCTACCACTTCTTCTACTACTGCTCCTACTTATATGTTGCTGCCGTTACTGCCACAACTATTAATCATATTAATGATAATACTTGTAGAGCCCATACAAGTATTATCACGCACACTATAGTTTTCTCCCCTTCTTTTAGGAAAACATACTTGTATTGTGCTCCTTTGTTTACATTCTTGAAATGTGTCTGTTTATAATCATGTATTATTCCTCTCCCCCTTACCCCATCTCTCTCTCTCTCCTTATCTATCTTTCTCTACCTTTCTCCCCCGTTCTCTCTCTCTCTCTCTCTCTCTCTCTCTCTCTCTCTCACTCTCTCTCTCTCTCTCTCTCTCTCTCTCTCTCTCTCTCTCACTCTCTCTCTCTCTCTTTATCTCTCCCACTATCCACCCCTCTTCCTTGTTACCATGTTACAGCACAGATCTCGATGACTTTTTCAACCCGAGTCTGCGACCCGTCTACCACCCCTTCTCTAGCCATGAGTAATACCGCTGCGTAGACCGCAATCCCTGCCTTCTCAGCCCCGGTGGAATACTCCCTCCAACCCCCTGGATTAAGCGGATAGGAGTTAATGCCCGCAGCCGTATCTCTTCTGTCGGTCTATGATGAAAAGCCGATTATCGTTCCTTTTTTAAAATGATTTCCATGGAAAGATGCCAAGAAGGCCAATTCACGTGTCATCTCCACATGCCAGCCTGGATGGCTGCCAAAATACTACGCAAAGCCCTTCTACTGCTTTTCATTAATATGATACTAGACTAATAAAAAAGTAGTTGTTTCTTCTTTTCACGAAATGAAACGGTTGAGAATAACCTCTGATTAATGACAGACCCTGTCTACCTCCTAGTTCTGCCCCTCACCCTACCCCTACGATTGCAGATCAACCATTTTTTGTGACAGGCAAACTGCAGTAGTGTGGATGTGTGTATCGCTATTGCCAATTTGCAGCAATGGCACACAAATGGTTAATTCCTATTGTTCTGGGTCATATTACCACCATTGATAACTACCATAGAACAGCCAATGAGCTCTCATTATTGCACCTGTTGCCATCGTAGTTACCACTAATGGTAAGTTACAATAAATGAAAAAATATATGCAACATGGCCTTGATGCTAGGAGCATATTTATGCGCTTTCTATGGTGACTTTCGTAAAGTGTACCTTTGCTTTTTTGTGACAAACTCAGCATCAAAACACTATTTAATCAATGGAACCGACGTACATTGAATCTGTGATTCTTATGGGCTTATAAAGTTGTATAAGAGATGTTCTTGTATGCAGCAGCTTCTTTTATTCAGTCATGTAGGCAGTTTGTTGTTTTCTTTCATGTTAAGGATAACTGCGTTTGTGACATATGTAGGTTGTACAATTATTTTACATGCTTTAGAATGATAACAATACAGTTCATTCTATTCTGTATGCATGTATAAATGAAGTTTGAAGCTGAATTTGTTCAAACAGAAATCGAGTAATATGTTCATGTCGTTACCTTCGTCATCTCATCTGATATCTCTTGATATCAATCTAAAAGAGCCATACATCCCAAAAACCTAGTATGCACACGATCAACAAAATAAATGATTTTGAAAGTATAATCTGCATCATCACAAAACACATGTTGATATCATAGCTAAGCAATTAATCAGCCATGTGTTATATATTATGAACTTGAATGCCCCGATATGTAAACCACTTTCTCATACTTAGCAGATTTTACCCAAATTGGTATAAAAGTTTACTCTAACAGGCTATAACTTCAAGTTTTAAGTTGAATTATTACTTCTTATATCATGAATGCATGGTCCATTAAAAAAGAAAACATTGCGACTGTTTGACTTTTTAAACTCGCCAGTGATTTTGCTCGAATCTTGATTTGTCGAGCAATTTTCCTAACTCTCTGAAGATGGCTTATTTTTCAATCATTACTCAAGTTTGGATTAAGTTTACCAAGAATTCCCATGTGAGTGGGCATCACCGCAATGCCGCGGACCTTGAAGGAAGATTTACTTTATGACAGGATGGATGCTTGAATGAAAATAATTATCGGCAGGATATTCACTCAGTGAGTATAAACAATACTTTTGAGGGAAAAATGTTTTTAAAGTTTATTATAGGAATCTTCTTCCGACGTTAAAGATTGTGCATGACTATTGAACAGAGACGTATCGGGTGAATGAATCGGGGAGGGAGAGGGTGGATCCCGCGAGAGAAGAGGAGGGAGAGGAGAGAAGGTGCAATGAAGGGAATCGAGGGAGATTAGACGGACAGCTATTGGGGGGGAAGACAGGGTGTGTGTATATGTATACAGAAAGAGAGAGAGGGTGGGTGGTGCATAGCGAGACAGACAGAGAGAAACAAGGCACCCGCAAATTTAGAGAGAAAAACAAAAGAAAGGCGAAAGACACCTCAAAGTCACAACGCTTCGTGAAATTCATGAACCTTAAACAAACCTTATTTTTAAGAGCGGGGGAAGGAAACATGGCTAAGACATTCCGGATTTAGAACTTAATCTTCCCGCAACCTCCTTAATTTTTTTTTTTTATCAATGCTCGTCTTCCATGAATGAATATATTCCAACTTTATGGCTAGACATTCATTTTTCTGACTAACTGCTGTCAAAGTCGTGACCTTCAAAGGACCCCGTGAATATACAGCGATAATCTTTCATTGCCGCTGAAATGGGCTATCCGCCGTAACCTGTGAAACTTTGTATTGATCGATATTCGATTCAATTCGTTTTATTTCCACAAATTAAATTAAAACTAAGATCAATTATGCAATACATAACATCAATACTGATGTTGATTTACGTAAATAAAAATAAAGAAACAAATAAACACACACACATACACACACACCCTTGATTCACTCATGTTCTTATTTCTTTCTTGAAATTGCTGTGGCATATTCAGATAAGTGTGTAGACATAAATACCGCTCATCTCTCGTGGTGTAGTGGTTCGGTCAACTGACATCCAAATTGAAGGGTGGGGTGTCAAACCAAAGAAGCGCCCGCGTAGCGCTAATATGATTAAGACTATTAATACTATTGTTATTATCACTACTACTACTACTTCTACTACTACTACTACTACTTATACCACTACTACTACTACTACTACTACTACTTCTACTACTACTACTACTACTACTACTACTACTACTACTACTACTACTACTTCTACTACTACTACTACTACTTCTACTACTACTACTACTTATACCACTACTACTACTACTACTACTACTACTACTACTTCTACTACTACTACTACTACTACTACTACTACTACTACTACTACTTCTACTACTACTACTACTACTTCTACTACTACTACTACTACTACTACTACTACTACTACTACTACTACTACTACTTCTACTTCTACTACTACTACTACTGCTACTTATATGTTGCTAGAGTAGTAATCTGTTGTCTCACAATGAGGCAAACTAGAAATTGCGACGTTTCGACCGCTACTGTTAGTCTTCGTCACGCAGTGCTTATACGTTGCTGCCGTTATACAACTACAAACATACAACTACTAATCATATTGATGGTAATACTTGTAGAGCCTTTACTGCTACTAATTATATCATTGCATTATCACTACTTCTACTACTATTAATGCTACTACTAGTAGTAGGCATTATACGGACTATAGTAGCAGTCTCTATACTTTATTTTGGTTTGGTTTACAAAATCACTGTCTTTTATGTGTGACTGGGAGGAGACCGTCTTCTAAACCGGTATATACCGGTTGTGTATCGTTTATTTACATCCCCTGCCCCAATGCCCCCTTGTGAAAAGGTAATATGTAAAGTGCGTTACACTTAAGTAGTCATACGTGGGCGATGGCGTCAGCGACGCGCGCTGCCGGTCTCGTGTTTGATTTCATGCTTACGCAACCGCGACGCGACTTGCATGTCACAATATGGTGAACCTGGTGAAAATATGCCTTGCTTGCTAAATCTAAATAATCCCTTTCATCCACGCCTGGTCTGTGATTACGATGTCTTGAGCCGCTACTTCGATGAGATGTTACAGAAAAGGGTCTAGCCTAGCACAGAAAGGGTGGAAAAGATTATGCAAGCTGTATAATGGTGCTTTTTGACATACAAGTTCATACCTTTATTGTATTTTTATCTCTCTTCAATTTGCTCTGAAGCGCCTTGAGCATCTGATTAAGATGGAAAGTGCGCTATATAAATTCTATGTATTATCATTATTATTATTATTATTATTATTATTATTATTATTATTATTATTATTATTATTATTATTTAGTTGCGTCACTATACAAAGACTGCATTATGCATGTAGCGTTGAGCACGATGCAATATGAACTCACTAAACAAACTCCGCTATAGAAGAGAACGAATCGTTATGTAAACTCAACAAATCCACCGATACGAGATTACCTGAGCCAGGTATAAACTGTGATCATATCTCCGTTACAATAATGTTTGCATAAATGAAAAAAAAAACGGATAATAGCATAATACCTACATTTCAAAAAAGGAAACTTAAGGTTCCATGTATTAATGATTATACCAGCTCGGGTAGGTCCTCTATGCTCCGTTTGGACGCATTTCTCACTCATCTGCACGCACAATCTAACGTTGAGGGGTTCGAATTACGATTGATGGTCGCGATTAGAATGTGGATTGAGGGTAGGGATTAAATATATTCATTTTGGGGTAAGGATTAAATCCTTGAGTTTTGATTAATTTTACTTCATCTAGGAGGGCGGTTTCAAGGTTGTGCTTGTGGAGAAAATGGAGTTTAGAGAAATCGGTGATAGGTTAAATGGATATAAACCACTACTCACCTTCTGTCTAAATTCCAATGCATCGTTTGTACCATTGGTAATGTTGCAAGCAGTTCGTTTAGTGGTTCATATTTAATCTCACTTTGTATTTCGTGTACAAGTCATGTTTACATTCTATTCACACAATACAGCCGCGCCTATTTTAAGAGTGAAATAAGTTACCCATTCCTATCGAAACTGATTAAAAGGGGGTTAAAACGCCGAAATTGCATTGTATGACGTAGATCATTCGACACGGTACATCCTTGAAATTCCTTTGCCATAGAATTTGGTGATAATCCATTAGCAACAGTGACAATAGTCGGGTAGCTACGCGTGAGGATTCGTGGCGTTGGAATTTCGGTTTAAATAACAACAACAACAAAACAAAACGTGAGAAAAAAAGTGTTAAGGTGACTCGTTAATCGTAGATGGCGCTTTAGTGAGTGTAGTGGTACAGTCTGTTTATGAAGGAATGTGTGGCGAGATGTTGCTGTTGAAAATTAAGAAAACGATAGTTATGCCTTCTCTTCTCATCACGTGACCGACAAATTGCAGTTGTTAATTCCTTATGATATTATGAATGGATCGAATTCAATCTTTTTCCATTTGTTGTTATCATCCTCCCGCCTATTCGGAGCTTTCACAATCATTCCTATCTCAAACTTGAATATATCATGTACCCCAATAAATAAACGATACATACTGAGGTATAGCAACATCTGGAAATCGCTGTCTGCAGGTGGAAGATGAATTACATGAGAAGGAAATGATACGTTTTTAAACGAGATAATTCATAATACGAAATAAAAATCAAACAATTTGCGCTGTTTCCTCCCATGAGAGGAATATAATGAAATATAGCCCTTACAGTCTGATTAGCTATCGCAGTTATCATTTCTGTTCATCGTCGTGGTACACGCGATTATCTTAGAGAGAAAGAGACAGAGAGAGTCGGGGAAAGAGAGAATGTAACATTTAAAGATAATTGCAACCTCCGCTGTTGATAGCGATAGATAGTGGAAGAGAAATTAAATGTCAGATCTCATTTGCACTCGAGTTATGACGGCCTTCGTCATTTTGTGTAGGACTATAGTTGAACTAAAACAGAAGGTCGGCTGGCAACTATGCACCGGTATGAGAAACATTCTTTCTTTCTTTATATCAAATGAAAGAAATCAGAAAGCGTTTCGCCGATTCGTATGATGATTGAAATCATTCGTTTATGTTCTTCCAGGATATGACAATTTGGCATAACTTAGTGACCGCCCATTATCTTCCTCATATCTATGTCAGTTATACACCAAGGAAATTAGATATGACATACTGGCTTTCACCAGGTCTCGAGACCTTTTCGAAACATAGTATATACCTTACTTTCATCGGAGCCACATCGAAGGCACAAAACTGTCAAACTTGGCCGAAATGTTGCACGACATTACTAATTAAATCGCCACCGCTTTCGTGGTTCAAAAACAAAGTTTCGAATAGTAGTGTACCGATTGTTCCATATCACAATTTCATGAAGAAAAACAAAATGCGATACCTCCATTATAATCTTTTGGTGGTAATGATGGTGGCGATGGCGAAATCGGTGGTAGTTGTGGTAACATTACTAATAACATGGTGATGGTGGTGGTGGTGGTGGTGGTGGTGGTGGTGGTGGTGGTGGTGGTAGTGATGGTGGTTGTGGTGGTAGTGATGGTGGTGGGGTGGTGATAGGGTGGTGGGGATTGTGATGACGACGGTGATGGAGATGGTGGTTGCGGTGATGATGATGATGATGGGGTCTATACGATTTACAAGCTTGCTTTAAATAGGCCCCATTCATATTTCTTTACCTATATCCACTGTATGTTTGATATTGACCATGATGTAATATTTTGCATCATCATACTAGTTTTGTTTATGTCAAAGACTGACTATGTTGATGTGTTATTGCTTTTATTTTACATGTATTGAACAGAAATGTGAATAAATTGAATTGAATTGAAATTGAATTGAATGATGATGGTAGTACTGGTGGTGCTAGTAGTAATGGTTTTGGTGGAAATGGTGGTTGTGTACAATTGGTGGTAGTTATGGTAATATTTCTGTTGATATGGTGGTTGTGGTGGTAGTGATGATGGTGGGGTGGTAATAAGATGGTGCTTATGGTGATGGCAGTGGTTATGGTGACGGTGGTGTCGGTGGTTATGATGATCGTGGTAGTGGTGGTGTTGGTAGAAATGGTAGTGATGGTGGTTATTGTGGTGATGGTGGTCGTGGTAGCGGCGAGGATGGGTGTGGTTTTTGGTGGTGATGGTTGTGGTGGTGGTGGTGGTGGTGGTGGTGGTGGTGGTGGTGGTGGTGGTGGTGGTGATGTTGGTGGTGATGGTGCTTGCTAGATGCCTTGTCTGTCACAAACATTGGTGATTACTTCTATCTCTGGTTATTGTATTGTGATGGTGCTACTGTTACCAGTGAGCACACTGAACGGATCCATATATTAGATGCACTGCATTTCTCTGCTTCGCTTTCCCAGAGAATATCACATTTTCTGTGCCATCTCGTCTCATTACGTGACCTAGAAATTTAAGCTGTTCCTTCCTGGAGATGTTACAAATTGACATATCGCATGCCTTGTTAAGTCTCTGTATGCCACACGTGCATTCATTCTCAAGTAATACACACAATGTACATAGAACAGCAGTTAATCTGGCATTTTAAGGGTTTAGCACGTCTTCATTTCATTCCACGTCCGTCCAAGTTATCCTAAGCAAAGCACGGACTGGCATGGCATAAGTATGGCAGTAGAAGCGAAAGAGGAAATATTGGTTGCAAACTGTAGTATTTATGATCGTAAAAAGAAAGAGGGTTACCCTACCCAACGGAACTGAACTGTTAATGATACGAATTCATAGTTTGTCTAGACTCCTTTGTTATTCTACGCGAAAATCTTAATCCCCCGAATGTTTGAAAACAATCCACAGACTTAATGCATGATGAAATTCATTTCCCCCATAATGTTCTCTGATATCGTCTGGGCTGTCTGCAGGGGGAACTTCGTCTCACGTGACACTGGGAGGTGAACGCACTTTCTCTTCACAACTGGATAGAAAATCCCCAGACGGCGAGTCAATAAAATAATATTTATCCTAACCCTTTGTTTGCCAGATAAACTGCTGCTCTATGGAATCTCTGTGTGTATTAATCTGTGCGAACATGCAGCGGTGGTGAATAAAGAATTAAAGGGCTATTTCATTTTATTTTCATAAAAGCAGACATGTGGAAGAAACATATTAGTTAAGGTTTGATGACAATCCGGCAAAGAATAAGAAAGTTACGATTGTTTAAAGTTGTGATTTTGTGACATCACGTGCGAGATGCTCTCCACTTATGTTATATGCAATTTTTGTTAATAATGTCTATTTTCTCAAGAAGATATACACTGTACATCCTTTCACCAGTGAATTTGATACATCATGAGAAACACGTTTTTACACATGAAAACAAAGTCCGTTGTCAAAAACGGGAACAGCAATTTATGTAATGGGAAAGCACCTTGCACGTGACGCCACAAAATCAAAACTTTAAAAGATCATATTTTTTCTTGTATTTCCACAGATTTTCATCAAACCTTCATACGTTTCTTCCATGTGTCTGCATTTTTTTAAACCAACTTAAGATCAGGCTGAACTATCCCTTTAACTCGCTTCTCTACCATGAATGCACACATACATCTAGAAGAGCATTAGTTGTCTGGTACATAAAGCATTAACTCCGTATGTGACACGGGTATGATTTTCCAACAGTGATGCATACAAATCACATGTTATCTGGCATAAAAAGTGTTAAAGCGCTCCGAGCAGAAACATGGCATTTTGCCAATTTGTTGTCTTTAATGCAAACTTTGATTGTGGTCATGCAGCCAGGGGGTTTACTGAGAACAAACTTGGGAGAGGACAGTATTGAACGTTTTCTCGTCTTATATTAATTTCATTCGTGCGTGGGAGAATGTCAGAGTCGTGTTTCGAGCTTAGCCCAGCATGTAGACGACCTTACACAAATGTGTGATATAGTAGTTTCACGCGCCCGAACTTTTTATTCCCTCCTGCAACGTTCGTACTTCAAATTAATATTATTGATGTTTGCAATGTAGATTATATTTTGGGGTGTAAGTACGAAAATATGATTATTACACGTACTTATTCAAGCTCATTTTGAATAGTTACACAATACCTAGAATGAGAACATGATTATGTTTAATAATGTAAATGAATAAAAAATTTCCTAATCATATTGGCCTACATGTATATGTTGACGACGTTTATGAAGCTATATAAAATGTCACATTGGGCATCATAGTGATAATCAGCATCATTGCTATCTGTTGGTTAACATTTAAGATGTTCATTTATTCATATATTTCTACTTTATATACCGCCTGATCATTATTCATTTATTCATTCATTTCCAGTTTTATTCAAGCGGGTTTGCCTCTTCAGTTATAAAAGTGCTGTCATGGATAACGACAATAATAGATCAATACAAAACATATCAATATTTTTAACAAATTTAATGAACAAGTCATAACACAGTAAAATCAACAGTAATATCAACAACTTCATTCAACTCAAATTATTAAATATGAATGTAATACGTGACGTACAATGTCATCAAACTTTCAGATAAGTGCAGAATATTGATCAATATTTCGGCATCCGGCCCATTTAATGAGGAGTGGCCCTTTTTCCCACGCATTTAGACAAACTAGATCACAACCTTCACATTCCTACAAATTCAGCCGACACCTAGTGATAATGTGATCGATAAAGTTTAGTCGAAGAGACCTACATTTATATCAGCGTTGTGTACTTACATCGCGGGAGAAGAATACGGTTACAATACACTGGTAAGATTACTTACGTACACCTTCAATACATTGACTGAACCTTGTTTGTTTTTCCTCGTCAAATATGTCATTATTGGTTAGAGGGTGTGAGGTTAAGATTGAAATCGTTATATTAACAGGAAATAAAGGTCGAGAGGAATTAGTGCATTTTTACGTAGACATGTTTGGCAAATTGTGCAACTTCCAGGCCTTTTTCTGAAGAAAAAAAAATCACTAATTTCGTCCGAATGTGTTTGTATGGTTTCTCTGAGAGGGATTTTGCTTGCGAGTATTCCGACTTTGCTTTTGAATATTTTTTGTATGGTTTCTCTGAGAGTCTATCGAAGAGATGCCATACAAAATAAATATGCACGCAAATTAACCCATTTGCATAATACATATGTGCATACACCAACACGCTCACACATACAGGCACACAAGCACACACATACATACACATACACACACACACACACACACACACACACACACACACACACACACACACACACACACACACACACACCAAACATGTGCTATCTCTCTGCCACCATACAACTCACTTTCGACCTGTAGTTTTCTTTTTGAAAATCGGTAAATGAATACATAACTGCGAACTACAAAGAAAATGTACCTAATGATTTGTCTGCACGTAATCAATATATTTACATACCCATTCACTGATATAATTGATACAATCAAAACAATATATAACTGGGAAATATTTTCAACAATATACTATAATACAGTGGCAAAATATCTCATTGTACATTCAATATAACATTTAAAAAAAAAAATCATGCTGTATGACGATTGCGTCGGGATTTCCGAAATGAAACGAATCAAACATTTTGTGTGGAACGGCCTAGAAAGAAGCAGAAAATAAATACAGAACTGTATAAATAAAACATAATATGACAAGGCTAATAACAAAAATATTCTAATGGGCTGTGATTTGATGAGATGGGGTGACATCATAGAAAATTTGTTATGTGTCTAATAATCAATAATTCACCTATTAAAAAAAATGCATGATCTACATAAAGGCGGACGGGCTTTAAATTTAAATGCGTAGATAATCAAGTCGATGAAAGGAGTGTATGTGAAAATCAACAGATGATTTAAAGGAAATCAGCAAGCAGTTCATATACTGGTATAATGATTCCTGCTTTCTACGTACAAAGAAACGACATGAACGACACGGTGACACTATGACACCCTAGGCTCATCTCTGCTCATCTCTCTATCTACATGATCTAGACCGGTGCCCTAGTTCATCGTTTCGCACTATCTACTACAGCTCATAAGACACCCCATCTTCACCACCTACGTAGTCTGGCTTTCAGATTACCGGACATATATCATCCAAACTCTTAAACAACCGCGAGTAGAATTTTGGATTATAATCGGGTCTGTATTATGTAGAATAATTGCTGTCCAGTTCTTCTCCGGACGATCTGATGAAGTAGGGAGTGGCAGCGACTTCGTCTTGTTTAAAGAAAAGTGGATAAGTCTTGAATTCACGAGTGATATTTTTTGGGTGAGGAATATCCAACAGCTTGGAGATCAGGCTAATACCCCAATACGAGAAGGAGATCGGTGTCGATGAGGCAGGTGTTGAGAGATTGGCATTTGGGTGTGAGTTCGGCCGTGGCAGAGGCCCAGAAACTTCCAAAGGGGTTCAACGTACTTCATTTGTGTTTACTATATTTTGTTTACTAACTGTGATTTCTTTCTTCACACCCCTATTCATAACAGTGGTTGAACTTAGGCCGCGTACTAACGTAGACTAACTTCATGGGACGCAAATTAAATCATCTGGAGCTGTCACAGAATCATTGATTTTCATTAGACAATTTATACAGTGTGTGATTTCTATTATACGCCGTAATGATCAGGTGGACAAACTCACTATACCAATGGTGATTTCGGGGACAAAATCAATTATATTTAATCAATAAGAAGGTTCGTGTTCTTGTATTTGGCTTCCCATAATGTTAGCCCAGGTTTAGTATATATACTGTTTGCGTTAAACCTCTGTTCTGAATATGGGTCTTTGTTTACGGTGGGATGTTTTCTCAAAACAATTGGGTCCGGTAAAACTAGACTAGAGCCCAACTTCAGGATGCAGTGCCTGCACACTGCACGTTACCATGCACAGTTTCCATATACCCAGAACGGGGATAGACTGATATGTAGAATCAGAGTTAACTAGTCTACGGTCTAGGCAAAGGAGTATGTTTCACTATGACGCACCGCTACAACCAAAACTGCTTATGGACACTTAGGCTATTACGTTCTCTTTGGCTTCAATCGCAGAGAGCTCAGAATAACAGGACGCTTAATAGTCTATGTGCCTAGACTTCATTAAGATAGCAGTGATAAATGCATGTATCCATGCAGGCAGTGTGACTGCATACTCCACCGTCTAGGAGGGAGACTACGTGTGCCTCTGCAGAATTACTATTACCTTCCCTTTCCCACCGCTTGGATATTGTTCCACTCCACGCGACCTAATACGTTTAACACGCGACGTTCGTGGCGCCAACTTGGCACCGTTGTCACGTGATGACAGACGGTAAACGATGATTGGAGGGGAAGTTGGGGTCATGTGATTGGAGGGTGCAAATGTGTTTTCAATTGACGTGGGAACATTAATCTAACCAAGGCCTGAAAGGATGAAAGTCACATTCAGGTACAAGAAGGACAGATCTCTAACATCGACCCACAACCACATAGCCTGCGTGTGCATAATCAAGAGTGATTGAGAAAGGCGCCTAAATTCAACAATCAACAACAACAACAATCACGACGGACGCGACGTATACGCGACCGAAGAAAATGCGTAGGGCAACTCGCGGTACCGGGAAGATGGTATCACAGATAGGGATGGGATGTAACTACCGTCGTAGGACAGTCATTCGCTTTATATACGAATGCGTTTTAAAATTCGGTTTAGAAAAAAAGGGGAATGAAAAGGAGATGATCTAAAAAATATCCTTTTGTTTCATGATACTTCCAAAGAACGAGACGAGCCACTTGAAATGATTGATGACGAAAAGCTATGGTACACTTTGACTGATTGCCATTCGAATACTAAAGAAGTACAAGAGCAATCTTATGCGTTGAGGTGCGCGCTAGTATTCTAAGTGACCATGGAAATTAGAAATCCGCAAAGGTTCGAGGTTCGAACCTGGGATGCTCCTTTCGAATGGTGATGCAAAATGTCTGTCCCAGATGTAAAGAACCATATCTGATTGAAACACGTCTGAAAAGAAACTGAATGTATACAATAAGTTAATTTGTTAGAAAGAGCATAAACGAGAAAACTAAATATCGACTTTGTCATTATTTCTTATTGCACTCTTAATGTCTGTTCGATACCGTTTGTAGGCTGAATAGCTTTCTGGGGTGAACCCGAGGGGTCGGCATCTCTAACCCGTTTGTCCAATATAGCCTTTGTGTCCACTCCACTGGATTTTCACCCTGCTCTTAAAGGGAATATACTGTACTGGGAAGACAAAGATGCCTTCAAAAGGTGATCGTGAGGAATATTCTTGCCAATGTTCTTAAATTTATATAATGTCTATTTTAGAAACTTGCAGAAAGTTATTTGCCCTCAAATGATCCACATTTGGAGTAATTAATGATTATTTGTAAAATCTTTAAAATGTTCGGGCCGAAAATTTTGAGGATTTGTGATTTAATCACTAATAACTCCAAATGTGGATCATTTGAGGCTAAATCACTTTCAGCAAGTTTCTAAAATAGACAATGAATTTAAGACCATTGGCAAGAAGATTGCTCACGATCACCTTTTGTAGGCTCTTTGTCTTCCCAGTACAATATATTCCCTTTAATCGAGAAGTTTAGTGGGTTCTTTAACGTGCATAGTGTGTGTGGGGGGGGGGGGGGGGGGCGAAAAGACACAACGCTGGCTCTTTTGCGTGGGACTCAATTCAACGTCCTTGCCATTGAGAAACGAACTCACTACCAATTGAGTCACGTTGGTCTCCTTTACACATCGATTCCTGTTTCAGAATCGTACCTATACCAATTAAATACCCCGCAAGTGCCATATTTAGTATGACAACGAGTAGGCTATAAACTTCCCACACCTTTTTTCAATACGTCTTTAATACGATCGCTCCCATGGGTTCTTTATTGCTATACATTTGATTTATAACGGACATTAAGATGTTCATTCAGAATAAAACCGCAGGAAGAAAATCGCTATTTATCTTTATCAACATATTAATCACCCACTTATTGTGCAGATGAGATATAACGGGGAAAGGAGAAGAAACGTGAGAATAATTATAAGTGCCCGTTGTGAGACGGAAACTGCATTAAACATATACATTGACCGGTATGGGGACAGATTATAAATCGTAATTATTTTTTAATATTCGATACTTCCTCTCTCGCTTTCTGCTAGTTTATCGTCTATATTTTGTTTGTTCTTCCAGTACTGTTTCTCTTTCCCCTTTTTGGATGTCGATATAGATGATGTCATACTTTTGATAAGTTGCATTTAATGTGTAAATGATGCGCTGTATTGGGTTACAAAGGTAACTGGGTCATAGATGAAGGATGCCAAAAAAAGTGAAGAACACACAGACGAAAATCATTTTACAATGTCGAAAAGAGTCAAATGAATTCACTTGAAAACTGATATGCATATGATATAATCATGTCCTCATCAAGACTAGCCAGAAATATACATAATATCCAAGTTTCAAATATTAATTTTCGAAATGTGCACTTTGAGATATCAATAATAAAACAATTTGATTAATCTTACATGATCATAATACATTCGCTTTGTAGCGGATAACAGACGGGAATTGTAATACATAAGAAATGGCATGAAGAATACATTGTGATCATACAAATTGCATTACTATTTTCCCAGTGTAGTACCGACTACCTTATGCAAATTTAAATCCGAAAATAGATAGAGAATTATACAGGTTTCAGCGATGACAGAACTACGCGAATGTGTTAATTAGTTAATGAAAACACTCGTCTTATTATGCGTTGTATGTCAGTTAATCGTTAATCGATTTTGTTGGGCATTCAACAATGTCTAGACATTGAGGTGCTGATATGAATTGTGATGATGATGTGTGACAGTATGGCTTGGCCGTTATCCAACTCTGAATTCAATAACCCCTCTATTCATCTTAATATCTGTAGTTCCGCTTTTCCTAAATTTGAGGTGGCGCCTACATATTTAATTATTAATGAGAGCGGCGGTTGATACGTACTATTTTAGTGAGCTTCGTGATGTCGTTACCTTTCAATGATTTCAAAGTCCACTTTATGCGTGTTTTAGATATGCGTGTGGTTTTCTGCAAAGTCAGCGCAATTAACCTACATAAGATTTAATGGAAAGAAATTAATGATACGGACGGCATAAGCTATAAACGGAAAAGAGAATGGGCGTAGAACGAAAGAAAAGACAATAAGAAGAAATGCAAGGTGGAGAAGGGGAAGAAATGCAGGATGAGGGAAAAAAACTCAAATAGTCAGATAATGAGTAAGGTGAAAGGAAGAGTAAATATCTGGAAAAATAAGCAGTTGTTATTAATGCCACTTCTGTGTTATATATTTCATTGTGTCTTATTGTTGTACTGAAATGTGTGTGTTACAATGTATCCCATTTGCAAAACTGATGAAACGAAACTAAATGAAACAAAGATGATAATGATAACAGATACACAGAAAGAAAAATAAATAAAGAAAATCATATTCACGTTAAAAATCTCACATTGTCTTACCGACAATATTCGTCTTTTTTTTTCAAAGCATGTTAACATTCACCATATGCCTGCTATTTATTCGCACCCTTCCGCTCCATACAATATATAGTTATAATCACCGTCTGCACTTATGTACGTCGTTACCACTCCTATCAAGTCAAACATTGTTGGGGGCTTAGAGGGGTGTCCGGAAACCCCAACCCGTGACTTGAGCCCACAGATGATATGCATCGAGATACCCATCCTCCCGGACCTGACATTGACCCCAAGTCCGGGATGCAATCTTTCAAGTCACGAAGTCACCCCGCATCCTCCCGGTATCCCATCTATTCTTGCTATCTCCATGGAAGATATCGCGTTGCAAGTCTTCGCGTGTCGACGGGATCTATATTACTAATGGTTTAAGACAGGAGCTTATCGTAGTAACTATATGCGCTCTAGTGATTGTTTATTGCGCTAGTACTACACACGATAACTGAGGATTTTCCTTGGTGTGGCAGAGAAAGCGTTAAAATCGTATTATACCTAGTTCACAGCGACGCCGAATGATAGCGAATTAAATCGGCGAGCAAAGCGGTGGAAAAGCGCAACAAAGCTTAGTTAAAGCGTTAAGACCATAATAGAGCGTGAGAAAGCTTTGACCAATTCGGGACATTCGGCAAGAGCGCCCAAAAAATGTTAAACTGTTTAAAAATATGAAAAAAAAAATGAGATCTGTCACGAATTGCGTAAAGCGGGGAGAGCGTATTAAAGCTTTTCAAAACGTCACAAAGCTTATCAAAGTTTTGCTCAAAGCGTAGGAAAGCTTCGTTCAAAACGGTGACCCCACTTTGAATGCTCTGTCACCAATTTACACGCTTTGTGAGGTTTTTTGAAAAGTAAACAGAAAATGACGGCGAATTGATCACCGATTTAAATCGCGACATTCGTCGTCGGTGTGACCTCGGCATTAATTTTGGTTTGATCGAAGGAGACGGCATCCCATGATGACTATGATCATGGACCCGACCACGAATCATCCTTTTCTTGTCTTTCATTGCACAAGGAAGGACCAATGAAACCGACCCCCCCCCCCCACACACACACACACATGCACACACGCACACTCACACACACACACACACACATACACACACACACACAGACTAAAGGTTTGTGAAATAGCTTTGAAACTAAAGGTGTTAGGGGATCTGTTTTGATTGTGATTGTGGTGGTGGTGGTGGTGGTGGCTGTAGTTGTGTCGGTAGTGACCGCGATGATGATGATAGTGGTTGTGGATATAGTGATCATGTTGATGCTGGGGAGAAATAAGAGGAGGTGGAAGATGGTGATGGTAGTGATGTCAATGATGATGATGATGATGATGATGATGATGATGATGATGATGATGATGATGATGATGATGATAATGTAAAGATGATGAAAATGGCGATGATGGGGGTAGTGTCCATGGTGTATATGGTTGTGGTATTGAAAGTGATAATATGGATGATCATGATAATCTTGGCCATGGTCAAGATAATGGACACCCGCAGATATACACCGCCAAAACAATCATCCTCCCACATCCACTAATCCTAGTATTACCAATGTATGAAACGGGCCTTAGTTATACAAAAAAGTGTCACTTTAATCATTAACGATCAACTTGAGGTGCCCATTTGGCCTTAACCTATTCCCTAACCCTTAAGCCCCTTCATCGCTAAGTGATTGGTGTATAAGGAGATATGTTCCAGCCAATGAGATTGGAGCGATGACCCTTACGGAATGTTTCTAGGTATCCAAAAGGGTCGCTACGAGGCGACATACCAGGCAAGCTTCCGTAGATGCTGGGACTTCAATGACAAGACAATGATGACACGCGATGCGCGCGCAGTTAGTGTACAGTAGTAAGCGTCATGCTGCTATCTTCGTGTTATTATTATGGTTCTTGATAGCCTATCCTTCAGACTGTTCAACATTTGTAATCCAATCTATCGCCAATGTATATTAGGGTCTAGTATGACAAGACTAAATCCCTTCTTCCCCGGCTCGTTTCTGGCAAGTCGGGAAAGAACTAGAGAGTGATTAGTCTACTGCAGACAGACCTGTTCTTTGACAAATTTGAATTATAAATGCCCAAGTGCCTTGCAGCCAGGCTAGGCCACTGGGTCCATGCCAATAGTCTGTAGGGACAGACTTTATTGCAACACCGTCTAAAAATACATATGTCTGGAGTTAAGGCTACACACTGTCTTGCTGATCGTGTCAATGTTAAAATCCTATTGAACTCGCTGACTGGCATCGATTTTTGCCGACACCGTCAAACTAGGACGGTATAGTTTAACCTAGCTTCCATGCTGTTGGACGTTAATTTTCTGATCCAACCCTGAAAAATACAGTCTAGAGTTCATACAACTAATCATTTTATAATCCTCGCCATTACTCAGTAGACGAGGCTGAGTGTAGGAGAAGAAATCGAGAATGGTTAGTCTACATCAGTCAGACCCCTTTATTCCCTGCCCTCATTGAATAGTTTGGATAAAAAAAATAAATGACCAGCAGCCTGGAAGCTGGGCTAGCGTAGTGAGGTCTTGAGAGCTGTAGTCGTAGAAACACGTGCGGCCGGGATGGTCATGATGGATGGTGTGAACCAGGGGGAAATTTTCCACACCACACACTGGGCGGGTCGCCAGCTGGCGTGCGTGGGTCACAAGACACCCGCTAGGTGAAGATCAAATATTGTCACAGACTCGGTGTTAACCCTTTCACTGCCCGAGACAACAATTGATTTATTCGATGTTTGTGTGTGTGTTACGAGCGCGAACTTTTACCACCAACAACCACGCTAAAGTCACCCTCACTTTCATAGTCATCACCGCCACCATCGTCACCATCATCGTCATCATCATCATTAATATCATCTTCTCACTAGCATCTTAACTTTGTATTGTTTTCCATATTTCAACTTGGCGCCCAAAGACTTAAGTTGGTGTGTCCATTTTCCATTTATCAATTGGAACACCGTAATTAGGTGAAGAGTTAAAGGCACATGACTTTGGTTGTAAAGGTTACACTATCTGTAAGAAAAAAAAATCATATGCGGAAAGGGGAGCACACTAAGCGGCTATAAACCACAACAGTTACGCATCCTTACTTTATTTGGATGCATTATTTGTGTAATAAATTCAATAATAGTACCTTCCATGCTTGTTGTGGGTGGGGGCACCGAGATGGACCCCCCCCCCCCCCCCCGTTCCTTTTCAGCAATCATACAGATGAACGTTTGTCCGTCGCCAACCCTTTACAATAAATTCATTCGTTCCCCGTGTGTCGTTGTGCTATTTTTGCGTGTTATGTCATGTTTCATATTTCTTTTATATTAGTACATTATGCACATACCACATGCCGTGTGTGGATGTTTAGGCTCTTACACTGAATACAGTAATCCCCCTCAAAAACATCTTTTGTGCTGGCGGCATGTTATTTTGATACGAGTATTGTTAATATAAGTCTCGTGTTTCATCCGCTCTGCGTATTGTCATGAAGATACATATATTTATACAAAAAAAGAGTTCCGTTGCCACAGTGCCTGTTACAGGCAGTAATCCAAAGGTTCGAGGTTCGAACCCGGCGGGCCATATCGTCCGGTTCCGACGATCATCTTTATTATGATTGACACACGTCTGTAAAATTCACACACACACATAGGTCTTGAGTATACATGGTCTTCATATGTGTATCTTATAGATACGGTTGGTCAACATGACATTACAAATGTAAATTTCTTTTTGCCAATGGTGTCTTGTTTGCATCAGGACGATATCATCATGTTATGATTCCGACGGAGTGCGAGACGAAGAGACCACGTCGAGGGTGGAAGAACACGGCAGATTAAACAGCGCCATCTTGTGTCAAGAAGCTGTCCTTTCAAAAACATGAAAACAAAAATATGTACACAGTTTATATCAATTACTGTATTCTTCTTCGTGATAAAATCTCTCTAGTCCCCGACTTTGATATCAAACTATCCATCCTATAAACGTGACTACGTACAATTCACTCAAAGTTACTCAGCAATCATCATAAATCAATGGAATAAAACACGTTTCTCTAAGAAAACAAAAACATTCTTATTCTAAAATTATGTCAATCAACATTAGAAATATCAAGAACATTCGGTGATCAAGAAATCTAAATTTGTTTATGAAGGCATCATAAAACAGCTGTTAATTCTGATAAATATGATTATCAGATTAATTTGTCTGCATCTGTTTAAACATGTGTTACATATCATGTTATAAATCTGAATGCGTCAGCATTGTATGATAAAGAAACAAGCAAGGCTCTGTCAGTGTATGTGTTTTCTTGGTGTATGTTCATGTTGCCCTAGTTGTATTGCTGTTGCTCCAATGTTATACACTACATACGCGTCTATGCAAGCACGTGTGTAAATACGTTCGTATGTACGTATGTGTATGTATGTATGTATGTATGTATGTATGTATGTATGTACGTATATATGTATGTGTGTATGCGTGTATGTGTGTATGCATGTATGTATGTATGTATGTATGTATGTATGTATGTATATATGTATGTTCAGTATGTACATACATGTAAATAAATATTCCTGCTTCCAATACATTCCTGTTAAGTCTGATTCAACCAAGACAATTCAAGAATAATTAATGATTTGATTATTAGAAATTATATTGTATGGCTTACATGAAGTTAACTCTTTCCCTAGCGAGACAAAATATTGCTCAATGGAATTTATTTATATTCTGGTGCAAACAAAATGTATCAGAGAACGTAATGAGTTGAGAGGAATGTTCTGACATCAGTAAGGAATGAACTTCCGTTCAGTAACCTTTGTACAGTTTCTTTATAACAAACGTTACCCGCAGAAAATGAACCATACATAGAAATCCCGGAAATCGTTTCGATGAAAATACTGGTACAGTATCACGCTATCACCCACTCATTTAATCAACGAAGACCAGACAATGTGCAAAGGGCGATTTATAGATATTTATATCAATATATTTTCCCGCGATATCTTGGGTTACAGTTTCTTTATGATGCCAATTGCAATAATAGGAGTGTTTCAACTTGATATATGTATCTGTAAGAATCGCGCTTAAAAACCGGAAAAGAAATTATTGCGGACTTCTGGCACGTGTTTCGTGAAGGTTTTCCTGTAGAAAATTATCGATTTGTTTTGGAATTTGGCAAGGATTTTGATCAATGATTCTTTCGAGTGACGTCGGCGTGGGAATGGGAACGTCTGTGCTTGGGAACCATAGTGGGTGTGGTGCGAGATCTTAACAAAATTTCCATGACGTAGGAAATCATATGTATCTATTAATATTTTCAGTGTTGGTTGTGTGATGATAAGAGCTTACTCCCTTTTTGGTATGGAAATAGTGGAAAGTATGACATGAATGAACTATAGATGGCACTGTGTTATCCTAAATTGCAATTGTTTTAAACGAAAGAAAAGAAATTAGTATATTTTGTTGGTGAAAATAGAGGTAGTCCTTCAGAAGAGGAAATAGTGGCTGTAGTTGGAGATGGTGATGGTGATGATGGCGATGATGATGATGATGATGATGATGATGATGATGGTGATGTTGATGATGATGATACAATAGTGATGGTGGAAGTTGTAGTGTAGCGGTTGCCGTCATTGTTCATGTATTAGTTAAGTTGTAAAGCATACCAAAGCAGTTGGCTTTCTTATACGACCCCCCCCCCCCTCCCCCATTACTAACATCACTATTTCCACTACGGTCATCACAAATCCACGTGAGATATTATCAATACCAATATCACACAATCCATAATGTTTCGGTTTCCTTGAAGTGAATGCCCCATGTCGACCAAGTCAGTACACTTTACGTTTGAGTACACGACACCATCTGTCGAAAAAGTACTCCAATATTTGTTTAGTTTCTTTTGGGGGCATTATATAAAAATATTTGATGACAGCTTTGATTAGCGCTGACGCAACGTCAAATATTTGTGTCTAGATATACTGTATACAAATTTACCTTATGTCTGTAATTCAAAATATCGATTAGATATTTCATCGAGTACGAGTAACTTTCCTTAATCTTTATGAGACGTTTGAAGACTGGAATATGATTGTCAGTATTTTTCGTCTTTGGTGTCATAACGCCCTCATAAAAATGTCAATATTATGATTGGCACAGTATATGCTGCGTTCTGAATTTAATTGGTATCCCCATTGGTAAGTTCCTCACAAACATTTCCTCTGCATTCCCTGTTTCTTTTCCTTTTTCAGTTGCTTCTACTACCTCTTCCTCTCACTTCTGATCTTTGTTTTTCTGTAATCTTGTGTTATTCCTGTATATGTTTAAACTTCTCACGATTTTGTTCTTTTTTTTGTTGCTCTCCTGCCTGTTCCTTTATTTTTTTTGTAAATCTTGTCCTGCCTACTGTACCTTTCTTGTTTTGTTTCCCTTCTTCTTGCTTTTTTGTTCTACATCTTCTTTTTCGTCGTCTTATTCTTCTTCCTTCTTCTCCCCCTCTTCTCTGAACACATTGAACAGTATGAGTAGCATCATAAGCATCGATTACATCGCCAGCCTCGTAGTTGCCATCATTATCAACATCATCATCATCAACATCATCGTCCTCCTCCTCCTCCTCCTCCTCCTCCTCCTCCTCCTCCTCCTCCTCCTCCTCCTCCTCCTCCTCCTTCTCCTCCTCCTCCTCCTCCTCCTCCTCCTCCTCTTCCTCCTCCTCCTCTTCTTCCTCCTCCTCTTCTTCCTCCTCCTCCTCCTCCTCCTCCTCCTCCTCCTCCTCCTCCTCCTCCTCCTCCACCTCATCATCATCATCATCATCATCATCATCATCATCATCATCATCATCATCATCATCATCATCATCATCATCATCATCACTACCATCTTTCACATTATCACCGTTGCTTCATGCGATACACAAGATATATCAATATTATGACCACCACCATCCCGTTTTCCTTTCAACATCCCAATACCATTATGTGCGTGAAATGTGTTATGAGTCAACATACATTTCCTGACTTGATACTGAGAGGGTTAACTAACTATACGCCAATGGATTTCATAAACCCAGAAGCTGTATATAGAGTACCGAAGTGTGACGTCATTTGAGCAGATTTTCAAGACAACTGGTTCTGAATTATGCAGGTAGAGCAAGCAGCGGTGCTCACAGCGGGGACTCTCATTGGGAGTGCCCGACATTAGTCCGCTAGATAATATCGGACTGGTAAACCTCAACTGGAGTGATTTTGTTTAGAACCAGTTGTCTTGGCAACATGCTCATATGACGACACCACTTCCGTACTCTATCCATCATGAAGGGCACATTCTGCACGAGCCAACATTAATATGTGTGTCATTATTCACCCTCAGTGATTCAGACGTTATGTCGCCCAAATAAGGGGATATGACAGTCTTCGCATCATGCCTGGATATATGATGCCCATTCCTGTGGTTTATATGCTTGTCTTCACATCTCGTCTCGCTGCTCTGTCACGTTCATCTCCATCCACATGGAGAGAAAAAGAGAAAGAGAACGAGAAAGAGAGGGGGTAAGGAGAGAGAGAGAGAGAGAGAGAGAGAGAGAGAGAGAGAGAGAGAGAGAGAGAGAGACAGACAGAGAGAGAGACAGAGAAGGGGGTGAGACAGAGACAGAGAGAAGGAGGGGGAGAGAGAGGGTGGGAGGCAGGTAGAAAGGAGAGAGAGGGTTATGGGGAGGAGAGGGAGAGAGAAAGGTAATGGAAGGTGGTAGTTTGCATGGTAGGGAAAAGAGAGAGAGAGAGAGAGAGAGAGAGAGAGAGAGAGAGAGAGAGAGAGAGAGAGAGAGAGAGATAAAGAAGGGGGGATAGAGAGAAGGAAAGGGTTACAAAAGTCTGCATGGTACGGAACGGAAAGACTGGACATAGGAGGCGGGGTGAGTGGGTACATATAAATGAAAAGTGAGCATCGAACCCAAAGCCATTCAGCCGAGAATCAAACAGATTATCTCACTAGAGGGCGACATTTCCTATCAGCACATTGAAGCAATCAACATTGGCAATCAACATCACATGCGTAAAGGCAAAAAGATAAAATGTTAAAAAAAAACGACACTGAAAATGGAAGAAAGAACCATTATTAGTGTTTAGTTTTAAATGCATCGCAGGATTAAACTGTCAGGTCATTCTTTGTTCTTCATACCCATGATCAGCAATAATAGGTCTGTACTTTCAGTTTCGTAATGTACTGTATGCTTTCACCAACTGTTGCCTTGTCAGTGCCTGTTCGTGCTTCTTTAAGTTGATTTACGTAAATATTGAAATGATTTGCTATAAATTGAAATGAGATAAGATACATCGTGTGAAACTCTTGTCATAAATACATAACTGGAATATTATGCTTACAAGGTAAATCACTGTAACCCTGTTACCAGTCACTCTGAGGACTGGTAAACGGACGAAAGCAATGCGCTATCAGTCACAAAACAGTATAGCGCCACCTATTGATCGTATTTAACTTGGGAACAGTCATCCTGTGAAAACTATTGTAACAAGTTTTGCATCAATAAGTTATATTTAGCCTACATGTTGGACAATATTTTACTCATTGGTTATTTCACACAAATAGGCCTTCTCTTGACAACAGATTTTACCCGTATTCATGTTCTCAACCACTATCTACACACTATCAAGGGCGTGCTCTTATCTTTCTCGCTTACTAAGGGAAACACAAGACTCTGTAATTTGAGGTTGCTTTATAAATATACAATTATTTAACATTTAAAAACGAATAAAGATTTAGAACGACACAGATCATGAAACTGGCATGAAATGTTAAAATGTTACAATTTTGATGACTTTTTCATATTTGTTTAGCAACTTCTCCTGTCCTCCCGTATGGCATGCGTTAGAATGTATCATGATTACATTGTGATTGATTTAAAAACATTTATTTTCCTTCAAACAAACATTGAAGCAAATGTTGTGTACGTAAATGAATTTAAAATCCTACATAATATAAACAAAAAATTTGGCGCATAATTTCAAAGCATAACACAACATGACCCCTTTCTTTACCATGTAAAATACTGCTCAATGGTAGTTGTGTACATTCCTCGACAAAATCCCACCAATGGCACATAAGTACTTAATTCATAACTGGTAAAAAATACATTAGGGCTATGATTCATAGATGTGTGAAGGAAGGCGAAGATTTTTGAAAACTACATCACCCACAAGATAGTTTACATTTTGCATGAATTCTTCAGATAGCTTATTTACTTTTATTAAAAAAAAAAAAATCTTTCAGAACATCCATGCCCGCATGGGACGAAGCATAAGTAGGAGAAAACATGCGCGTCTTCACTTCTTAATATGTGTCCTACCACATAGGCCTATTACTGACAGGCTATTGACGGATAATTTATCTTTGTGATTCTCTATTGTAACTTTAGTTTTCTTCAACAACTTCAAGTGAAGACGACTTTAAAAAAGACATTAATAATCATTTACATGTATATTAGCTCATCTTCAGACACTGTTTATAGTTCTTTCCTCTCCTATAATCTCTATAACTTCTCATTCTATCACTTTCCTATTCTCCCTCGTATATCTATTTTTCATCTTCTTTATTTGTAACATTGTGTGGATCCGCAAACTTGTTATCTATTAATGATTGCACCAAAAAGATAATATTGTATTAAGTATAATGGGAGACTATAACCCCACAAGCTTGCTTTTATAGCCCCCCCCCCATGTGCTCTGATATGTTTGATTACGTAAGACCTACAATATACATGTAAGCCTATGTGCATGTATTTGGTGTTTATTACTGTCTATACTCATTTATGTATTTGATACCACAAATCTTTGTCATGTTTCTTTATTTTATGTGAAAATTCAAATAGTTATATGTTAAAAAAATCTATGAATCTTGTTGGGAAAAACAATCAATCAAGCAGTGCTTGAGAATGTTGAATTACGTCTGGCGAAAGACTTCCATTTTTGGTTGGACATTGATCAAGAACACTCTTAGAATACACATTCTTAAGAAAATCACCATTGATCAAGAACACTCTCAGAATACACATTCTTAAGAAAATCGCCATATAGGACAAAAGATAGAAGAGTGTGTCGAAGTTGAAGTTATATAATTATTATGCAAATATATAGGCCTAAGTACATCTACCATTTTTGTTGTCAACAGAAACAGATGAGAAATTAGAAATCCACAACATTTATCATTATATCTTTTCAGGCACTTATTTGATCGAAAAGAATATATAAATATAGCAATGCGGTTGATATTCTTTGTTGGGAAAAAATGTAGAAAATAAAACGGAAATTAATTGGATAACCGAAGAAAAAAGAAGAAGGATTTATTGGAAGACAATATTTACAGGTAGCGTTCCATAGACACATTTGTTATGCAGCGCACGTAGCATGTTCCCATACTAGGGACTTTTCGATTGGGTGAACGAGAGTGATGTGACGCCCGGCGGCAGGCGTATGTCAACGCGTTTACTCCCTACGTTGAGCCGATCCTGAAATGCGTTTCGATTTTAGGCGTCACGTCTAGTCAACGTAGTGACGTCATGGCCCCTGTGAAAAGCGCGCGCGCCATCATCGGTGGCTAGAGGTCAGTGAGTGGCCCGCGTGGCAATCACTGATCTCCCCACTAGTGGCAATACGTATACGGGCGCGGTTAAAATGTATATGTGGGACTGTGGTGTGCATTTGCAACTTGGTTGACGACAGAGCAAACAGGTACCTGACAGGCTGTAGTTAGTACGTCAGTGGTGCTCATGTTAAGTGAGAAGAAGATGAACTTTCTGGTAATATAGTTATTTATATTTTGTTTAAAAAAATAAAAGGAAAAATAGTTGAACTTCCCACTGATTTGCTGTAACTCAGCATAATCTTCCTCCGACACCGTCCATATCGAGAGGAGTATGACGTCATAGACAGCACGGGATGAGCCCGGCGCGAGTGAATTGGGTGGTCGGTGAAAACCTGGGTGAACGCGTTGAGCCGAGGGGTGTTGAGCCGAGGGGTCGACGTTGACGCATGCGTGGTGCGTAAAAGTGACGTCATTCACGGTGACGCCTGGCGGCACATCCAAATCGAAAAGTCCCTAATGACTCGTCGCGGCTCAGTGGCAACGTAACGTGTTGTGTACACTGCGTATGCATATTGTCAACGGGGCGATGCTATTCCGTACATGCAGTGCATACCGTTGCGGTTTGTACGTCCGTAGTACTTGAGAGCAAGTTGTGGCATTCGATGAATTTTGCACTGCCAATGTGGCACGTTCTTCGGAATTTTACTATCGGTGAGTTACAAATCTGTATTTTAAGTTCACTGTGACTTTGTACGTTATATGCAAACCATATGCTCAGTAGTTGAACGGGTGTCAGTTTGAGGATATAGTATGATTTAAGACGAATTCACTGGAGCATGCAACTCTGGTCGCGTCCGAGAATCGACGAGCCAAACCGCCGAAACTCCCCGCGTATGCTGAGCCATCAGGTGGGTTGGCTGTGCTATGGCAGCGCGGCTGCTCTGTGCATTCACCTGTATTTGTACTGCGTTTACAACGTCAATGACAATGGCGATGGGCCTGTTTCTGCATTAGAATAACAGCGACAACTCATTTGGATCTGACACTGTTCATAGTATCAGTGATGACGAACCACCATTTGTTAGAATTTTTACATAGATAAATAAAAAGATATTATAAGCAACATTTTGATCATCAGGCTTGGACTTGGTTGGATTCTTGGAAGAACAATTGAATCAATAGCCTTTCTCACACTCACTGTCTGTGAGTCATAGTCACAGAAGACCTAATTAATGAAATACTAAATAATTAATGTGGGACAGAATGAAGTTTAAAACATTAATTGTGTGTGATGTCAATGTCATTCCCTCTATTTATTTTGAGAAATTATTTGACTTTCTTACATGTATCCAAAATAAAAAGAGATGATTATATTTGAAAATGCTTTCAATGAACATCTGTTTGAGAATGATTTGAACCTGTGGTCCGTGGTCCGAAAAGATGTTGCATAAATGCACTAGCTAGCAAGAAACACCTCAGTGCTAACTTTTACTTCAAATTAACATGATCATGTTGAAAGATATCAATGTTTTTGGGAGCAGGTTTTGTGACAGTAATCACTTCCGTAATAATGCTATGAATATTCAATTAGGTTTTCACATATAGACAAAGTACGGACCAAAACATGTGTGAACGAGATAAATACATACATTGTAGGCTGATTATATACCACTTTGATTATTACAAGAATATTCATTGATGAAATGTCACAAAACTGCTCAGTCTAAAATGATCTCCTTTGTCTTGACGTTGTTTCAGCTTGCGTCAAGCTATAATTTGTTTGTTATTATTGTTCCAAAAAAGTGTCAAATGCTATTATGAACACCTAGTATTAGTTGTTGTTCATTAAACAGATTACAGCAATTTAAGATGTATGTAATATTTGATCATACTATCAGTGGTGCAAATTTTGCAATGTTTATATTTTGTTGTCATTCATTCATTCCTACAGTACTGCAACAATTTTTTTTTACTGATTTAAACAAAGCTCGGTTTTCTTGAAAAGTTTATTTTTTAAGGTATCCTGATCCCTGAGTACAGAAAAGAGGGGGTAATAGTTTATAGACAGGGTAGCCCCTTTGCTTGTCAAAAACATTAAAAAAACACACAGAAAATGGAAGAAAATACTGTTTAAGAACTCCCCTCCTGATAATAGAAATGCAAACTGTGAGTGAAATAATATTGAGACTTTGAGTAGATTTTGGATGGTTCGTCCAAAATCTGTAGCCTTGGGACTGCAATCAGTGCACGTCATACTTCTCCGCTCCACACTTTCTGGGGTAATGCGAACAGTGCATGCAGAAGCAGCACCCTGCCACTGTCTGCTTCAATGAATGTAGAGTATGGTCGCTATGTTTCAAACCTACATGTAAATAATGATAGTTTTTCACTCTTTATGAAAGGTTTGTGAAGCTATGACTGTAAAATTTCTTACACATCATTGTAAGTGTGATTCCTGCTGAGTTTCATGACTTTTGCAAATGGGCTACCCGGTCTTTTTATAGTGAAAACTACATGATCCACCCACCAGACATGAACACAATGATCGGTGTCTTGGTTTTCTGCTCAGTCAACTGTATTAAACTATTTTTTTGCAATGAAAAGCTTTTGAAAATCGTTGAACCATTTATGAATTGTGATGGCTTGCATGTTTTCTAGTTCAAAGTCACAAGGATGCCTACGTATATGGCATGTAAACCTGTACAATTTGCATGCCATATTGAAGGGCTTCTTGTTATGACAGAAGTTCTCATTTAAGAGTGAACAGCCAATATGAAGCTTGACTACTGTACTTAAACTCATTAGTGTATTTTCCTTTGATAAACATCTTATTGTTGATGTTTCTTCTTTCTGTGCGTATAGAGTTGAACTAGATATTTATTTAAATTCCAATATGAATTTAACATACGTAATTGCTAGGTCTGGCAAAAGCAAACAGTGTTTTTGATTTGGACTTTTTAGAATATTCTTGAGTCTTGACAATAAAAGTCACAAGAAACTTACCTGTAACGCAGTCCCATTAAGTGCACTGCCTGTGAGTTCATATGAAAGAGAGTGGGGAAAGGGGAAGGGAGTATGTGTGCTAAATTAAAAATCCTTTTAAAGGCTTAAAAAGCCCCCAGGAATATTTCCAGTGATGACAATTATTAGTCTGCGGTCAACTCTCAGCTGGTTTCTTTAGTCCCCTTCACAGACTGACCGAGGCATAAGAGCTCGATGATCGTTTTCTCCGCCTAATTTCATGCCCCCCACCCCCTCCCTTCCACCTTCACCCCAACCAAACTAATTAAATTTGTGATCATGGAAAGGTTTGGGAGTCCTATGTCAATGCTGGTGAATTCCTTGGGCTATTTTATTATTATTTTCCGTGTGGTCGAGAGTATTGATATTTGACAGAGAATGAGTTCACTCCAGCCTGTATGGTATATATGTACATGTAGCAGTATGGGACAGACCAGTTTGTTGACTTTATTATGGTTCACATACTAGCATTATTGCACCTTAAATGTTCTTGGGGCCATATTCGTGAATGCTTTGCTAGAGAATTACTAAAACATGCTTGCAGCTGAATGCACTTTACCAACTAAATAGTCTTAGTAAGGTGAATATGGCTCATGGATGTAATCTAAAAATATGCTAAACTATTTGCAGTTTTGTATCATGCAATGGTACTGTACTTCAGGACGTGGTTTTCCAGATCTGTTTTTTTTTCTGTGCCCTTTCTGAAAAAAAAATCACCTTCATTCTTTAGATTCATTTCTGAATGAAAATACAATGTATTCTTGGTAAGGTGCACACAATGTTCTGTAAGTGTACTCCGACACAAGTAGTGTAATATTTTTTTCTTTTTGAAAGATTTCCTTCTGGCATAATTTATAATTTATGTGTAAATGAAACATGCATACAGTTGGGAAACTTAACAGCATTACAATGATATTCTGTGCATGTGTATCAAGGCCTACAAAGTTTTGTTTTTGAGAAACTCTGTAAAATGTTCTTTCTAGCTCAATACTGCACTTTGCAGGTTTCCAGGTTACCAGCATATAATTAATGGGAAGAAACTCTACAAAGTATGCTGAACAATGTCCATGCTTACTATTCATGTATACATGTATTCTTGGTAGATGATGCTTTCTGAGTATGAACATGTACAACTGTAGCCTATCTTCAGGCTGCCGGCTTGTTCTTTCTATGACATGATGCAATAACTACTAAGTATGGGCATACATTAAACAAGCCTACACGCTGTCTTCCTCTTATTCATGCTTGTGGGTTGGAAAAAGGGAAGACAAGGGTTGCCTAGCCTAGCCTAGCCTAGACTAAGTTGCAATTGAGCTGTATATGTGCATGAAAAGGGTCATCTACCAGTCTAGAACTTACACTAATTTTGAGTACAAGAAGCTCTTCATGAATAAGAGGAAGCAGAAATCCACAAGAGAGACAATATGTACGCATGTATGGACTTTCCTCTGTTTGGCAAAAAGACTCACTACCACTATGCTAATACACTGTAGTGTATTGAAGCTGTACAACATGGGATTAGAAATCTCATCAAGTTGACTGTTCAGGATGTCTTCAAAAACAAACAAACAAACATGTATACATCTTTTATACTTGGATGATGTCGGTAGAGGTGGGTGTGCAGAAAAGTTGGCAATATGCCCGCCTGTAAAAATGCTTTGTCCTTATAAATAAGAATGACTGAGCTGACGATGAAAGGTTTTTACTACAAATTTGTACAGACGTTCTGCTCCATTAAATCCAAAGACTTGACTGTAATCGCAAGCTGCTTTCACTTAAACATAGCCTGGCATTCAGGCTGTTAGACATTTCTAATTCAAACTACAGAAGTAGGGTCTTGTGCTCACAAGACTACAAGTAGCCATGCTTTCATTCTTATATCTCCTGGCTCTGTCCTAGAGCAGAAGTAAAGCTTGATTAGTCTACTACAGTCAGACCTATTCAGAATAGTTGGGATTATAAATGCAGCATAGCCTGGAAGCCAGGCTAAAATTCTCACAGAGCTCATCACACAAAGGAGCACTTTCAAGCTTTCTTCAAGAGAGACAGCAAAAAGCTTTCTGTCATAGGGCTATACACTCTAATCTTTTGAGTTCAAGCCAGCTGAAATTTGGCTCAACCTAGCTCCTTCTGGCCCAAGATTTCTTGGGAAATTTTCTTGACCAGATACATGTAGCTAGCTATTTTGCCTGATCTGGCTAATGAAGACGCAAATAGCTGGCTATTTCGTGATCTGGCTAGGCTATCCCAATCAGAACTAGCTTTTGCCACATCGGGCCAATGAAAACGCCCCTCTTATGATTTGCCAGTTTCAACCCACAAAACTTCTGATTTTCCTTTAATCCTGGCCTTACCTTTGGCACACAATTGTGTACAAAGTGAATGGCAGTTTGGTGGCTGGTTCTGAGAGAGTTAAAGATACATTTGAGAACTTGTGACTTAATCACTAACTGCTCAAAATATGGATCATTTGAGGGCAAATAACTTTCCTCAAGTTTCTAAAATGGACAATACATAAATTTAAGACCATTTGCGAGAAGATTGCTCACGATCACCTCTTTGAAGGCTTTTTGTCTTCCCAGTACAGTATACTCCCTTTAAATACTTTCACTAAACTTCCCAGCATAGTTAGGATTATGGATACTGTACATGTATGCTGCAGTATGATACCCAAGCTAATAAGGAAGACTCCCTCATAAGCCATTTCTCTTCCAATATGTCTACCAATCCTGGTGTGAGCCCTGCACTGTACACAGCTTGTGGAGTATGTAGTCTGCTAACTTCAAAAAGTTACTTCACACAACACAATTGTTTGGGTGCTTGGGTGCTTGAAAAGTAAATATCCTGAAATTTTCTGAACTTTTTGCAGTGGCTTTTAGAGTTCAGTGGTGCAAAAAAAAAAGATTTTGATGTCAACATTACACACAGTACATTCCTCCATGTACACAGAGTCTTTCTATAGTGTGGTACCCAAGCTTGCCCAAGTTTTCACATTCATTTATTCCCAGGCGGCATGTAATAAAACATTGATTTTGGCTCTGGATAACAGTTTATTGGAAAACAATTTCTGTAAAACATTCTTTTATTATTAACTTACCGATGATTTGCCCAAAATATGAATTACCATCTAAGACGGACAGAAATCTAGACATGTCAACCATTATGGTACCTTACTACTGCGATGTTTGTTTCATTATGATTGCATGCGATCAGAATGCAGTAAATATTGTGATTAACTGGAGAATTTCACATCTATTTTTGTGTTTTCCTTGTCCAAGAGTAGTTGCTGTGATTCTTTGTTGCCCAGTAAAATACAACAATACCTGTCCAGACTAATAAAAAAAAATGCCTGAACGGGCAATGAAACCTGAATGACGAACAGGGAAAAACAGAGGAATACAATGATGAGAAATCAACAAACATTGGTATTTCAAAATCTGTAATCACTTATCAGTCCTGTCTTGCTCTGTCATTGTAAGGTATATGATGCATTGGTGTTGTGTTATAAATGCATACAATAACACTGTAGTGTCAGTGCAGTATGCCATTGCAAACCAATTGATTGCCCATTAAGGCTCAAAAGCAGGAGGATGTGGTACATGTAGTAAATTACGATTTTCGAAATATGAAGACGTTCTGATAATAAATGTATCAATTTTTTCCAACTGTAACAAACTTATTTCTTATACATAAAGTCTTATATTCTCCGACTTGACCCAAATTATTTCTTTGACTTGTCTTCTTACATTTATATTCAATTCAATAATCATCGGTGATTCATTCCTGCTTCATAGTGTAAACCCTTGTATAATGTATAATTTCAAAACATGAAAACCCTTATAATGTGTGCCAGGTTTGTACACGTACTGTATACATGTACATGTATGCATGCACAGCTGTGTGTCTGCCATGTAATATTTAAAATGCAGTGACTCAAAATATAGGGCAGTGCTCCACAAAACTAGCTTTGCACACTTTGCTTGACCACCTTTTCAAAACTAGTGCAAATGTGTGAAGCCGGAATGCACAAATTTGCCAGTCACAGTCAAATCAATATTTTAAGAAAGAATCAAACAACTGCAATTGACCTACATGTACATCTTGAAGAAAGGTATACACAGTAACTGTGATTTTTAAAAATGTGATCAGCTTTTTATAAATTGAAATGTTTACCCAGACCCCTCCTAGTTCAGCCTCTCAAATGTTCAAAAAGTATGTTAATAAGTTGATTTCCCCTTTTCATATCTGATTTTGTAACACATGAAGCTGCTGTTCAGTGGTACCCCCTTTATCTATTGTAGGCAGTGGAAGCCTATAGATGAACACACTTTTAGCTTTTCAAATGGAGTTTTGCAGCAGTGATTCTACCATCGAAAATGTACTGTATTACGCATGGCCTTTGACTCGGTCTTCGCAAGTCAGGAGGTTGAAAATTCAACCCAAACAAAAGTACAGAAGTCAATCACAGTTTGTACCCCTTTGTCCAAATGTGACCCCCCTATGGAGATTGCTTTTGTCCCCCTCTTGAATGGGAAAGCGCTCCCTCGGAGACCCCCTTTATACCTCTGACTACAGTGGCCATCCAAAATCATGTACTGTACATCTGTATATTCAGCCATTCATTTCTGCCCAGACTACTATTCATTTGTGGGCAATGTGTACAAAATGTCCCAAACATCAGATTTGTGTGAGTACATGTAGGTTGAGTGTGGCGAATTGTGGTCTTGGGTGGTTGTTTTGTAAGTGTCCCGAAAATATGGCCTAGTCACAGGAGAATAAAACCTGAGAAACAAATTGATTTGTGGTAGGATTATCAGAGATGCAGCTTGCTGATGGATTCTTGGAAGTAATTGATGAATGAGTTACATAACATCAATCCAGTATAAAGGGGTGGATAAACTCCTCAGCATTAGCGCACAGCACACAGATTCGATAGTTCGTAAAAACACAGACGAACTCGTATACAGTGTGGCAGAGCTCTGTTGATCGGTTATAGCTGCTAATGTTTACATGACCAAGACATTGGCCTGAAGCATAGATACTTGTACATTTACAACTACATGTAAGAACCATTTCTGCAAACCACCTTGTGAGATGGTTTGGAGCATTCAAGCATAGTGTATGTAGGACCCTGTACATGGTCATGTACAGTTTGTGGTTGCAATCAAAGATTTAACATTGGAGATGGCAACCAAAGATATGAAATTGGAGATGGCAACCAAAGATATGAAATTGGAGATGGCAACAATTACCCAGATTCCCTTCTAAGACATACCATTGATCTCACATTGTAAAACGTTGATTGGTGAGACGTAAAGGGCTGGGTGGGTTTGAGTAGGAGATTTGTTTGTACAATCATGTTTGGGAGGCAGCCATTGCATCCACATCTGGGGGCTGTTTATGAAATGGAATATCACATTTTGAGAGAACCCCCAAGTGACTGGCAGCAGGCTATGACATTTTTATTATATTGCAAGGTTGTTGATGTCAGGCAGCTGTGCCTTTGGCAGCCTCTGAGCAAAGAATGTCAAAGACCCAGAAGAGAATGAAAGAAGTGTAGCCTGCTGTCCAGGCTTGCCTAATTAATCATAAGTCTGCAGTACCATGGTTTGTGCCATATCCTCATACAAACTCTAAATCTTGAGTCTCTTAGCACTGTGCAAATCAACATATTAAGATATCTACATTTACACTCAACAGTTAGTGATTTTGTGATAATCATTCATTGATAGAATGAACATTTTCGAAGTCATGGAACCAGCACACCTGTCGACTAATTGTTGTGCAGTTTTTCTCTGGCTAAATTTTTTTTTGTTTGGAAGGAAAAAAAATAAGAATACTGTACTGCATTTGAGAGAATACTTGCTTTGACTTGTGTATGTGTCCTCACAAACTCTGCTTATACAAAATATAGTAAACTTAAGAAAAATGTTCTTGACATATATCCGTGTAGATGTAGTTTAGCATTGCAAACTGAATATCAAAGCAATGTAACAGTTGTTCACAAATTTCGATAAAGAAAGATAGTTGTGAGTGTCACCACCTACTCTGCCATTTTTCACTGTAAGAACCTGTAAAGAAAACAAATGAAGTAAGAGCGCTCTATCACTGTGATTTCACCCTCCATGAATGGCAGCGTTGCGGAGCTCTATTGTGTCGTGGCATGACATGCCTTTCGTGTGTGACACAGACCTCACAGAGTGCTGAAGGATAAACATTGCATTGTTATTGTTTCTCATATGACCCCCTGCAAACAACATATAGTGTACAGCATAAACTTGGTGGAAATGTATAATTTAGTATGTAAGGAACATGTTGCGGGGGTATAAAAAAAAAACCTGCATGTGTGTGTGTTGGTGGAGTGGGGGGGGGGGGGGGGGGGGCTATACTAACAACTGATTGTAGCTGTTCACATGAATTTACAGTCTGATACTTAAGTGAAACAAAAACTTTCATGTTGTGGCCATACCAGAAGACATGAATCTTTGCAAAAGAAAAACAGAAAAGTTGGCTTGGAAATAAAGAGGAGATGACAAACAGGAAGATAAATGAATGCTGTGAGATTGCACTTAATGGGGAAAGATGGAAAACCATGACATCCAATCTCTTTAAAGGGAAGGAACAGCGATCATGTAGATCATTAGATACATGTGTGTGCACATGTTAAAGTGTGTATTGCTCTGAGTCAGGTGCACATTAGTATGTGACTACTTGCCCAACATTAATACAAGTTATAGGGTCAACGAACGGTGGAGGTGGGTGTGTTAAAATGACCACATTGTCCACCCCCATGGTCATTCAAGTGGATCAATACAATCCTTTATCCCTTTCCATAGGGTAACTTCTGTACCCCTCCTTCTATTAACGATAGTGATTTTCCTCCCCCTGTGAGCCTTCTGAGAAATTACCTATCAATCCTCTTTATCTTTTTTTTTGTACTAGCTTAGCATCTAGACCGAAGTGTCTGTTTCTTTCTGACGCACATATATATGTAGATGCAATTCGCACTAATTCTGGACACATCGATTATAAGATGACATGGTACAGAAAGAAAGGAATTGTGAGAATCCTGAAGGGAGCAGGAGCAGTCTATGGCCCCGTTCGTATGATGTTAGTGTTTCCAGCAAGCCTCTAAAATCACCGTTCATATGCACTGAAAAAGCTGTATTATTGCTGCATTTTAGAGACGGTGGACTCTCCTTTCACCCCTAGCTAGAGGAAACATGATGGTGACATGTTCCGTGAAGCAATACGAGCATGAAGATTATCCAATCACATGCTAAAGTGTGATGCACAAGCCACAACATCCAACCCTTTTTATAAAACAAGACTCCATAGCCTAGGACCTCTACACTCCAGCTCAAAGGAATTGGCATAGGGAGGGGGAAAGGGAAGAAAGGGAAGGAGCCGCAGTTTTAAACCGTGGTATATTTTGTCCAGTTCAGCATGAAACATGATGCTTTTTAAGCATGTTTCATGCTGAACTAGACAAAATATACCACGGTTTAAAACTGCGGCTCAAACATGTTTCATGCTGAACTGGACAAAATATACCACGGTTTAAAACTGCGGCTCCTTCCCTTTCTTCCCTTTCCCTTTCCCTATGCCTATTCCTTTGAGCTGTAGTGTATGTATGCTAGTCTTTATAGATGATTATTATGTAATCTTTGCAACGATTGAGTGATCAAGTTATTTGTTGCAAGTGAAATCTAGGATCAGTGATATCAGTCATTTGTAAGTCAAAGATTAATGGGTGATAAGAGGATATATTACAAGCTTTAGGCCTTAACACAATTGAATAGGAATAATGTGGATAGTATCAAAGCTTAAAATAGATATGGTTTCTTTCTCAATTTGTGGCCAGAGACTTAAAATTTGTACATCTATTGATGCCTGCTGTGTAGGGCTGCGATCATACAGCGGTAGTCTACCAAATTTGATTTACCGGTAGACATAAAACTATGAAAGGTAGTACACACCTTTGCAGGTCAAAAAAATGAAATTGTGTATTAAGGTAAATGGGAAAAAACGCTGTGGAAGAATATTTCTAAAAATAAAGTAACTCAAAAGTGACTTTAAATGGGTTTATGTTAATGTAAATTGACCATTACATTTCATCTGGAATTTTTGGTATAAAGCGTTATTGTAGGAAGATGTAGAGAGTTTGGTTAGAAAGTTCAAAACTCAAGTACAAAGTGATCCATAACACGTCTTGCTTGAGGTGTGAACTGTCTAAGATGCTCTTAATTTAAGCAAAGCTTGTAAAACTTTCAGAACAATGCCCCCTTCCGCCACACAGAGGGGGTACTCACGCCCTTATTCACACCTCTGTGCCACTCCTACCTGGGATCAAATCATTTGTTATGGGGGGTCCAATAACCCCCAGAGAATGGGTCACTTGACTGGAGTATCGCCCCTATTGATTAAGGGATTAAAAAGGGGGAAAGGAGGGGTATCAATTGACTACTGAGGATTATCCCTGTGCCAGAATATTGAGTTTATAGAAATGGAGAAATTGGTTTCATGCATGTACACGATGGGAGGGTCTGTAGGGGAAATGGAAATGGAAAGGAGGGGGGGGGGGGGGGGGGGTGGTGCAGCTCTCTTTCGTTTTCATCTAGTTTCAACACAGGGTAGCCCTTTTTGCAAAACTCATGAATCTAGGCAGAAATCAGCAGTTTACTATACATCGATAATGTGTATGAAATCTCACAGTCATAGCTTCACAAACAGTTTCAGGAAAAGTGAAAAACTATCCCTGTTTTTTTTTTAAACGTGCTGTTTTGGAGCGACCATAGTCTAAATAGTCATAAATGAACGATGCAATGCTCAGCAGGCAGGTCTGACACATGTTGCAGTGCTGAAGAAATTTCAGTAATATCGTATAGCTTAAGTATAAAATAGATTAATACACGTCAACAAATCTTATGCATTGTAAAATGATGTATTTCAGCTGGTACATGTAAGTAAATATGAGCAAATAATAACCACATGACTGCACAAATTGTTTTTAAATATTTTATGATCATGTTCAATTTGATTAACTTAGTAATGATATATACATGTAATGTGCACTCAAATGATTGTACATGTAGCTCAACAGGTACATCGACTTGTACATTTTATGTCTGTTTGTATGTAGTTTGAGTAAATGATAACCACATGACTGAACAAATTTTAAACTGTTTATATTCCAGTTTGATTAATTTAGCAATATCACCTATAACCTTTACAAATAATGTGCATTATACTCAAATTATTGGGATTCAGCTTGTACATGTTTTATGTACAGGTGTAATTTGATAATATGAGCAAATGAAAACCACATGACTGCTCAAATCATTCATATGTTATGATCCTGTTTAATGTAATTAATTTAGCAATATTAATTCACAGCTTTGCAAGTAATGTCCATACTGTACACTCAAATTACTTAAGTTCAGCTGGTACATTTGATAGAGTACATATACAGTGTATGAGCAAATCATAAGCACAAATTATTAACATTTTAGGACCCGGTTTGATTTGATTAATTCAGCAATTTAACTTAACAAGTTGGCAAATAGTGTGCAAACTGTACACTCAATTTAATATAATTTAGCCGGTATGTAATTTGATAGAGTATACATGTGCATAGTGTACACTAAAATTATTGAGGTTCAGCCGGTAAATACATGTATACATAGAGTATGAGCAAATAAAAAGCACATGACTGCACAAATTATTAACATTTTATGAACTACATTGATTTCATTAATTTTGTTAAATTCCTACCATGAGCCATAATCATGAAACCTTGTTAAGCTTAGGATCTAAAACCATACAGCTACATAGTTTGTTGATAATGAATATGGCCCAAGGTCTTTTGATCTAGGAGTACTAGTATAATAACCAGTTTGCTTTTTAAGGCCTTGGGTCATGAAAGACTGTGAGTCATGCAAGGAATTTACATGCATGTAGATTGATCAGGGTGAAATAACAAAGAGAACAATGGCAAGTAGTTTCTGAAAGGGTCAATCACCTGTGTGTTGTGATGTGGAAGAATGTCATTCCCCAAAACACCTGTTATATTTTCCTCACTAAGATACATCCATGTTGTGAACTTCTGAACCCATACATCTACAGTTAGTCTGGGTGAAACATGCTTTACTAGTATAGCAGAAGAATATTATTTTGTTGGAAAATAGCCTGGTTTCTGACCCTGATACACCTGTATATGACCGAGGTGTAATTCATTTTTTTTTTTTTTGGGGGGGGGGGGGGGGAGGGGGGATGTAAACAGGATAGCAAATATTCTGGCCAAGAACAACATGTGATCAGTACACCTCTGTGGAGACTATCACATATAAAGATGTGAGCATTTAAAGAAAAAACAACTTATGTGTTAAACAATTGGATTTGACAGTATGACACCTGTAATCTCGAGTTAATTTACTTAATTATTAATCACACATTGATTTATAGTAACAGGGTAAGGTTTAAGTATTTTTTTTTAGTTGAGATTATGTATGAGTGGTTGTTATTGTAGGTTACCTTTTGCTGGTTCCTTACATGTATGTACATGTACATCTGAGCTTCTACATGTAAGTTTGAACATAATTTAAGCTAATTGTATGTAGCTAACGTGATCATACAGATTAAAAATCATAAGTATTCAACGTTCAAGAAAGGTGGAAGGTAATCAAATGTGTCTGCAAACTCTTGATGGATTGTCCCTGTATCAGTTGCTAATTTGTCCCTTTTGTTTTTCATCTGCTTCACAGGAAAATAGGTTTGCATTTCTTGCTGGATAAATCTTTGCTGTCCCTGGGGATTTTATGTCTAGAGCAATACCAAGTGGAAAAACTAGAGAGGGAGAAAGCGCAAAATAAGGTAAGATTCTAAATTGTATTTGATTGTATATAATTTCCACAGGTTCATATTACATAACATGTATGTGCTGCCCTCTGTGGCGACATGTATTCTGTTAACTCTTTTCTTGCTATTGGCATAGAAGTGTGTAGAAGGTCAATGTACCTGTCAGAGCTTGGTACTGAGAGGGTTAAAATTGGGAGTGTTATGATGGAATGAAGTACCTTGAACTGGACAAATAGACTACATCTAGCTTATGCACCTGTATATATTGTAGGTCTGTATATCAACTGATAGCGTTTAAAGTTACTGCAAGTTACAGAGTTCATTCGTAAAAGTACACATGTAATATTGGTGTATCGAGCTTGTAACATTTCAAGTAAGTGAACCCACTTTCTTAAGTGCATATGTTTCCGGTAAAGTAATTTGTGGTGTGTGTACGTGTACATGAATGCTATGGACATGTGGACATGTAGTCAAACTGTTCTGTGGATAAATTGAGGCTCCAAGATGCAATGACTGTAATGTATGAGGTATGTGTGGACTGAAGGATTGTTTACAAAGAATATTTTATTCAAAGAATGTACACCCTGTATGTGCCATATAGAGGAGAGAGAGAGAGAGAGAGAGAGAGAGAGAGAGAGAGAGAGAGAGAGAGAGAGAGAGAGAAAGAGAGAGTCATTGGGAGAGGAAGAGAGTGTAGAAAGAGTGTACTGTAATATGAAGAGATGGAGGGAAAGGAAGGGAAAGAGAGACAGGGAGAATGAGGAAAATAAACATTTAAAACAACTCTTTGTTGCTTAACTTTAACTCAGGGGAAAATACATGATGTCATCTAAAAAAATGTGTTCCTTTGATACAGTATGCAGTTCATGTCATAATTCAAGAAATCAGTGAATGTTTTGGGCTTGATCTCTGTATAGTATGATAGTATGTAAAGTCCTACTAGAAACTTCAAAGACCCATTATCCTACATGTACCTATAGAGAACAGGGCTCCTCTCCAAAATTAATCAACTAAGGCAAACCTATTTTTGTCTAATACAGTTCTTACTTTTCTACTGTTTAGAAATTCAAGCGGTCGCCTAATTGTTTGTGTAGACAATGGTAATTGCTTTTGTGCTATTCCCCAGCTCAATGGCCCATTGTGCAGTAATTGATCATGTGGTCAAGGAATGCAGTGTGGTATGATGGCCCAGTGTAAATGAAGGGTGGCTTGGGGGTTTATTTCATTGTTGGTATTTCCTGCCTATTGTTGGAAGGTGGTTCCTTTCAAGTGCATCAATGGGTGATGACATCACAGTTGAGGTATGTTCTCCCTCATTCTATAAATGGAATGTTGTATTATATGAAGGCTACATTCTGATCTAAATGGTTTGTAAACACATTAAGAATGAACTCTGGGTCACCTAAAATGAAGTTCTTGGGTTTTCCCTAACTCTATTGATCAAAGCTGTTGTACAAATATCAGCCTACGTGTGTGAATTATTCCATTTTATCATCAGAAAAGAATGTTGTTACTTTAAAAATGCTTGCATAACGTATGATTGGCAGTTTCATCTACCTATACATTCTTTTTGCATACATGTATCAAATATATCGAACCAAATTACACCAGGGCAATGAAAACTTCAAATACAGGTGTAATACATTTTATAAACTTTGTATACAAAGTACAATGCATATGTACATGTACATTATCTTTGTCTAATGAATTGTACAGAAACACAGAAAAAGTATACAAAAATCCATACATGTGTGTTATTTAATCCACTTAAGAAGATTGGTGTTCCATTAATGCTGAGATGTGGAGAGGGGGGGGGGGATTTTCAAGAGAAAACTTGTTATAAAGGTACGACAAGCACCATTCGCTGCAGGTGAAAAACGGTTGAATGTCAGAAAATGGCCGTTATTGTCCGTCCCGTTCTCAACTCTGAACTTCGCCCTGAGCGGTGGGTGCACTATGAGCCAGTATCACATGGAAACACTGTAATTGTATTGATGTAGGCCTAGATGGAACCTGCATTGATTGCGGCCCCTGGCTGTCCCGGCTTCATTCCATTCCAGACCGATTCGTTCTGTGCTGTTCCATCGCAAACAACACAGTTCCTAGTCTCCGTTCTCAGGCGAGGAGAGCCGATTGAAAAACAGATATTTGAGAAGACGAATATGAGATTCGCAATGAGGTAGATATATCGATATCCTAAAATGATTTGTTTCAGGTCATACAGAGTTTTGATCAGCAAAATAACAGCAAAAACAGATATTTGAGAAGACGAATATGAGATTCGCAATGAGGTAGATATATCGATATCCTAAAATGATTTGTTTCAGGTCATACAGACTTTTGATCAGCAAAATAAGGCCCACCAAAACTTCCAAAATAGTGCCCTCAAAACCCCTTTAGAAATATTGTGTAGAAGACAGATATTTGAGAAAACGGAGAGGAGATTTGAAATGAGATGGTATCGATATCCTAAAATGATTTGTTTCAGGTCACACAGAGTTTTGATCAGCAAAGTAAGTCCCCCCCCAAAAAAAAAAAAAAAACCCAAAACTTCAAAAATATGCCCACAAAACCCCTTCAAAAATATTGTGTTGGTTAATTCTATGTTTTGATATCATAGGGCCTGCATACAGTACAACATTTCTTTTTGTCAGGGACGAAACATGGTCAGTGCCTTTATCTAGTGCAATATCATCCATGGAGACTGAAAACACTTCTTGAACTGCAAGTATACAATATACATACGACTTCCGCAACAATTACTGCATCAAAAATACAATCAAAGAAAAAGAAAGGGAATGGATGGCGGAAGGAGCAATTTCAGGTAATGGATAAGAAGTATTAGATTTAGCATGTGACCGGTGCACTTCGATATGAAGTAATGTCCCTGTCGTTTGCAGATATAATTTAAAGAGCTAGTGGAGAAATGGTTCTTTAATTCGGTAGGAGATGTAATGAAGGAGACTTAATGAATAGATTGCGACCCACATTTGTGCATAAATCAACCTTGTTATTGTCGAACAGGCAGACTAGAAGGCTTAAAGGACAGCAAAAGGCCGTTGTTTGGACAATAAAACAAATGATGGATTTTACAATACATCACATTTTGAAGACAGAGATAAAGGAATGGTACATAGTGAATCAAATATTTCGAGTGAATTACCTCAGTGGTTTAAAAGAATACAAAATTTGTAAAAAACAGACAGATTCATAAATGATATTAATAATACACAATGAGATGTTGCTCCTTTTTATTGTCTAGTTTTTTAATTTCTTTAATCCATATTACACAAGATATCAACATATACAACTTTAAAGATAGCTAAATTCATGATTTTTGCTGTCAAAATAATTGATAGCTTTAAGTTAGCACAAAGTTTAGCGGTACATGTAGTCATGTACAGTATATATTTACAAATGCAATATAGTTTTTCTGGCCAAGCCATGTCCAATATATATCCTTGTATCAATCTGTGATACCTGTATACCTTGTATGAGTCTAAAGTGCTGCAATATATTTTTGTTAATGCAGAGCTCAATTGAGCCTGTAACAAAACAAATGAAGCAAACTGGAAGAGAAATTTTCCAATGTATTTGATCGAGTACACAAAGTATTTGATCACTGTAAAAGGTCACGTTGCAAGTATGAGGTTTTTGATTAGCCAAATTTGTATGCCTCTTTCATAAAGTGGGTGATGGTATTGCTTTATTTTGTATTAGACTCAGACGGCAATTATTTTAGAACACAGGGTTAAACGTTCCAGAAATGGACTACTCTTGTTCATCACATTTTGTTGAATCCCAGATTTTGGATAGTCTCAATGGAAAATTTTGAGAATCAATTACGAGTAAAACTGCCAACTGCAACTTGGGAATATTTTTCATAAATTACCAATACTGGTAGACCCAACATTTTTTGGCAGTCTGACAGCACCTGGGAAAGAAGTCTTGAATTTTGTTGTCACATAATCACTGAAGCGTGACATTCCTTGTGTGTATATTCCATCTACAGTATATTCTTGTCCAAGACATACATGTACATGTAGGGTATATTGTGAGGTCATTCTGCCGTAACTCATTTATATTTCTGCCAGGGTTTATTACTGTGCCGGTACTCATGCTGCCAGTGAAATTGTGAAACTGGGCACCTAAAGGCCGGTCGACTAGTTAAATACTCGATTAGGGGCCCCACAGGGCATCTAAAGAAGAGCAAAAGGAGCGCGAGTTAGTAACTTACATAGACTCACACATACCGTACATAGTGTGAGGTCATTCTGTTTTAACTCAATCAGCAAGACCTGCCAGGCTTTATTAGAGTTAAGACAATCACGTTCAGAAGCTCGCAGCCTGGCTCAATCTGCCGGCCATCCATCAACAATGTGGACGTAATCGCATCAACAGCCTCAAATACCAGTCATCCTTCGTGTCACGAAGACATTCTGGGATTCAACGAACGAACCAATGAACGACCATGAGGAAGGGAAATATCTGTTCGGGTTGTTCATGGTCTTTCCTCATCCAGCACTGTTGGGTTGTATTATGGGGTACATCAGCAACTGTGGTTTTCAATTTGGTATGGTAGTTTAAATCTTCATCTCTTTGTGATCATGATGTCATTTTATCCTCCCTGACTTCTTCTTCCTTCTATCACCATCATCATCCTCCTTTTCTTTGTTTCCTCATCACTTTTCTCCTCAATGTCCTCCTTTTTACCATTGTCAGCCTCATTGTCATCCTATTGTTTCTCTTGTGTTATCTCATTCTTCTTCCTCCTCCTCCTTCTTCTTCTCCTCCTTATTTCCCTCTTTCTTTTCTTCTCCTCCTCCTCATTCCTCTCCTCCATTTTCTCCTACATTTTCTCATTTCCCTTCCCCTTTTCTTCTCCTTTTCCTCTCCTTCTTCTCCTCCTTTTTCTCCTCCATATGTTCATTTTCCTTCCCCCTTTTCTCCTCCTCCTCCTCCTCCTCCCCAGCCTCTTATTCCTGCTCCTGCTCTTGCTCCTCTTCCTCTTCCTCTTCACCACAATTATTACCATCGTCTACATCACAACGACAACCACAACATCAACTACAGTGATACATAGGGAGAACAAGATCAAGGAGAAAATGAAATTGACAAAACATAGAAGAACAAACAGGGACAAATTTGGAAGAATACCTTTCTTTGGTGAGAAAGTTGAAAACAGACTTACCCTTTTGGTAAATACTGTAAGAAGGAGGTGAAGGAAAGAGAAGTAGGCAAAAAAAGATGTCTCCAATAACAAACACACAAAATGGAGAATGACAGCTGACATGGGAATAAAGTCTTCTATCAGAATGTAAATGTACGTGCATATATCTAGCCTACAATGTAGGTTCCAGGGTGTTGAGGCTAATTCTTTCTAAAGCACTACTGCAACCACAGTACAGTCTGTACACTGAGGCTAACTTTATCTCTGGCTTCATTCACACAGAGCGAGAATATAAGAATTCTTAGTCTTTATGTCCAGACTTTGTTGTGATTGCAATGCTCGAAAGATCTACAGTAGGGCCATTCTCATTACAAAAAATCTTGACGTACATGTACTCTATGCAGTACTGCAGCATATAGCGGCTAGCTCGATCGCGCGCTACTGGAAGAGCGGACGCCAGAAGTCACATGAGTAAAATCATGATTTTCTGCTGTGAGCGTTCTCATTACAACAAATGTTCCGGTTCGATGTTAGAAAAATCACACTCTGAGATGCGATTTTTCATGCGATGTTTCGGACAGTTTTTGCTAGGCAACTTTTACCCTAACTTCGCGATTTTTCTAACTTTTTTAAGCCCATGAATCTAGGCTGGTATGTTTTCTGAGAGACACAATCCCCAGCACACCTTCAATGTATGTGTATGTATGTGGAGCAAGATAACATGCAAGGTGTTCACCTGGATCCAGTTTAGAAATAAATGCAGCATCCAGAGGATTTAATTTGAATTGATATATGAGGAGTACGGTTCTGTTTGTAGGTCCTTGTTTTTTTTCAGAATGGATTGACCCCATTTGCACCTCAGCTGTGAGCAAGCTGCTTGTTTACCTGTTTGAGTGCATATTATTGCAACAGTTGCAAAATAAGGCTTATTTCTAACACATGAAATTTGTTTGATTACAGAAAGGGTGACTATTTTATCCCTTTCATGTAATGAAGACTCAAAAGGTAAGAACAAAATATTTGATCAGGAATCACTTTTTGCCAACTAAAAATGGTTCTTAGAAGTACTCTTAGAATTGACTTGATGAGAGCGCTTGATATATCTCCCCCCCCCCCCGTGTATACACTGAATGACTGTTTTCATGAGATTGAAGTTTGAGAAAAGCTCTAATTTTGCACAGCGGGTTATTTAGTCTGATCAGAAAAAAAATGTGCTTATTGCAACTTCTCTTGATATGAATGGCGAATAACAAACATGCTTCATTTAGTTTATATTATCTCCCCTGCAAAGACTATTGTTGTGATCATTAGAATGAAATCACTTAGGAAGATTTTTTCAGTTGGCGAGTCAGCCATACACAAACAGCATGCAGCATACACTAACTACTGTACAGTTCAGAATATTTGGCAATATCTGCTAGTTAAACTGGACATGGATGAGCAATATAAAGCAATATTTACATGGTTTGGGCTAATGCAGACATGATTGGAACTTGGCTTGGAGCATTCATTTGACCAATTTACAATCGTTAGCCGTTTGTGAATGTTATTAATAATCCCTACAATACTACGCCCTTTCCTTGAACAGATGTAATGTGTTGTGGTCTTGCCCCATCATGCATGCCGTGTAGATTTTTGCATAGAGAACGTGTCCACAGTGTGGCTCTTTATATTAGGTTTCAGTGTAGTCAAGCTGATCTTTGGTGAAGTCCCTTGTCGGTGGAGGTGTGAAAACTGGCGCAGTGTGACTTCTAGCAACCTTCCCCCAGTGAAGTGGGATAACATGACAAGTATGTGTGCTTGAGGTTTGGAGGAGGCCTCCTTCAGTGATGTATCTGCACCAGTGGTGCTTTGAGGGGGCTGGGAAGGGGTGAGGAGAGGGAAGAGGAGGGGTGAGGAGAGGGAGAGGAGGGGGGAGAGGAGGGGTGAGGAGAGGGGAGAGGAGGGGTGAGGAGAGGGAAGAGGAGGGGGTGAGGAGAGGGAGAGGAGGGGGTGAGGAGAGGGAGAGGAGGGGGAAGTGAGGAGGTTAGGGAGATGGGTGGGAGTGAGGAAGGAATGGAGGGGGATGGAAGGGGATCAGAAAGGGGTAAAGAGGTGGAGAGGAGGGGGTGAGGAGAGGATGAGGAGAGGGAGAGGATGGGGTGAGGAGAGGGAGAGGAGGGGGAAGAGGAGGGGGAAGTGAGGAGGTTAGGGGGGGTGGGTGGGAGCAAGGAAGCAATGGAGGAAGGGGGAAGGGACGGGGTCAGAAAGGGGTAAAGAGGGAGAGAGGAGGGGGAGTGGAGGGGAGGAAGAGGGGGAGGCTACATGAAGAGGGAGCAACAAATGGTGTTGTGAGGGTAATGAATTTGGTACAAGAGGGGGGGGGGGGGTGGATAAAGGAGTGAGAAAATGGAAGGATGATTACATGCAGTTGATCTGGAAGAGAAGACAGGAGAGAGGCAAGACCGGGTGTTATAATGTGTTGGGGGATGGATGGGATAGAGGAATGGAATATATACATGTAGGTTATTGTAGTGGCAGGTTGGTTGGTGTGGTTGGTGTGGTAATGGGGGTGGGGAGGGGAGGATGAAGAAGAAAGCGAAAAAGGGAATGGGGATCATAATGCAGTCAAAATGAGGAGGGGTAGAGGAAGGAGGCTAGGGTAAATTGCGGTCCATGAAGGCAAAAGCAGAGGTACAGTATGGGGGATCTTGGAGGTAAGCGAAGAGAGAGAATGAGGAAAGCATAATGCTGTAAATGAAAAGTTGAGATACGTGTAGAAGGGGGAAATTGGGTAGGAGGAATAGCAAATTAAAGTGAGGCTGGACAAAGGAGAGGAGAAGGAAAAAGACGGATGTGTGAAACAAGAAAGAGGATAGGGTTAGTAATGTGTCTTACTCGACCTCTGCTTGAACTGAACATACATGCATGCACACATTAGTAGGCAATTTACATACCACTACATCTTACCCTCAACATACATGTAGTTCCCAGGGGCCATATTCATGAAACCATCATAGCTAAGCCTACTTTGCTAAAAGGCAAGGCACTAATGCATTCTTTAGTAACCATTTACATGAACATGTTCATGTCGTAAGATGCTAGGCAAAGTGCTTTAGTGCTGCCTTTTGGGAATTGTGTATATTACTTGAGACAAAATGGCACTTAAAGAGTTAGAGGGTACCACCGGGCATGATAAAGCCAATTCTGATGCGGTTGTGTACTGTAATTCACTATTTATCATATTTTCATAAAGGCTGATATACATGTATTCTCTAATTTTAAAACAATGCAGTTAATGACCTCAACTTACAGAACAAATCATATCAATTGATTTCACGTACAACTTGTTTGCACGACTGCTCAATCAATATGTGTACGTTACGTAGAATATTTATCGCACAGCGCAGTGATAGCTTCATTACCTGTGCAACAATATTATGGCATATAGCAGCTCTGTTATTGCAGCTTGTGCACAAGAAATCGTTTTAGATTTTCTTTGCAGCCATTAATATGAGGGTCGTTATGTGACAGAATGATTGACAGCATGATTTACTGGTGATCTTTAAGATGATTCCCTAGGAATGAAGAAATAATTTCAGGATTACAAACTGAGTTCTGTACGTTCATTTGGGATACGTCTTTGATAATAAGAGAGCTCAATGTCTGCAAGGTCATACCCTTTAAGAGGAGCTGTTTAGTTTAGGACCTACACTGTACATGCATGTACATCTTTAGTAGATGTGAAACTGCTGTACAAATCCATCGTGGTCATGATGTGGCCTGGCTCTCAGGCTGTCTGGCATTTTAATTTAGCCAAATCCATAAATAACAAGAGGAAAAGTAGTCTTGCATTTCAAGACCGGACTCACATGAGTGTGTACTTGTGATAGTTTGGATATTTTACAATCATGCAGCCAACTTACACCAACATAATAAGTTACATCGGCAAGGAGGAGAATCAAAAGGTAGTTCTGGGCCCCCGTTGCATAAAAATCATTAATCGTAACTCTGCCATTAATAGTGCCTACCATGGTAACATAGCTCAACAGCCAATCACATTCAAGGTTTCCATAGAAGTTGCCATTAGTAGCAAAGTTACCATCAATGGTAATTTTATGCAACAGGGCCCTGAAGTTGGCTGGTTTAAATCTCATACCCCTGTGGCGATTGATTGTTCATAACAATGAAATATCATGTCGTGTAAGTATGACTCTCCAGTACTACCACCAGTAATTGAAGCACACCAAGAAAGAAGATTTCTCCCCTTGAATTTTATAGTATTTTGCATTGAACGACCAAAAAACAGTCTGACTGTCGTGTCCGTCATGCTGGACTCGCTCAACCTTTCATCTCTCATTCCAGTCATGTGCTTGTATGTAGATCTATCACAGGTGCAAACCAAATAAAAACTGCTGTGCACAATACACACAAGACTCCTGCCTCAGCCCCTCTGATTTGAGACGGGCGAACCATGAAATCTTGGTGGCATGGACCCGCAAAAAATGGTCATGAAATATTGATTTGTTTGTGGTAACCGTGATGAAAAATTGATTTTTCTATTACGTAGGATGCGCGGCGTAGGGGCTTGCACGTGGGCTTAGTTGTGTAAGGTGTGAGAAGCGGGACAAAAGCTAGGTGTGAACATATTGGCCTACAAATTGGTGTCGGGTTGACTTCAACTTGAGGGTCTTTATACGTTTTAGCTGATGTATTAAGACAAATTAATCCTCATATTCCTGTGGGCACATTCACTGTGGTATAAATCTGTGCATGCCTTGGTACCAAGAGGGTTTATTCTCTCATTATTGTAGGCTCAGTCAGTGTGTTATAAATTAGCTTTGGCATTCAAAGGGTTAAATGAGTAGAAGTGGTAAATATCTCACAAGTGATAATCACAGCTTAACCCTTTCGTTACAGTATGATGAAGGTTTCCATTTTGTTTGATTTCAGAATCATATGAACGAATTGCCTGAGAATAATCTAGTCCCGTTACGTACTGTTAGATTTTATGGCTTTGTGAACCCTGGTCCAGTTAGCATGCTAGAATTGCCATGGAACTGCAAAGTATTGTGGCTTAATTGTGTAAAGGTATTTGAAGTTTTTCATAACCCGTTGTCTATTGTCTGAATAGCAGAATGTATGGGAGTCATGCCACCTTGTATCTGATAGGAAAAAACAGCCAGCACGGGTTAACATTGAATTATATCCAGGATGGTCACCAGGGGCCATATTCATGAAAGCTTACTAGCCTAGTTAGCTACTAAAACGCATGCAGCTGAATGCACTTAAACAACTAACTAGGCTTAGTAAGGTTTCATGAATATGGCCCCAGGAAATCTTGAATGTGTGGTATGGGCAGTGGGGATAAAGAGAAGACAGGGGTACAATGTCAGACACATGTATCAATGTGTAATGCTTGTTGCACAGCTATGGAACATGCTGTGCCTTGAAGGCAAAAGTGATTGAAAAGGATTGATGAAAATGGCACCATTTCCTCTGAAACTACCACTACTCTACTCTCAATCACCTTTAAGCATAAAAGGTGCTTCTCAATTTTGGATTTCAAGGGATTATTACAGCCCTCCTGAGAAGTCTATTTAAGCTGCAAGTACTCACCAATTCAGGATTTTAAATAAAATCATCTCATTATTTTCAATGGTTGGATAGGCCACAGTACTTTCAAATGGGAAGTAAGTTTAAACCACAGTCTAACTTAGGAATCCAAATTATCGTGGAACTGGGGTTAAGAATTTCAAATCCTAGCTGACATGCATATTTTCATACATGTGCATAACACATTGCATGTATGTGTTGTATAACAGAGTCTAGAAAGGGGTGTGTAAAAGGCATGTATTTTCATTGCGGATGGTATGGGTGTGTTAACACGATGCAAAGCTGCAAATCAAATCAGTGCTAAACTTGGAAATAGTAATGAAGTATTGATTCATTGCAGGCCCAGTGATGATGAATGGATTTGTCAATTAGAGCGAGGTAGTTCACCGGAATGCCAGACTGGTGTGAAAGGGGACCAGCAATGTTATGAGCAATGCATGATTGGACATGGTGCATGAATGTGTTCACCCTCAATGTTAGACCTGTTCAGAAAGGTCTCACTGGTGTGAAAGGGACTAGCAATGTTATGAGCAACGCATGCTTGGACATGATGCATGAATGTGTTCACCCTCAATGTGAGACCTGTTCAGAAAGATCTCACTGGTGTGAAGGGGACCAGCAATGTTATGAGAAATACATGCTTGGACATGATGCATGAATGTGTTCACCCTCAATGTTCAGAAAGATCTCTCGGATGTAATGTAAGGATTGAAACAAGCAATAAAATAAAATCAAATTTACAAATATTTTTAATCTGATATCTTAGAGATATAACACATTTATTCCATAGTGAAATGTTATGCATACAGTGTATGTAGACATCCACTACAAAATGTTGAACAACATTTAGTGTTCACCATTTATAATGAATGTAAGGAACTTGTCCAAAAGGAAAGTTTATAATTATCTTCCTCAAGCCTCGTCTATACATTGCTTGCATTGGTCCCGCCACAGGCGGCGCAAATTGTATTTGCATTGGTTACCATGACAACATGTCTGGACATAATTATACTATGTGGCAACTCCGTGCGACTATGCTTTCCTCTGGGCAACATTGCGATAGACAATGTCATTAACCGATTCAGAAGGAAGTCAATTTGAGGTGTGAAAAGGGTTCCATAAAGTTTTTCAGTTAATTATTCCCCCCATCTTTATCTCTGTCCTTATGTCTGTGTCTGTGCCTGTGTGTCTGTCCCATCCTCCCCATCTCTCTCTATCTATATGTGTATCTGTCTCACTGTTTGTCTCTTTATTTCTTTTTTTTTTCTTGAATTATGTCTGTCTCTTCCATTCTCCCTCTTCACCCCTGCCCCAACTTTGGGAAAAAATACACTCTTTCCCTCCTCACTCTTTTCCCCTCTCCACTGCCCCCCCTCTTTGTCTCTTTTATTTCTTTTATTCTCTCTCTATCTCCCTTTCTTTCTGTGGCTTCTCTCTCTCTCTTTCTCTCTCTCTCTCTCTCTCTCTCTCTCTGTCACTCTCTCTCTCTCTGTCACTCTCTCTCTCTCTCTCACTCTCTCTCTCTCTCTCTCTCTCTCTCTCTCTCACTCATTCTATCCATCTGTCTCTCCATCTTCCCCTGTCTCTCTCTTTCTCCCTTGTTCTCCTTTTCTCTCTATCCCTTCCTCTCCTCTCCTTGACCCCCCTCTCTCTCCCTGAGTGCCCAGAAGCATTAGCATATATACACCAGTCTCAATATTTAAATGGGCGATGTGTCATCAGTCTTATCTCCACTCATGTCAATAGGCATGGGTTTGTTTTGGTGATGTAATGCACTCGTAGATTAAAGCTTTGGTGTTCATCTTGAATGAACTGACTTGCATGGGTGAGGTGAAGAGAGGGAGAATATGCAGAGTGAAAGGGGGAGTGGGAGAGAGAGAGAGAGAGAGAGAGAGAGAGAGAGAGAGAGAGAGAGAGAGAGAGAGAGGGGGGGAGGGAGAGAGAGAGAAAAGGAGAGAGTGAGGGAGAGAGAGAGAGAGAGAGAGAGAGAGAGAGAGAGAGAGAGAGAGAGAGAGAGAGAGAGAGAGAGAGGGGGGGGGGGATGAGGGAGAAAGAGAGAAACAAAGATACAGAGGAAGGGAGAAAGTTGGAGGGAAGGAAAATGATTTACAGGACAGGTAATTAGATTGATGGCTAGAGATGACTCTGTGTTTACATGATGATATGACAAACACACAATTTCTTGGCATGCAGAAGGTGAATCCTGATGAGAACTCAAATTGTTATAATTTTCAAACCAGTTTTGTCATGGATATTTTGTTCCGTGCGGGTGTTCTTTGTTGAATTTCAGGGGCTGAATTGTCTTTATTTCCTGTTTATTTTCCCAAGTGAATCCGCATACATTAGTGTGAGTTACAAAACTGATCCACTGATATACCAGTAGATCTATCCCCACACAAACAAAGGGGATGATAATCCCCTCTTAACACACACTAATGATATCCACTCCAACCAGCCAACCATCCACCCAACCAACCAAAAGCCTTTCAGGCCCGAGAATTACTCGCTAATCTTTCAGGGTCCATTTACTGCCATGGGGGAACCATTTACAGCCATTGTCAATATTTGACTCCCACAGTCCATTAAAAAAAGGACTGAAAAAGATGAAGAAAAGCACAGCCCACTCAAACTTCTTTGTTGTCTTTCTACCACCTCCCACTATCTCATTATGTACAGGGTTGAGATACAGAGTGGTCATTTGGTTTTGATGTCTAATTTTGGGATTGACATGGGTGGAGTTTTTGTCGGTCTTCAATAGAGCGTTGATTGTGATCGAGTGTGTCACTGTGGTGGAGAGAATCTGGACTCCCGAGATATGCGAATTGTTTGTTGTAATTTGGAATTACTTGCTCTGAAAACTTGGTGGAATATTCATGTGGTACAGTAACTTATTGGAACCTTGGAATATATATGACGCATAATACCTGTACATGAACCAGGACATAACAGGGATATTCTGCTGAAAGGTATTGTATATCCACTTGGTCCAAGCATACAAGTGGTATTTGTGATGAATTTCAGACATCATTTATTGAACAGATTAACATAATGTCTAAGGCTTTGCCATTTGATGACTTTAGTTTCTACATGATACATGTTTAATACTTTAAAGTTAATTGTAAATTCATTATAAATTCATCCTACATTGATTGTAAATTGATTTTTATATAAAAATTCATTGTAAATTTATTGTAAATTCATAGTACATTCATTGTAAATTCATTGCACATTTATTGTACATTCATTGTATATTCATTGTACATTCATTGTACATCAATTTTAAATTCAAATGTAGGCCAATGGGCATACATGAATGTACATTTCTAGATAACATGTTTACCCTACAGTTAATTGTGTGGCTCTTATCTTAGTACTTGGCTGATAGCTGGCTGGAACATACCTGTATGCACCATTCTATAGCAAACCTGTCTATAAAGATCGCATCGAGAGGACCATAAGATGTGGTCTTTGTGGACAGGTGTTCTTTACAGTGCAATTGCCTACAACCTTCTCTAAACAGACTGTAGTGGAGTAGTCTTTCCAGAGAGAAAGTCTTTTAGACAGTGGTCTTATACAGCTTTGACCACAGCACAAAGCATGTTACGAATACACCTTTGTGTCACAGCAAAATACGAAAACATGCACATGTCATTTCAAGTCTGACGTCATGAAGTAATATCTGTACCATGCTGTGCAATGTAACCTATATGGGAAATATTAATAGTATGCATTTCCAAGTACACTTATCCGCATCCATATTTCTAAATGCGATCATATATTGCCAAGCGGCAGTGCAAGCTGTAATTACAGACCAATTGGAAACATTTTAATGGAATAATGATCTACTGTTCTTGTAGACCAATCAATAAGATGGCTTGATAACATGAACAGCAACCACTTTCTCCCTGTTCATTTTCGGGGTATGTTTAATGGATGTACAATGTGCATGTCTCAATGAATCCTGTTGAGAGCACTGGTACAAATTGCACATTGTTAATAAGAAATACCCAAGTTTTCATAGTATTATGTAATATGCAAGTTATACATGAAATATGTATTATCCTACATTCATTCCGTCAACATGTGATGTTGTCTGTGTTCATGTACTTGCAGAAGGCCTACTTGTGCGTAATGGCGTTAATGATGCGGATCAATCAATAAGAAAATGGATTTTCTGCTTGAGTGGTAACCCACTTGAAATCCATCATCCATTTATATTCCATTTCCATCTGATCTACCTCTTCCCTCTCCCAAATGTTCCTGCACCTCTCCTATTCTATCTCCCTCTTCCTCTGTCTCCATTCCACTTAATTGTCTCCTGTTTATCTCTACATGATTGTCTCTCTCTTTCTTTCTCTTCCTTTCTCTGTCCATTCTCTTTCTCACTTTTCTTTCAGTACGTATATCTTTCTCTTCCCCCATGTACCCCCTCTCTGTCTTTCTTCTCTCCCTCTCACTCTCCTTACACTTCCCCCTTTCCCCCCTTAGCTCCCCCTGTTATACCTTTCTCTCCCTTCTCTGCCCTTCCCTTCCCTCCGCTTCCCTCCCTCTTCCCTCCCTCTTCCCTCCCTCTTCCCTCCCTCTTCCTTCCCCCTTCTCCCCCTTCTCCCCCTTCTCTTCCCCTTCTCCCCCTTCTCTCCCCCTTCTCCCCCTTCTCCTCCTCCTCCTCCTCCTCCTCCTCCTCCTCCTCCTCCTCCTCCTCCTCCTCCTCCTCCCCATCTCATTCTTTCCCTTCTCTGCCCTTCCCTTCCCTCCCCCCTTCTCCCCCTTCTCCCCCTTCTCCCCCTTCTCTCCCCCTTCTCCCCCCTTCTCCTCCTCCTTCTTCTCCTCCTCATCCTCCTCTTCCTCCTCCTCCTCTCCTCCTCCTCCTCCTCCCCTTCCTCTTCCTCCTCCTCCTTCCCATCTCCTTTTGTCCCCTTCTCCTACCTTCTCTCCCCTTCTCCCCCCTCTTCCCCTCTTCCCCCTTCTCTACCGCTTCTCTACCCCTTCTTTCCTTCTCCACCTCCTCTCCCTCCCAATCTACCCCCAGCTCTCTATCCCCCCTCACCCTTTCCCTTCCCCACACTTTCTCCCTCTTTTCCCCCTTCTGTCCATCCCTATCCCATTTATATCCAACTCCAACCTGAGAGCACTTTGTATCGGCCCCAAGTAGGCAATTCAAAGTTGAAGTAAAACACATTAAACTTGTGTACCTTTAGCATCAATTTCATTTGTGAAGTACTATATGCACCGAATAGTGCGCCCCGTAAAATGTGCACCATATGGCTCCAAGATGTGCACTGAATGAGCATAAAACCCTCTGAGTTCTAGACAAAATGCTATTCTATAGGGTTAGTGAGAATTACACAACAGCTCAAAGGAATTGGCATAAGGAAAGGGAAAGGGAAGACAGGGAAGGAGCCACAGTTTTAAACCATGGTATATTTTGTCCAGTTCAGCATGAAACACAATGCTTTAGCCTAAAAAGCATCGTGTTTCATGCTGAACTGAACAAAATATACCATGGTTTAAAACTGCGGATCCTTCCCTTTCTTCCCTTTCCCTATGCCAAATCCTTTGAGCTGTAGTGTACATACACTTATTGCAAAACACATAAATGGTACATCAAGAGTTAAAAAATATCTTTATGATATTGCAATCAAACTCCAGTTTGCAATGTACAGTTTAAATTGATTAGTGATAAGTACATGTACACTATAGGCTCAACTACATGTAAGTACTGCAAAATTTCACCTTTTTTGCACCATTTCATGAATTGATTCTTTTAATACCCAGAGCATCACTGTCTACCTTGGATTTACAGAGCAATATTACAAGGTTACACGGTTTACAAGGATTACAAGGTTGATAAACATTTGCAAACACAAAATAGTTTATTATGATGCGTTTGATATATCTCAAACCATTGATTCCCTGGTTTTTCTTTTTTTCTGAATTGAAGTCCATGCATGTAGAGGGTTTTGTTCCCCTTTGAGTAAAATAAGCCAATTCATTGTTGAAGAAATACATGCTAGGCCGCAAAGAACACACAACCCACTCTTTTAGAAGAAATTTGCAAGTCTCACTCTCAAATATCTCTCTTCACCTGTGCATTTACTCAATTCAGTACATATGTCAGGTGTAATTGAATTTCAGCTGGTTGAATTTTAACCATTTTGACTATAAACAGCAAACTCTGCTCTGCGTGTAGGTGTAGGTAACAGCTGGTGCGCCAATTTGATTATGTATTGGAAGCAGGTTTCCATGGTTCTGATATTACGAATCTGTCCTGATCACTCCTCAGGGGAAAAATACTCAGAACAAGCATGTAATTTGTATTTATCAATATTTTTTCTTGGCAAGTATGCAACACATTATTTGCTTACCCGCATTGGGGAAATCTTCACAATCTGCCAGGCATTTTTAATAATATAAAAATCATTGAATTTTTGTGAAATACACTGAGACTTATCTGAAAGACATCCTGCAAGAAACTGAAGAGTAATAATCCTGTCTTCTAAAAAAGAGTTTTCCTGGATCAGAAATGGCTGTTATTTTGCCAACTTTTGGCGAGTAGAGACATCCTGCTAACCCCCTCCCCCCATAATATTCCCATTTTTATCATAAAAAGGGCACTTTTTGTTATCAGGTTAATTTTTCCTGGATCACAAAGTATGACCAAGTTATGGCTTGTGATGATACCCTGCACTAAAATAACAGTTTTCCTGTCTTCATTGTAAAAAAGGGCTCTTTTTCTTATTGGGGTTAAGTTTTCGTGGACCACAAATGGCTGTAATTTTTCAAACTTTGGGCTAAAGAGGACAACCTGTACAAAAAATAGTGACATGCCTGTTGTCTTGGTATAAAGGGCTGTACTTCATATCGAGTTAAGTTTTCATTGATCAGAAATGGCTGTCATTTTGCTAACTTACAGCTCGTGAAGACACGCCTAATATGTACACTTCACTGCAGGTGTTGTTGATGAGAGCGAGAAGCATGTGAATACATCTCGACTGTACACCTGAGGAAAAACAACCCAAACCACCATCCTGCCTGCGGTACGCACATGAAGTGCACCGAAACTTGCACTGTTTACCAAACTAGAACAACATGGACACAGAATCCGCACCCAGCCGGCCATCCCTGGTCAACGCTCTCTCACATTTTCCAATAGTCCTCTCCTCAAGCTCAGAGCTTGCCCAAGTTATTCTGGCAGAAGGAGAGCGGCCGGCGGATTCGGTTCGGGCATTTGCAATGCAGATTCGTGGCCGGCGGGGAGACGAGATATACCGCCTCAGAAGGAATTTGTGGGACGGGATGACGCTGGGAGGCAAAATTGAATTGAAATTCATGAAACACGGCTCGAATTCATCATCTTGACACCTCCTACGATGCCCTTGCTTTCCTGCCGTTATTTTATCTTTCTCTTTTTTGCTGTGAAAGTCTGTCAGAAAGTGGTGTGAAATAGATGTGTGTTTATAGAGGAAGTCCTGCGTAGATTCTAATTGAATTTGATCTCCAAACAGACAAGTTTAACAGCTCGTGACTACATTGGTTGCACTTGTTTGGGAGAAAAATACCTTGGACAGATGTTAAAAATCCTAAAAATGTTGTGTTCCTGAACACTCCAAACATTAGTCCAAATTTGTGATTTGGTGGTAAAAGCGTCTGTAAGCTAGAGGAACTACTGGATTTTGGAAGAACTGTCGGAAACTCACTCAAAATGTTGCAATCAATAGAAAATTTTCTTCCATTTTTCATGCTTTTTACACAATTTGATTTATTAACATGCAAAAGGGCTATCTTGCCCTATAAATGCACTGTGTGTGGCTCTCAGTTGGATGCATTTACAGAGGCTAGGGGAAAAATACAACCTAGATTAACATTTTGGTACAAAAAGCAACTATCAATACTTGTTTTGACTCATAAAACATCAAATGTTCTCTGAAGAATTTTAGGCTAAAGATGCAAAAACCAACAAACCGAGGAGGAATGATAGTAAAATAAGAGACCATCAGGAGAGCTATTCTGGATGAGAGGGAGAGAGAGAGAGAGAGAGGGGAGGGGGGGGGGGAGAAAGAGGGAGAGAGAGAGAGAGAGAGAGAGAGAGAGAGAGAGAGAGAGAGAGAGAGAGGAGGGAGGGAGGGAGGGAGGGAGGGAGGGAGAGAGGTATGGAGGGAGGGAGGAGGGAGAGAGAGAGAGAGAGAGAGAGAGAGAGAGAGAGAGAGAGAGAGATGGAAGAAGGAGACCTATATGCTTTTCACACTGGCAAAAATTAGCCCCGTACTATCCTTAGCCCCGTACTATCCCTAGCCCCGTACTATTTTTTGAAGCTTTTCACACTGGCATTTCTTAGCCCCGTACTATTTCTTAAACCCGACTAGCTTTTCACACTGTTCCCACTCGAAATCGTTAGCCCCGGACTTTCTCGACAGCTTATGAATATTTATGAGTGTACGTCTTGGACATCGGCTCGTTACCACTCCGCATCAAGGTCACTCGCCAGTAGGGCCTTATCTGATTGGTCTCGGCGTTTCGACCTTGAGAGCTGACACTGCATTTCCTTAGCCCCGTACTATTTTTCGTTTCTGTTCACACTGGCGCTCTTAGCCCCGGACTATTCGGCTTGGCCCTGCAATTGCGGTGTTAGCCCTGCTTTTTTGCAGGGCCAAATAATCCCGGATTATTGGTGGGGCTAGCCTACTTTGGTAAAGGCGCTGTCACACCTTGGCGTTTTAGACAGCTTATGCCCGACGTATGAGGAATTTGGCGAATACGCTGGCGTACGTCGAATACGTTACGGGTAAGTTTTGCATACGTTAAGAGTACGCTAAAACACGCTGGTATACGTCGTCATACGGCGAGGTCGTCGAAAAATTTTGTGCAAGCACAAAATTTTTCGACGTATGCCAGCGTATGCTCATACGTCCCGCATACGCGGGCCATAAGTTGTAGGCAAGTTACGCGATCGTTGATACACGTTGACACACGTTACTCGTAAGTTACTCATAAGTCGATGTACGTCGAGATAATGTCCAGCGTACCCTAAAAATTACTTCTAACGTATGAGTAACGTGCTTTGAACGTATGTGTAACTTAACTCCAACGTATATTGACGTATAAAGACGTATGAAGACGTGCTCCGGACGACCACAAAACTTACTGAACGTGTTTTTCAGCCTTTTTATAGGCTACGACACGTGTTTGTCGGCGATACGCTGCCGCGCGCTATGCGTAAGTTAGGCTATCGTAGGGCATAAGTTGTGTACGCCAGCAATACGCTAAGCATTCGTTGGAATACGTTACTTATAAGTTAACGAAGCGTTCGATATAAGTTACTAATACGTTATGTATGCGTCCAACTCGTTATGAATACACTAAGTATAGGCCCAGAGTTGAAAAAAAAATCAAAGTTCAGCGTATGCCGACGTTTTAGAGAAATTTTGATACGTCGGGCATACGCTGTCTAAAACGCCGAAGTGTGACAGCGCCTTAAAAACCAATGTGAACAGAAAGTGGTCTAAGCTTAGCCCCGTACTATAGGTGGGGCTAAGGCCCCCCCTTAGCCCCACCTATAGTACGGGGCTAAGGAAATTTTTGCCAGTGTGAAAAGCATACTAGTTGTGATGGCTATTATACATGTATCCATTACTTCCCCCACTCCTCCTTTCACTACCCCACCAACCAGTCACTGTTATTTGTGAAAACTATTACTCTTTTCAGTTGCTTTAAGAGCATCAATAAAATGTTTGTAGGCTACATTTATGAGCTTCCTATTACTAGTATAAAAAAGTGGAATTTGCCAAATTGTGTTTTATGGTTAATGGACCAAACTCGGATTGTGCAGCCTTTTGGTCAATTTCCACAATATTGAAAAGAGTTTTGTAGGGCATATCAAGCTGGTTGTACATTAAAAGTACCCCGTCCCTTTTGCAGACCTAATTCTGAAAGTTCCCTGACTTTGTCATCATTTGAGTGAGAGAGAGAGAGAGAGAGAGAGTGGCTATATAACCCTTCCCTGGAATCGACAAAGCGTAATATTCGTTTATGAAGAAAATATGTTTGATAATTGATCGAACTTTCTTTTTTCATAACACAGAAATATTCAAATCTCAGTGAAAGCTAGTTAGATTTTCATTAATTCTGTGTGAATTATAGTACCTCTAACCTTCAAATTTCACAGTTGGTATCCCAAAGATACGTGCTAAATATGTGCAAACTTTCATGAAGTTTGCAAATGTTTGTAAAAGGGACGGGCCATCTTTAAACATAGAGGTAGCAGTGGTAGAAATGAAGTGCGGACTGTGATCACATAACCAGGTTTGCACATGACAATATTCTTGAGGTTTGAATCCTCGCAGAGTATGAACTGACTGCTAACAAATTCAGGGTATGTTCACAGCCAGGGAGAATATCACCCAGATGGAGGGGAATGTTTTGCTGATGATTGATTTTTAAAACTTATGAGCTCAACTCTAGGTGACAAACTATGTGGAAGTACTGATATTTGGTTATATTTTCCCATTCTGACCACAACTATTAAACATTGAGCAAAAAACCCCAACTCCATTATTGATAGTGTGGGACTGAGGGAATTGAAGCTGCCATGAATTATGGCAGGTCATAGCCTGGCTTCCAGGCTGTTGAACATTTCTGATCCAAACTTAAATTTTGAGTCTAGTACTCCAAGACTAGTCACTTTATCTAGTCACTAGTCACTAGTCTCTTCTTTTGTCAGCATTGGGGACCCAGAGAAGACATTGAGTATGATTAGTCTACTATAGCCAGCCCCCTTTATTGATTAGTTTTGTTAAGAAATGCCCAAACAGACTGAAAGCCAGACTAGCATGTATTAAAGTGTTCTCATATGCCCTATCAGGCAGGATGGCTCTAGACAGTTGCCATCAGGGGGATGGCTTGCCGCATGACCTCTGACCCTTAGAGGTATTGGCAGGTCAAAGAGGGAACAGAGGGATCATGGTGTGACTTTCTGAGAGCAAATCAAGACAGAAGTCATCTCCATCTATGGAGAGTAATATCATGACTGATGGACTTGACAGTGAAGTGTGATGTCACCCAAGTAGGATTGAAGTGGGAGATTTGTCTGATTAGAAATAGTCTTGCACATACACTCCAGCTCAAAGGAATTGGCATAGGGAAAGGGAAAGGGAAGAAAGGGAAGGAGCCGCGGTTTGCGGTTTTAAACCGTGGTTTATTTTTTTCCAGTTCAGCATGACACACGATGCTTTAGCCTATAAAGCGTCATGTTTCATGCTGAACTGGACAAAAGAAATAGCGGTTTAAAACTGCGGCTCCTTCCCTTTCTTCCCTTTCCTTTTCCCTATGCCAATTCCTTTGAGCTGGAGTGTACATGTACATACTCCAACATTTCCATCCTGTTATGCATCGGAAAGTAAGTGATAAAGTGTTCTGTTTTTAAAAGGATAATGTAATAATAAAGATCAAATCTTTTTTAAGGTAATTTGTCAAAATGGTTGTATTTCTCCCCAATAAATTCCATGTTGCTGCCACATTATAGCTTTACTTTGTAGGACATGGATACTAAAAAAAAATGTAATTGTGAGGGAAAGTAAAGAAAAAAAAAGAATGAGAGACTGTACATGTAGAAAGAGGGTAGAATTTTACATGTCAATTAACGTTTATTTTTTTATGAGAAAAACAAATCTGTTGTCTTCTGGACTTGCCATTTTAACCTCTGTCCTTGTCCTATCTTATCGCAAGCTTACTACCCTGTTGGTGCCATTTCCCCTCCTAATTATGTTTGTTTCAGCCATATTTGTCTCATTTGATTTGATACAATATCATTTTTATGGGTTCTTATTGGACAAATACCCTGCGACTACGAAGAAGCTTTCTGGTAGAATTTCAATTAGAGCAGACATGTTAGCTGACCCAGTTATGAAGAATTTCTTTTTTGTCATAAAATTCTTTTGAAAGATTTAGCACTCATTTACAATGTACTTTCAGGTGCAGATACAGTGTACATGTGTGTAGTTTGTATACCTTCTGTTTGATTCTGTATAAAGCGTAGCATGCAAAACGAAGGGTTTTTGATCAATTTGTAGTGAAGAACCTAACACTATGGCATTCAAAGCTGTGCCCGTAAGATTTATCTACATGTATTAAACTATAAGCCATATTCTTGTGAGTATTCATTTTATGTGATATCAACACCATGTGCAAAGTTTTCCTGACCTAAAACACCAAATGCAAACTTTTTTTAAGCACCCTTGACCTTATACAAATTTCACACCAGCCATTTCCACTCCTAGGAGTCTTCTAACCACACTCAAAGCCAATTCCCTGGCAAAATATATACACCAAAAGTCACAAGGGCATATAGCTATCTCTTGACACAATTTGCTGCCTCTGCAAACAATATTTTATCTTTCAAAATTGAGGAGCTGACGGGTTAAGTAGTGTTTATTTTGTGCCTTGCAGGCTTGGAGGTGAAATGTTGATAGAGTCAACAAACCCAATGCTATGTGTATATAAAGTGTACAAGTACATTCTGTCCATGTTGCTCCCTGCTGTAGGGTAGTGTCCAGATCAAACTAAATTCAAACTCCTGTGCAGGAAATAAAATTGACCTTCTGAAGGCTGGCCCATTTACACTAAAAAAAACAAACCTGAAGAAAAAGAGTCATGTTTTTATATCCCACCATTTAGAGTAGCCAAACATCATAGTGTTTCAACAAGTGAAGTCAGAAAATCACACACCAGAGTAGATTTTTGTGTCGCCATGGAGATGAGGTTGACTTCAACTTCAAAATATCGGGAGGAGACTAAACGGAACTTGGATGCCACAAATTGAATCAAAGAAAAGAGATTTTGATCTGCACTGTACATAAAAACTTTCAAGTATAAGTGTATAAACATGTATGGGAAAATTGAATTTCTCTAGATTAAATTTGTTAAATGTCCTTTTCCACTTTCCAGATTACTTTGACTTTGTAATTTGTAACCACACTATATTATATGACGATATTAATGGAGACACTTCAATTAGTTCTGATCTTTGGTTATTGTAATGTATTTTATAATTTCTTTGCCAATTTCCAGATAAATGTGACTCTCTCATGTTGACTGCCGTATTGTATCAACTCATGGAATTATTCCCTAAAGAGGAAAATATATTTTTAAGAGGAATCATGTGAGCTTGGGGTGTTTGTAGGCCATGATCTATGGCCCCAAGGGAGACAGCTGAATTAATCTTCCATCTTTGTGTTGAGTGCTTCTTCTCCATTTGATGATATTTCACTTTTTTTTAAAAAATTATATTGCCCTTGAATGTTTCATCACCAAGGATGATGAAGGGCAATATCTGTACCAAAGGGAATATTCTGGACCAAGAGTTATTGGTATGGAGGTACTGAGAGGGAGAAATTTGGATTTGAATTTTATCTTTGCAGAGCAGTGTGAAGTGAATTTCATCACCGTCTTTATCCTTTGTGGCTACCATCATCAATCGATCAATAGTCTCTAGATCATGTGAGACGAGTCATGTCTAGTCATGAAACAATGATGTACCCTTTCTCTCACCCCCCCCCCCCCTTACCTTCACCCCACCCCATGCACATTGACCCATATTTTTCAGATGCAAACTCACACTTCAGTTAAAGAAGCATACTTTCAATCATAAAACAAAAATTTGTTTAATATCAGCATTGTAGCTGTGAGCTCAAACTCAATTGATGTTCAAGATATTCATTTCGTGAGACGAGGCTGTATGGGGTCTAATCATAAAATGATAATCTACCCTTATCTAACCTGCCCCCTTCACCCCCCCCCCCCCATGCACAAACATACAATGTACACATTGATAGTTTTCAGATGCAAACTAACACTACAGCTTAAGACTATACTTTCTAAACCTTAAAAAAAACTCTTTTTTTTAATATCGGTAGTATGGCTGTAAGCTCAAACTCCACTGAAGTCCATGGTGTTTGTATTAGTATTGACTGGAAATGCATTCCTTTTGCAGACAATGTGCGAGTTAAATGTCAAATCGCCGCTCCGTTATTTGCAGTATGTTTATTTGTATGACTTCACGTCTCAATGATTTTGATTTCTTTTTCATCCCCTCAAATTGTTGCAGATCAAACCAGTGGGTGCCACCAACATTCCCCATACATGACTCATCTATTGTGTGCTTCTACTTGGCTCAACAACAAGGTAGGAATTTGAAGAATTTTTTAAATGTGTGAAATGAATCCTACAGGTGATGAATGGTTTTGACTGTGTACATGTATGTGCTCTGTGCAGATATCTAATTGTTCTTTGACTAGAATTCAGCAATTCAAGAATGAAACATACATCAACTCTGTCAACAGTTATGGTAAGCTAATTCTTTTTCCATATACAAAATACAGGGATCATTTTTGATATGCCCATGGATTGGAGGGGGGAATCTTTTTGCAAGTGAAACTTTTCAAGCTTGACTTGATCATAGTTACTCTGAAGCTTGTTATACGCTTTAACCTATAAGGATAAACCCTTTTCACACAGGTTCCTATGCTGCTTTTTTTTTTTTTTTGGGGGGGGGGGGTTGGAGGGGGGATCTTTTTTGCATGGCGTGGGTGAAAAATTATAGAATTTCCATCTTGCAATGTATCTGGATCATTTCAAGTTCACTGCTCTATCTCTAATGCGCAGAGGTACAATTGATATCAATCACAATTCTCTATAAAACAGGGCCCAGATTATTGATTAAGGTCAAATTGTGATATATTTCTTGTTTTTATGCGTGGTCAGGATCTCGAAGGGAGGGGGTTTGGGAGGGTTGTTGGGTTGGGGGTGGGGTATCTCCAAAAAGTCATCTGAATCCATTGTGAGGAATAAATGCGGGGTGTGATTGACCTCTCCTGAAGTCAAGCCCGCATCTGCAGGGGGTTTTAGGCCGCTTTCTGTGGACACTCCGCTTGTAGGGTCCCCAGGCTAAATATTGACACTGGACTTGACCATGCGTGCTCAATGTGCTCTCAGCTAGGCCGTGATTTATATAGAAGATCGCCTTCCTTGTGTGCCTACCTTTTTTTTCTTCACCCCCCCTTCTCCCCCCTCTCTCCCTTGGTCTTGAGTTTGCAGGAGACACAAATCTGGCCAGTCAGTGAGTCTGTCTATCTGTCTCTCACTGAGTCTTAATCGATGGGTCTGAAACTTTCAAGACTAGCTCTTGCTTTAATCATGCAACTGACATGTCAAGGTGCTAGCCTTTCTTACACACACACACACACAAGTGTAGGGAAAGTGGTTGTTTTTCAAGATTCAATTTAGTTTTCTAACAAAAACAAAGAAAACAATAAAAATTCAGGTACAATAAACAAAACAAAGTGTAGATTAACACAGTTCATTCATAGTACATATATTACTTTTTTAATATGGTAAATATTGGACCCTGTATGAAAATATAAACTTATGATAAGTCTTAACAGTTTTCCAGTAACAACAACAACAATGTATTTTTAATTATAATTAATACATGTCTGTCTGTCTGTCTATCTGTCCATCTTAGTTTCTGTTTGTCTCCTCCCCTCTCTCTATCTCTCATTCTTTCAGTGTATGTTCATCCTCTTCTTTCTGTGTTGCCCATCTTTTGCCTCTTTCTTAATTGTTGTCCGTCTGTCCATCTTTCCGTCTGTGTGTCTTCCTGTGTCTATTTGTCTGTCTTCCGTGTGTCTTGTCTGCTCATCTCTCTGTCTATCTCCTAGAGAGGCTCTATCTAAGTGTCTTTGGTGTACAAAGTCTTGCAAGAAATCTCCCTTTTTCATAATCAAAGGACAGGATTTTATTTTTGTGATAGCCTCTCTTTTTCAGAAAAAAGGGCAGGACTTTGATGATATGTAATAAAAATATGATTTTCTCTCTATTAATAATTGGGATACATCATCTCCTGTGTATTGAAATTGAAAACAATGTGCTGTTCATTTCATGGGTAGTTTCTCTTTTGAACATACATGTACAATCCCTTAGGCATGTGAGTAAGAAAGTTTAATGTGACAACTATCCCAAATCATCTGAAGCCACATCTTGATATCCTCTCTCACATTACTTTTAATATACATGGACACTTAAACAACTTATGTTAAGACTTCATTTAAATTTACTAAGTGATATGAGCTTATATTTAGCTTTATTTGTGACAGAAACACAAACTTTTATGTGCATGGTCATCACTCCTTCAATACTACAAAATATCAATTGCTATCTCAAAGGACCGTTAAAATGCTGGATATGACAGAACTTCGCCTATTGGGTTCCCTTTGATGAATGAGGTGTTGAATTTTTCTGTCATTTATTGTTTTTTTTAGTATTCCCTTGCACATTTGACCACCGCTTTAGGATAAGACCCATAATTCTTTAAAAGAAATTACCACTATTCTATCATGCTGCTCTTATTCTTTAACCATGTTCCTATACAAGCTGTATTTACCTACTTTAGATGCATCCAATATTGTTCATCATGTAATTCAAACATTAACAAATACATGTTAATGTAGTTATTTTTAAGTTAACATTTTTTTAATATTAAAATTTCCCCCAAAATGTATGTATCTTTAGTGATCTATTGTCGTTGCAAAATACACTGTTAAAGGGCATTTACTGTACTGGGAAGACAAGAGGCCTTCAAAAGGGTGATCGTGAGCAATCTTTTTGCCAATGGTCTTAAATTCATGTATTGTCCATTTTAGAAACTTGCTGAAAGTTATTTGCCCTCAAATGATCCAAATTTGGAGTAATTAGTGATTAAATCACAAATCCTTATTGTGTTCGGCCCGGACATTTGAAATATTTGTCATTAAATCACTAATAACTCCAAATTTGGATTTTTTGAGGGCAAATAACTGTGCAAGTTTAGAAAATGGACAATACATGTAGTTAAGACCATTGGCAAGGAGATTGCTCACGATCACCCTTTTGAAGGCATTTTGTCTTCCCAGTACAGTATATTCCCTTTAACATTAGAAGGGTTTACTGAAAAAGTGTTATGGTGTGTTTACCACTAGATATAATCCTGTTTGATCCCATTCTTGATGGAACAATCTCCTGGATTGAGGATCATCAAATGTAACATTCTCCTTGAGTCTTTTGACATAGACAGTGATTACAGTTTAATGGGGAGTGTTGAAGGGGTGTGAGATGGGGGTGTAAGATGGGGGTGGGGATGGGGGTGGTGGGTGGGTCTACTGTGTCCATGATCTGCATCCTGGTGCTAAGTGACTCTGAGTCTGAGTGTTAATTCACTGGTGATAGTAACAGTCCTGGAGTAAATAGTTGTGTTTTCTTCCAGAATTTCTCCAGACTAGCCTTGTTTTCAGGCTGTTAGCCATTTTCAACCCATACTGCAATGTTTAATAAATGGGTCTGGCTGCAGTAGATTGATCATTATCAATTCCATCTCCGGCACGCCTAAGCAGTTGGGATGGAGCACGACTAAGCAGTTGGGACAGAGCGAGAAAAGAGGAGAATGAAAGAATAACTAGTCTTGTGATTACTACACTCTTATTTTTTTCAGTTGGGTTTTATTTGACTCTCAGTAGAACATCATTCATTCGAATTCAAGACATGCATTTTAATAATTGGGAATTGCCTCGTAACCATTTAGAGAAAATTCTGGGAGAAAATGTGAATCCAGGGCAATGAAGCTGTAGAAAGAAGAGGAAAAGGATGAGACAGGATCAGAAGAGGAGGATGGAGAGGAAAGGGAGAGAGAGAAAGAGAAAGAGAGAGAATCAGAGAGAGAGAGAGAGAGAGAGAGAGAGTGAGAGAGAGAGAGAGAGAGAGAGAGAGAGAGAGAGAGGGAGGGAGAGAGAGAGAGAGAGAGAGAGAGAGAGAGAGAAAGAGAGAGAGAGAGAAAGAGAGAGAGAGAGAAAGAGAGAGAGAGAGAGAGAGAGAGAGAGGGAGGGAGAGAGAGAGAGAGAGAGAGAGAAAGAGAGAGAGAGAGAAAGAGAGAGAGAGAGAGAGAGAGAGAGAGAGAGAGAGAGAGAGAGAGAGAGAGCACATAATAAAACTGAGTTTGAATGACACTTGCAAATGTATCCAATATAATCACAAAGAACATTTAATGTGGCAACATTCCAGAAGCACATAAAAAAGCAGAAATATAAAGAAGACTTATGGAAATTCAGGAATACCTAAGGTGCTAAAAACTATTGAGAAAAAAGGCTAAATGTGTTATTTTCCGCTGAGTGCAAGAAGAAAAAACAGCTTTTGATAAAGAGGTACTAAGTAGAGGGGAATATGAGGGTGCAGTCAAGAAGAGGAAGGAGTAAAGTGTGAAGGAGGATTAATGATATAGCCACCTCAGGTTATTTCTTAAACGTCAATTTGTCGCCATAGTTGTTCGTGATAAAGCCATTGTTTGTATGCATACCCCCTCGATAGTTGCAAGTACCGAAAGGGGGAAAAAATAGATCAAGGGCTTTCCGACTCCAGCTCGTTTTGGATTTTACCACGCACAACATCTCAAGACGGGAACTCTCGCTGTGTCTCTGAGCTCCTCTGCTCTCTCTCTCGTCGCAATTTCCGAGGTATTTCACACAAGCGATTATGATTTCACATGTCGGTGGGTAAAATTGTCCTGGGGGTAATTAACGATTTTTCTATTTGGCATGCGTGTTCTGTCCTGAGCTGGCCTAGACAATTTGCGAGTGCCTCGTGTGTGCTGCGGGATGGTGACAATGGAGTCAGCTTGGTGGTTTTTAGTTATTGGCTTACTGGCTGCTGTTTCCGTCATGGAAACACACCAAGTGCAAGATGGATGTGGGAAAAATGCAAATTTAGGTCTTTGCAGGGGGATTTTGTCCCTGTTTTTTGGTTCGCACAGAAGCATTAAAAGGGAAATCCTTGTACACAATAGACAAAGCTGGTAATCACTTTACATGCAGGTTGATTGATGAGTACCCCTGTGAAACTGAATACTGTAGGTAAAAAAGAGCAAATTTTATGCATGCTTCATTGTACTTGTAAAGCACATGCACAATATAGATGTAAAAGTATGTGGTTTGTAGTACATGTACATGTACATGTAGCTCTTACAGAATTTCTTTGTAGTCCTATCACTTTGTAAAGATATTCATGAATTTATTTCAGAGTACATTGCAAAACTTGAATATACACTTCTTAATAATAATATCACATAACATGTACAATGTATAAAGTGCTTCAAACTTGAAGTGCAAGTGAACTGAGAGGTCCACAGTGATATGTTCTTTGAATGAAGTTCTTTTGAATAAAATTATTTTGAAGAAAATACAACTTCTCACACATGTATGTACAGTTTACATTGTGTGGGTAGGGAAAGTAGTTCTATAACTTTAAAAGATGTGATGCTTATGATGTGATATTCATGAAGATTTCTAGAAGCTGCGAGCCCTAAAACAGCATAGACCCAAACATGATGTAGGCCACACAGTGTAAGCATTACATTTACCTGTGCTATTATGCATTCATGTACATGTATGACCTATTGCATGTGAGAGTCATGTGTTTTGGCATAGGAAAGGACGCGGGCGATGGAGGCCGTCATAACCGACATATTCATGCCGAATTAGTTCTTTACAAATTTTAAGTCAACATTACTGAATAGAATGTTATTGCTCCTGCAATCCAGAGAGAATGAGAGAGATGAGGGGAAGAGGAAATGAAAAGAGAGGTGGAGGAGAGGGAGGGAGGGGGATGGTGAAGGAGGGAGAGGGTAAAAGGGCAAGTAGAGGAAAGGGAGGAGAGAAAGGGATGGGAAGGTAGTGAAGCGGGGGGATTGGGAGGGGAGAGGAGTGGAAGGGAGGGAGATGAGGGGAGGAAGATACTGAGGGGTTGAGGAAAGGAAGGGAGGGTAGGTAAAGGAGATGGGGAGAAAGAGGTGGGAGGGGGGAGGGGGAAGAGAGAAAAGGAGGGACATGGAGGAAGTGAAGAGGAGGGGTGAAGAAATAAATGGAGAGGTGGAGGAGAAGAGGGAAGGGTAAGGGGGAGGAGTATATTAAGTTTAATATGAAGCTGATGGAGAATAAAGAGGAAAGAAAAGCAATGATTTCAAAAGAAGGCAGAAAGGGGTGCAGGAGAAGGACAAATCATAGAATATTGGGAGAGAGATTGGGGAAAGAGAAACATGGATATGGAGGGGGAGGGGGGGGGGGGGGGATGGAGGGAGAGAGAGGGAGGGGGTGGGGGGGGGGGGTAAAAAGAGAGAGAGGGAGAGACAGACAGCATGACAGACATAGAGGTATACAAGAGTGCATCAATTTATTTGAAAGTAGACTGCCACCTCTCTTTTGTTTTGAAAATATTAACCACCAAAGGTGCCCTTCTAAATTCTCACCCTTCTTGTGTATCTATAGATTGGATCCTTTATTGCATTAGACTTGGGGATGTTTGCAGGGTCATTGCCCTACAGATAGGGGTGATATTGATCCCCCCTGTGATACCCAGGGTAGAATGACAGGTGGTAGGTAGGGGCAGAGGGGCATGAAGGGTAATTAAAGAAAGACCGATAAGTATATTAGCTCCGGACTGAGGCAGATTCGCCTCTCCTTCAAAATTCAATTGTGGTTTCTTTTCCTACTTTTCTTCAAGTTGACTAGGAATTCTTTGATGAAAATTTATTAACTTATTAAGTTGTTAAAAGGTAGGAGTGAGTAGGGGGTGGTGTTATGTTTCTATTTTTTGGTGTGTGTTATGAAAAATGTTATATTTATGGTACAGATGATGGGAAGGAATGCCACTTTAAAACTGGGAGAAAATTCACAGGGTGTCCTCAGGTGCAATGAGAACACCCAGTGAATTTTTCTGGTGTGAAAGTAATTGCCAATGAAATACAATTTCAACTGTGATGGAAATTTCTACCAAAGTTACCCTCTTTTACCCCAACTCAATTCGTAGATGGTGGTTACCCGGTGGTTCAATGGTGGTTTTAGGGGAGACGTTTGTCTGAACGATATGTTGGGTGAAACACAAACTAATTTACAAGGAAGCGTCAACATTCATCTACACATGTAATTTTTGTGTTGGTTCGTCAGTGGTTCACCGAGAGGCCCGGTTTGAAAAGGGTGTAAGAGCAAGGAAGAAAGGATGGATGTGGGGTGTAGGAGCGGGAGGGGGGGAGGGGGGGTTGTGCGACTTGCTTAACAGCTTTAATGGCACTTCAAATGGGTCCAATAATGAACTTCTAAGCACTCCTTGCTTAGGCCGTGTGCCAAATTCAAGCTAGTTACTATGGTTCAAACCACGGTTTATTCAAATCGGTTTGAAACATGGTACGAACATGGTCTAAGCCATAGTGCATGTACCTAGCGTGAATTTTGCACCCTGCTCTCAAAACACAATGCACATTCTTTACTAGACCTTTTTGAATTGTAAGCATACATATCTGCTTATAATACGCAAAATTGGCTTAAACCACAATCTAAATCTAAAAATCCTTTGTGAATTTGGGCTGATGACACAGAAACACTGTGCATTCATCATACCCATAAAAAAACTGTGTTTTCACAAGAGCCGCCATGTATTGTATTCACTGGTCTATGCCTGGGTTGAACTTGAAATATTTATTGGGTGGCTTATGAATAGATCATAAGAATGTGATGCCAGGTCATGTACCCACGCATTAGCATCCAGGAATGTTGGCGATTGGGTTAAAATTTCTCTGATGTACATTACTGCGTTTATAATCATTTATAGAAGTACATAGTAGTTTAATCGACCAACAAGTTTAATCGTCTACGATGAAGAATTAGAGCTAGGGCTAACGAGATTGGAGTGTTGATGAAGTGTACAGTTTAGATCTCATAGAACCAAAGATCGCAAAATGTATTTGGAAAGGATTCAATGTAAAAATCTGTTTTTTGCTTCCGATATCCATAACAAGTAGCAATTACTCCTCTCCAAATATTCATCATAATAGCTTTTGAGGTACACTTAAGTGTTTCTGTCCTTTTATGACAGGGTAAGGAGCCGAGGTATAGTACGATAAAAGGGCACGATTAACATTTTTTTCTTATTTTATTTGAATTTATTTCTGTCGATTAAATGAAATCATGAATGTTTTATTTCAAGCCATGTTTTACGAAACGAATTTATTACCCACTATGTTATTCTAGGGACTCTGCGCTTCAAACATTTATGTTTATGCTTTGTTCCTACTATGTATTCTATTTTGATGTAATATGCTGTTCTTGTCAATGTGATTGTATATTATGCATGGTGAAAATAAATAAACAAACAAACAATTAAGTGACTTATATAATCAGATCAAGTTCATTAAAAAGAAAGGAGTTAGCATTCATGAATTTTCAGGAACAGGTGTAGATAGTATGACATGAATGTACAAGAAAATATGAAGAGGAAATCGTGAAGTGGTGCTATTGAAATGATGTAATTACTTCTCAACATACATACTACATGTAAAGTTCTGTGCATAACTTAGCTTGCAGCCTGTTTGATACTTTTACTGGAAATGATTAGAATTAAGAGATATACTTATGAGTCTAGTTCTGACAAGGTTTATTCTTGGCTGCTTTCAGTGTTCAAGCGAGCTGCAAAAAAAATAAATAAAGAGTGATTAGTGTGCTACCACCAGACCTGGTTTTGTCGTCAAAAAATGTTGAGAGTGATCAGTCTACTACCACCAGACCTGGTTTTATCGTAGAGTTTGGATCGGAAATTCTCAACCTTGACACAAGACTGGTGTTTACCATAAAGTGGGGACATTTCAGTGTACACACGTACAGTATGTGTATGCATGATCAACGGAGATGGCTGATTGGATTGTAAATGACATGCTTAATTTGGGAGAGCCTTGGCAATTAAGTGGTGGTTACTTTTAAGTGATTGGGCAAATTCTGGTTTCCAAGGACACAGATTTCTCTACGGGCATGGTGGTGTCCATTAATCGTTTGTAGCTAACAACAGAGCCTTCTATCTGACAAATGATCATCTATGTAAGATTGATTTATTACCGTTTTCTTTCAATTCTAGACCAATTATATTTTCAGAATACCAAAGTTGAATCCAGTGATAAAAAAAAACAACACCAACACATGGATGACAAAATAAAAATGGTTTGTTTTGAACAGTGATGTAAACGAATCAATGTTTGACGTAGTATTTGCTGTGTATTTATAAAATTCATTTGCTTTAGCAGAAATTTAATTGTATGATAACTGGTACTTCTCATGCAAGTGAAAGAGGGATTATTCACAATGAAAAGAACTCCACAGAGGTTCCTGAAATTATTATTTTTTTTATTGCAAAGGAATGCAGAATAAAATGTTTCTTTAAATAGCGTGTTCTAATAAGAAATGATTTTCGAGGCAGAAAGCAATTTCTCTATAATAGACATGATTTGAAGCAAAAACTCTGCTGTCTTTACATTATATCACAGTGAAACATCTTTTTTTTCAAATCTGCAATACAAAAAAGAGCCCTTGTGAAAAATGATTTGTCCTCAATTGGGTATAATACATCACACTTTCATTGTATCTGTTTGATTACATCAGGCCACGTTGTCGGTTTTCAATTATTGTAACTTACCATCGATGGTAACTACCATAGCAACAGGTGCAATAATGAGAGCTCATTGGCTGTTGCCATGGTAGTTACCATTGATGGTAAGTAACAATAATTAAAAACCTATAATATGCAATATTGCCCCCAGGCTTACTAAGGAGCCCCTGCAAATGTTTTTCCCCGTTGGTAGTTTAGATTAAAACGTGCCGCAGCATGGACGCCAGGCTATTCAAATATTGGCTAAGAGGCGGAGAAACATGCGATTCATCTCAAATGCAAAACGCAGCGATTGTCTGCTTTACCTGTCAGCTTCATTTACGGCTGGAAACATTTAGACCGCAGCACTTTTCTCAGCTACGGTTTATTGGATGCTTGCACTCCTTTCTCTCTAATAGTATTTTGTAGTGTTTGGTTTATGTCTGTCCTGTCTCAGCCTTCAGAATATGTACTGATATCAATTATATATATATAATATCAATTGATTCTCTATGCACTTATTTCATGGGTAGCATGGAGAATACATGTATGAGATCAACAGCAAAGGTAGTGCACTTTTTTTTGTTGAAAACAGGGCATGGACCACATGAACATCATATGATTATGATTTGTGAAATATTAAAAATACATACCTGCACAAGAGCATGAAAAGCAATGTCAGCTGTTGCTTGGAGTTTGATAGATGAAAGCAATCAATTGCAATCCAATTGAATTTATGAAATAGAAATGTACAAAACTGCATTATAAGGTTTGTGGTGGAACCTATGGATAAACAAGCATGTAGGTTTGTGTAAATGGTTCCATATCAAGTTAAAATAACATCAAGTTAGAGTGTATTTCATGTTCATGTTTCAGATATTTAAACATTCACAAGTAGCTATAGTATAGCATGGGCCCTAAAGATCCTGTATAGTGAGGCCTACGGTACATGAGCTGTGATGTCATAGAGATGGGAGTGGGCTTTAATGTACAGTTTGTACAATGTACATCGTGTACAGGCCTATGTCATATGAAAGCTTGATGTTTCTCTGAATACCCGCCTTTGATAGATACACTGTGGAGTATAATGATTTCAATCCGTGTGTGTTCCTTGAGTAAACACGGCGAGCTAATTTACCGGCCAGGATTAGACGATGCTCATTTCTCTCCCTCCTACGCCTCCTCCTCCCTCCTTCCCTTCTCCATCCTCCATCCTTCATCAGTGCCACGGCAACGGATGATGCTTCAGCCTGCAGGGCTAGCGAGGTGAAATTAGCCCTGATGAGAGACCAAATGCAATTTGCATTGGCTGTTGCCTCTGATCAGCGGAATGATGAATGCGGAGAAGACTAATGATTTAAGGGAAAGAGCCACTCTCAGATTTTAACACTGCTTAGATCTTCTGTACTAGAGTGATGGGTGCTAAAGCTGTCTCTACATTGTATGCTACATGTCCGTCCTTGTAGCGTTTCTTAGAGGAGAAGTGACAAGCTATTTATGGAAGAAGGTAAACATTCATAGACATATGGAAAATGCATGATTTTTGTTTGGATTGTTAATTAGATTCCGCATCTGTACATCTGCTTCTACTTATGATGAAGGGAAAGTGATATGATCCTAAAAAGAAAATTCTTGATTATTGCTACTTCTGACTAAAGCTACATATCATTATGTAATAATGTGATACAGGTTTTAGAGAAGAGCCCTTTTCTATTGTGAGTATATATTAAGTCACTGTTGATATGTAAATTCACGACCAGCACTTCTTGTAAGACCCATATAAACTTAACAATTTACATGTATCAATATCTTCATTCCAGTGCTTGTGAACAAGATATTATAAACACCTGTTTGAAATATGCTGGTGGTCTTTGTTATGTCATGTACATGTACATTATTTGTAGCAGAGCTTGCAGGAAAGTAATATCAAAGCAGTAAGGTGTAAGAGCGTGGCGTACTCTGCCAAAGGAGATTTGCTCAAATTGACCAGGTAGAGCGAGCCTGCAATCTTATCCCTGTTAAGGAAACCCAGGAATACTTCCATCGCATCAACAAACGGCCCCGCACGCCATGCCACTGCCAACACGGAGCACCCGTCAAAAACGTAACCAAACCCAGGCCCCGTGATATTGATCAAGCCATTGTTTCAGGGCAAACAGAATTTGCAAATTTACCCAGGGTTCAGGTGAACTAACACAGAGTTCGATTACGAGAAAGAAATTCCGTAAACTCCGGAAACCGTTGAGGCGGGCGGGTATCATTATCATTACTGCTACTCCTGTCGTTTGCGCGAGGGACGGGAGCGCGGGGAGATCGACTCCGAAACAATTTGAACTTGTTTTTCAATTTGTGGGGAGAGAGAAATTGAACCCGGGCAATTTCTAGCTTGGTGGGATTTACTGAAACGAATATGGCAACCACAAAATTACTTAGAGTAACTTCACTTTGCGAGAGAGATATCAAATCAGGGGGTATTGTAGGAATTGTGGCCATTACGGTATTTCGTTGAGTGTTTGGTTACTTGTCTGTATTGACTTGTGCACGTCCTATCTTCTATACTCAGCGGCATTGATTCTCAATGCTAATTCTATTTTCTGTGGATATATGTGTACACTATATCTAAGTTTTGCAGAAATTGATAGTTTCAGTTGTCATATGATAAACTGAGCACTGTGTGTCTTGCTAGTGAAACTTTTTCGGGAAAGAACAATAGATGTAATTTTAGTAGCTTATGGGCTAAAAGTGAAACCTGTACTAAAAGTCCACCTGTTCATAAAGACTGACATTTTTGTGTTTCTCTTGGACAGTATTGGTTATTGAAATCTGTAGGAAATTCTCATGTACATTTAAAGGCCATATGCTGATAGAGACTCAATTTTTGGCCTCCCCTTTAGTTCACTCTAATAGTGAATAAATAAACTATATTCAATAAATGTAGATGAAAATCAAATATAGATAACTACATGTGCAGACATGTACAATGTACTTGAATGATTATGAGTGAATCATTGAGTGAAGAACATAATTGAAGTACAGTACAATGAATGTAGTCATAACCTAACATGAAATTAAAAAATGAGATAAGAATGTAGAAAGCATTATATATGAACATTGCATATCTTTGCTGATATTACATATAAGTATTTAATGTTGACCTGAATGCATTCCCCCCAAATCCTGTTTTCTCAAGCTTGGCTTGTTGGCTGATGGTAAGGATGGGGACAGGCCCAGATGTGAGAGCGTAAAGCGGAAAAGAAGCGATTTAGCCAGCGATTTAGCCGGCCTTGGGAGTGACAAGCGCTAAATGAGCGTGATGGATGTCGCGCTTTGATAGCTGGTGTGATGGTTTCTGATGGGGTCGGTTGGACGATGTGGACAGCATCAGAGGCAACGTAAAATTGTGCAGGGGAGAGAGAGAGAAAGAGAGGGAGAGTGAGAGAGAGGGGAAAGGAGAGAGAGAGAGAGAGAAAGAGAAAGAGAGAGAGAGAGAGAGAGAGAGAGAGAGAGAGAGAGATAGAGTATTTAGCAGGTATATGTATCCTTTTTATCAGAGATTGATGGATGTTTAAAACATTGTTTGATCCAAACTAGCTATTCTTGTGTACAGTTTAAACAAATATGAGGTTGTGAAGGATTTTTTTCCTGGAGATTTTAATAACATTTTAATAATGTGGCAAAAACAAATTTATGAAAAGTACATGGTTGGATTGGTGAAGTGGCACACAAAAAAACACATCTGATGACCAGATACCAAGTGACCAATCGTGCTCCTTGCTTGCTTGACCCCCAGGTGCAAAAGGGACAAGCGGTTAATTGTCGTAATTAGAGCAGCGGTCATAGAGTGCACATGCTCCGAGTAGAATGATGTTGGGGCAGGTTGCAGCTGCTTCCAAGATGTGCGTAGTATTATTTTGTGAATGGGCTGGCTATGCTTTTCACCTCGCTTCCAGAAGCTGCTTGTGCCCTTGATGTCTTTAATATTTAATCCGTACATTATCCGGCTTCAGAAACTCTGTGTCGGTTTACTACACAATTTCATGCCTAAAGAAATGAGATAGTTAAAGAGTGTTTTGGGAGTAAATCTTTCCTGTTTCCTCTGTGGGTGGAGAGTGTCAAAGATGCTGCTATGATTGTAGTTTAACTGGTACACTCCATATTTTATAAACAGTACATGTATTGATCAATCAATTTTGTATTACCACCAGACTACTGATGGATTCTAATGTGATGATTTAGGAACCAATGCCCGAAACTTCTATTCTCTTGCTCATTAATATTCATGAGGCGTCAGTGGAACAGGTGTTCACTCAAAGGAACAAAATAATGGTCGTTGTCATAGTTTTGAAGACAGAATTGAGTCCTCCAAAATCCTCTCCCTTGAGAAAAAACAGTGAAAAGGAACAAAAATGTAAGTCAGAATTGTTACGCTTTCATGATTTGAAAGCTGGTTTTTACAACTATAATTTTCAATAGCTTAATTTTGTTTTTAAACGAGAGCTTTATCCAATAGATAAATGCTCTAATTCGACCCTATAACATTGCAATAAGTATGAATAATTGAACAGGAAGTTTTCTTTCATTTGATTTTATAAACCAACTTCATTGCTTTGTCTATCACAGATGGACAGATATAATGTGTGAACACAGAAGTACAGTCACCTAAAGTTCATAAATATTTCATGAAGTTACACCCATCCCATAGAACCAGCCAACCACACCATTAACATATTAATAACACAAAATATGCCAAGACTTCAGACAGCGCCCACAAATACATGTGAGAAATTTAATGAACCGTAGATCCTATATTAACACAATGATATCACCATTCTATTCTTGTGAAAAAAGATCCCCTGTGTCGCCCCGCAAATTATAGGAGTAATTGAAATTGGGATATTTGAGGTCAGAGTGGGATTCTGATATTTTCCCCCATTTTGATTGTTTTGGTTAATACCTCCCCTCTGGCCTTTGTAAATTTGATCTTACGACCTGAAATGTGAGTCATACTGTCTGCCAGGGGATTTGTCCTTTATATTTTTTTTTGCGTTTGTTTCGATTCAGAGGTTTTCCATGTAAAAAATATACTTTTTGAGATTGTCTTTTCATCTGTAGTGTTGGATATCTTATGGAAGATGTGCAAGGTCATAAGTTGTGAAGGATGAGAGAGACTCTTCATATCATTGTTGAGTCTTATTTATACATACTATCATTGAAGTTGAAATTAAGGTCATATCATGAGAACATACTGTACATTAAGTACAAGTTCAGATGTACATGCATATATGTGAAGACGTATGAACATGATTAAGATTTAGATGGTCAATAGATAGTGATGTCACTGACTGGCTGGTAAGTGGCTAAATTTGTAAATATCGACTTTTTGTAATCAATGTTTGTGCATACTAGAAGACAGAACATGATAAAGCTTCAAGAACTAAACTGTGAACATGGGTTACCCCTCCCTCTTTCTTCACTGTTGGCATGATACTCGTTATCATCGAGTCATTATTCATCATGACCATAATAATGGACATTGAAGTCAAATGAGAATCGTGTTTGCGCTCCAGTGTGAACAAGGTTACAGTGTACATTGTAAATAGCTTGCGAGGTCATGACTGACTTTGCTTGTCTGGGCTCCCTAAGGCACCAATGTTTATTTGAAAAGTTTGTTCAGGTTCAGTGAGAAAGGGCTGGATAGGATGATAAGCATTGTCCACTTTGAGAGCAATGTCCTGGATGGAAGAATGGAAACTGGTCCAGCATCAGGAAGGATTGAGAGATAGATTGAATTAGATATCAACTTACATGGATGGATGGATGGATGGATGGATGGATGAATTAACGGATGAACAAATGTATAAATATTAAATACTAGTAAACAAAATAGTTTTCGCTTGAGCAAATAATCTAATAATGAATACATATCATAGATAGTTAATGATACATGTATGGTTTCTGTCAGGGATCTAATACATTTTTGGATGCTCTTACCCATGTAGCGTCTTTTCTGTGTTTTTTTGTTTTGTTTATATTTCTCTCATCTTTTGGTTTCAAGCACCCAAAGGTATGGAGGTTATTCTTTTATACACTGGCTGCGTAGACAGAAAGTCATCAGAAATATGAATGGAACCCTCTGGCACAATCTAACTTGATAGCACTGCACTTCTCTGAGAATAGCAACTCATTACTTTTCAATTTACCAAACAGCATCTCTCGGCTCAGATTCATGACCAAGTAGCTGATTGCAGCGAATGAATTAATACTAAACAGCGATCTTGTTACGTTTCCAATTTCTTAAGTAGTATTTCATGGACAATGGTGCCATTTGATATTTTTTTGTTTAATAGACAAATGCAATCTTTAGGATTGGAAGACATTTGCCGATGTGGCATGGTAATTATTAATAAGGTAGGAGGTTTTGCTCTTCAGTTGATATCAGGTTGTACTATAGAAATATAAAAATGCATGTGTAATAAATCTGATGTAAGCATTCTAGGAGCTCAGAGGAAGGTTGCGGGTGTGGGGGTGGAATAGAGAATGAAAAGAAGGAAAGTTTATGGGGATAGCACAAAATGGAGATGAAAGGAAATATAGGAAATAAACAGGAGAAAAAGACGAGAGAGAGAGAGAGAGAGAGAGAGAGAGAGAGAGAGAGGGGGGGGGGGAGATAAATGAGAATAAAAAAGGAAAAGGAAGAGTATGAGAAAAAAAAGTTGGAGATTGGTGTGTGTACAATGTATGTACATATATGTTGGTACGTGTATGTGTGTATGAGTGTATTGGGAAATAAGGAGAAATAGTCAAATTCAAATTGAAGAAAGAGATGAAAACTAGGGAGATTGATACGGTGGAGGAAGTCGAATCCGCCATCCCGTCAGCTGTTCGGCAGCTCCTCATTGTATTTACCCACCCCCTCAGATCATGAGGGGCAGTTGCCGAATCTACTTACGTCCACCCTACAGGCCACGGGGACGCCCATTTGTGTTTGCACCTCCTGAGCATGCATTCCAGCGCACACACAAATCTGTGAACTGAGATTGAGGGTCACGGATAAGTTGTCAAGCCAGGAAACACCTTTTCAATGCGAATGTACCAGTCTTGTATATGTACATGTGCTGGGCCAAGCTTTTTTTTGTTGAAAGGAATAAAGGAATCGTTCACCCTGAAATCAACTTGGTTTCAATAAAAGCAGAAATGTGTGTCACAAAATCAAACATTTTAAAAGATCTTTTTTTTATCCTTTGATGGATTTTCATCGAACTTTTACTAATATGTTTCTTTTATGTGAGTGCTTTGATTGAAACCAACTTAATTTCAGGGTGGACTATCCCTTTAAAGATAAGGGGTAGTTAAGTGGGAAGGAATTCCTCTTGTTCCTATAATTTTGAATGTGCCCAGAGGTTAGCTATGAGGTATTTAACAGTGTGTGAAGTGGCCAAGTTTTTTTCTTTCAAGGGAATATACTGTACTGGGAAGGTAAAAAGGCCTCGAAAAGGTGATCGTGAGCAATCTTCTTGCCAATGGTCTTAAATTCATGTCTTGTCCATTTTTAGAAACTTGCTGAAAGTTGTTTGCCCTCAAATGATCCACATTTGGAGAATTTGGTGATTAAATCTCAAATCCTCAAATGTTAGGGCCAAACATTTTGAGGATTTGTGATGTGTGATTTAATTACTCCAAATGTGGATCAATTGAGGGCAAATAACTTTCAACAAGTTTCTAAAATGGACAATACATGAATTTAAGACCATTGGCAAGAAGATTGCTCAAGATCACCTTTTTGAATGCCTTTTGTCTTCCCAGTACAGTATATTCCCTTTAAAGACAAAGTGTCCCACTTGAAAAAAGTCATTAAACTTGGCAGGAATTGGCAGTAAACCCGAACGATAATGTGTATGAATTCTCACGGTCATAGCTTCACAAATCAATTTCAGGAAAAGTGAAAGACTATATCTGTTTACATTCAAAACAAAAACTCTTATGGATTAAAAACAGTACTTCCTCTTACCATTAAAGGTGTTAATAACATGTACATTTATATAGGCCTCTTGTTATGACACAATGTCTGAAAAACGAGGATCCAAAAAAAATCATATGAATATCCCAAATGTTACATGTATCTTCTTCACCTCCTATCCCATACTAGATTTGATTTCAATTGCATATAATATTAACATTTGGCAGACTTTGGAAAATCCAATGGTTTATTACATAAGTTGTTGTCAGTGGTAACAAGATTTTTAATCAATACTATCAGGATCATGTTTGAGACATATGTATGAAATGATGCATGCTACAACATGGTCCCTTATACACGAGTACCAGGTGAACACTTCCTGAGTATGGCTACAACACCCCATGAAGTCTTTGGGTTGAAACCCACAGTATTTCCTTACTACTCCTGTCACGACACCATCACCGAATAAGACAAGAAAGGTTCCTTTTCTGAGAGCCGCAAGAAGTGTTATCAAATCTAACGGTATTTGCTTTCACAGTCCTCAAAGGCCGTATGTTTACCTCCCCTGAGTCTGCATAAGTAGCAGGAATTTTGTGCTTGGGAGTTAGAGTGGGCAGAGAGATATCCTTTTTACACTGGCCAAAATGTCCTTAGTGCGGTACTATAGGTGGGGGGCTAAGGGGGGGGGGGGGGGGGAGGGAGGTGGCAGGGTTTAGTGCTTTCTGTTCACATTGGTTTTTACCAAAGTGGCTACCCCCAAATATAGTACTGGATTATTTGGCTCTGCAAAAAGGCAGGGCTAGCTCCATTATTGCCGTGCCAAACCATCAAATCCGGGGCTAAGAGCTCCAGTGTATTAACAGAAACAAATTTGTAGTTCGGGGCTAAGGAAAAGCGGTGCTAGGCCTGCAAGGCAGAAACGCAGTGACCAATCAGAGATAAGCTATTAAAAAATGCACAATGGGCGAGTGACTTTGATGCATTTAACTGAGTGATAAAGAGCACATGTTCAAGCTGTACATTCATAAATATTCATTAGCTATCAAGAAAGTATGGGGCTAATAATTTTGAATGTGAATAAAGTGATTTTACTTAGTCGGGTATAAGCAAATAGTACAGGGCTAAGAATGCCAGTGTAAAAATCTTTAAAAATAGTAAAGGTACAGGGCTAATGATAGTACGGGGCTAAGAAAACCAATGTAAAAAGGGTAGGATTGTAGTACGTTCGTGGTTTGGGAGAGGTTGTCATGTAGAAGTGGTATCGCCCACGTTAGCCTTGTTTCCAGGCTACTGGGCGTTTCTAAACCAAACTACATGTACATGGAATAAAGGGGCCTGGCTGCAGTAGACTAGTTCTCTGCGATTCCTTATGAGAAAAGGAGAGAATGATCTAGTGACCAGTCTTATGAGCACTAATGCGCTAATGAAGACGCGATTGCAACTTCAGGCTAGTCCCCCGGATCAGCAAACCAGTTCGCTGTTTCGTCTGATGGGGCTAATGCAGATGTACATTAAGTGCACTAAATCATAGGTGAACACAAGCTGTATAATAAACAACAGCGTAAATCCTTTGTATTGAAGATTGCCAAGGTATACCTGCCATGCCTACAGCTGGTGAAATCAACCTGTATTTCTAACATGTAGAAATACATGTACCATGTTCTCAATTGCAGATCAGAGTGTTCTTTGTTTAATAGAGTGGATTCCTACTGTAATGGGTTGTGGTCTGCCTGTGTTACTCACATGGATTTCCCATTCCAGAGGATATATGTATAGGAGGGGACAGAATAGAATAGCTACATCTTACAGACAATAGTTGCTCTTGACGTTGAAGTTGTCTGACCCATATCATATCTACAAACACTGAACTACTCTTAAATATTATGCAAATCAATATTGGGTGAAGGAAAGACATTAATGCACAGCAAGTAAATAAACATGTAGCCTATCTATAAGTACTGAGGGATGAATGATTAATGTATTTCTGGAAAATTACTATTTAGGGACCAAGATGTGAAGTAATTGGCGTGGTATCGTGCGAAGCGTCATGCCAAAATGTGGCTACTTTGCACGCATGAGCATGCCGCACAAAAGGCTCATCATAATTTTGAAGTCGTTTGAATACTCAAATATGAAGAGCGTGTGTGCGTGGTAAGGGCCGACCTTGGGTGTGTGTTCGCGGCTGGATGTTGCAGGAAATTTGACGGAAATCTGCTTTTAAGAGGAGTAAATACAAGGATTGTGTTTCATTTTGCGCAGATGGTCGCATGCAGGGAGGAAAATATTATATTTGCTTGAGAGTGTGTAAGTTGAAAGGTTTTTTATCAGCAAAATTTGTCAATTAGACATATATGTAGGCAGAAACATTAATGTTTTCCGGATTGTCTCGTAACAAGAGAAAGAGAAGAGAAAAGAGAGGAAGGGGAAAATGGAGAAAGAGGGAGAGAGTGAGCAAGGGAGAGAGGGGACAGACGGTTTTAAGAAAGCGAGAGAAGGAGAGGGGTGAGGTAGAGTGAGGACGAGAGAGAGAGAGAGAGGAGAGTGACTAAAGGGTAGAGGGAGAGAGAGAGGGGGGCTAGATGGGGGTGGAAGAGAAGGAGAGGGAGGGGAGAGAGAGACAGAGAGAGAGAGAGAGAGATATGGTAGAGGAAGGGAGAGTGAGAGAGAGAGTGGAAGAAGAGGGAAAGAGAGAGGGCTGGCAAGGGAGCAAAAGAAAGAGATAGAGAGAGAGAGAGAGGGAAAAATTGTGAGATTTATGAGAGAATGTGATTTACGAGTATTCATATGTAGTGCCTAATGGAAACATAAATATACTAAAGCATGCCTTCAATCAAAGCTGATACAAAATAAGTATCCGATTCTCCCCTTTAAAGATGCCTCTGCCAACACATTCACCAGGGAATGGCCAGCAAGAATAACATCCTTTCATTCAGGTCACACTAACCATCAAGATGGAACCAAAAAAGGGGAAGAAAGAAAACAGAGACAGTTGGTCACTCTTGTTATGATTCAGGGACTAACCCAGATCCAGTGACAACAATGAATCCCATTTATCCCTGGCGCTTAGCGCTGGGATGAGGGGAGAAATGCAGGGATTACTTGAATGGCCATCGCATGTCCTTGATATGTGTTTGCTTATCAGGAAGAATGTGCTCTTCTATGCCTGGACTGGAGAAAGGACGGGTGTGTTCCTACTCAGGGGAAACCGTACAAAAAAGTAATGAGGATACATGTATGTATTGTTGTTATAAGTCTGGCATCCAGGGGGCCTGTTGCGTAAAACTGTTGATGGTAATTGTGCTACTAATGGCAACTTCTAAGGAAACCTTGAATTTGATTGGCTGTTGAGCGATGTTAACATGGTTCATGTAGTTACCATTGATGGCAGAGTTACCATTAAGGGCAAGTTTTATGCAACAGGACCCAGATGTTCTGTTTAACCCTTTGTGTATCAGACAAACTGTTGTTCTATTTGATGTGCGTGTAAGTACTTATGCAAAAATGTACCAATGGCACACGCTGAGTTACTCGTGGACAAAAGGACCATCCACTGTAATTACGCTGACCTTAAATAAAAATTGATATCTCTTGAAAGATCACAAATTTATGGAGGAAGATTGGAGGCATCTTCACTCAATCACACCTCAAAAACTCTCCATTAAAACTGCACAAGCGTTTCTTGAATGCTAAAAACAACTAATGTAAAAGAGTTGCATCTTTCACACTGCTACAGCATGGGTGTGTTTATAGGACTAGTCTCGTTCAAGGCCTGAACTGAACAGCTGCCTGGTATTTGTAGATGGGTAACAAAAATTTGCAAAAATGACCTCTGTGTCCTTCTGCATGTACTGTGTGTGGTGGCATATTCAACATATTCATTGTGTAAAGGCTTTAGGATGATGCAAAAGATGGTACAGTTTTTCAATAAATCTGGAAAACTGTTAACTGAAGAAAAAAAATGGAATTATGATTTGTTTGTCTGCGCAGTAGGGGTCATGCAGCTGTTCAAATCGTGTGCTCTCATCATGCATTCTAATTTCCCATGAAATTATGTTGAATTTAGATCATTGCTTTTTATCAGCCGACTAAAGATGAACATGGTCTCTTGACAAAAAAAAAAATTATTGATGACACAAAGGAATAATCCCGTTATTGCTTCAAATGTAATTTATATAAGTTTTTTTCTTGGATCATTGACATCATTGCAATAGATATAGGAGAGATGAACATTATCTTTTCAAATTTTGTTGAAAAGGAATGATGCCATTATTCATCAAAAGGTGAATAATGGAATTCTCAAGCGATTAACTTGTGCCTTGCCTGTATGAACATCTGTGACCAAAATTAATGTACATAATTTTAAGTAGGTGCTACTTCTTGGGTACATTTGTACATTCTTGAAGAATAGGGAGGGGGAGAGAGGTGGGGAGGCAGAAAAAGAGAAAGGGGGGAGAAAATGAAAAAATATGTGCGAGGAGTGAGAGAGGGGGGGGGGGATAGGGGCGGGGTATGGAGAGGAAAAGATAGGGAAGGAGTGAAGGAGAGAGAGAATGGAAATAGAAAGAGAAAGAAAGGGAGTGATAAGAGGGAAATAATTCCCTCTCTCTCTTCCCCATCTCTCCCCCCTTCATCTTCCCTTTCTATCTCTATTCCCCCTCTCTCTCCTCAGCATCAAATATCCTGTCTGCCCTTTCTTTTCCTCCTTCTCTACCACCCCTCCCCATGCACTCTCCATCTCTTCCCTCTCTCTACCTCCTCCCTCTTCTGTCCTCCCATACTGTCCACCCCTCCCCCACACTCTCTCTACTTCTTCTACCTTTCCTCTTCTTCTTTTCCTCTCCTCCCCTCCCCTCTCTCCCCCTCTCCTCCCCTCCTCCCTGTCTCCCTTCCCTTCCCCCCTCTCTTCCCCTCTCTTCCCCTCTCTTCCCCTCTCCCCATCTCCCTCTTTCCCCCTCTCTACCTCTCCTGTCTCTCTCACCCCCTCTCCCTTCTTCCTTTACCCCCTCTCTACCCACCCCCTCTCTCTCGCTCTTCCTCTCCCCCTCTTCCTCCCTCCCCCTCTCCTCCCCCATCCCTCTCCTCCATATTTCAATACCCAAAGACACCAGCCCCACCACAGATGTTCTAACAGCTCTAAGCTCATTTTGCAGGCAGACAGGCAGGCAGGCAAGAGAGGGTGGGCAGGCGGGCGAGCGGGGCAATAATCGCGTAAGCTGAATCTCCCCCACCACATCACACTCACGAGTCATTGTTATTGAGACCCATGCTCGGCGTGTGTGCGCGCACGAACACAGGAGTGTCATATCGAGGAGGTGGATCCTCTTTACCACAACTCTCTCTCCGACGCTCTATGAAGACAACTGGTCTATCCTCCCATTCGTGCATGTGCTACTCTCTCTAGCGAAACGGAATAAATACGGCCCCTCTCTCTCGGTGTCTCGGAATTGGATTATTTTACCTGGCACTCCACTACAGAGTCTTCAGAGGGCAAGCAGAGGTTAAATGCTTGCAGGAATCTCTCTCTTTTTCTCTGCAGCAGTACAGGACTACAATTCTCCTCTCTATTCGGTATATTCCTGCTCGGGATTGTAACTCTTTTTCTTGGATTACGATTTCAGAACTGGCGACTGCATTCTGCTACTGTGTGGCTTTGGCACCATAAAGTAAGGGTCAGGTGAACCGTATCTTTCCTGTGAAGTGTAAATGATTGTATTGCTTTTGAATCTGATATGCTCTAGACATATATACACAAACATTTGACTTAAAAGATATACATCTTGTGCTATAGTACATGCATAGTTTAATCTAAACAGTTGAAGATGCTCTGTAAAATGCATATATTGATGTACATATTGAATCGTCAACTGGTTAACTTTCATAGCTCCAGTACACCTTCACATTGGGCTAGATTCCATCGAGGATGTTGTGGTTTTGAGCACTCCCAAACATTCTCCATCTTCCCCTATGCATGTTAGGAGCAGGGGACAAAGATGAAATGTGTTTGCGGGGTTGATTTTCAAGCCCAATGTCATGAAAGAAACAACCTGAAGTCTGTTTTGCATTGCACCCTATGAGGAAAAAACATTTTCTTCAGGGGCTCTTTTACTATTGAGGGGGGCTCTTTTTTTTTTTTTTTTTTGCTTTGCAGGGGTTGAGAATCATCCTGAGTCTCTGTGTAATTTTCAACTTCAAGAAGGATTTTGAACAGTAGTGGACAAATTTACATCTTATGCTATGTGCACAGTATGTATGTAGGGGCTTTTTCTAAAATGATACAGATGTATGTTTATGTTCTAAGCTTTTGAAGATGCTGCGTACATACCAGAAGTGGTGAAAAATAGTTGACAGTTTTGGACAAGCTTGCATTTCAAAGTAGCTCTGTACAATGGTGATCACTTACCTTTTAGGTACAGGTCTGACTGCATAAGTTTGGATTTGCTACTGTTGAAATCTTTTGAGCAAACTCCGTTTTAAAGATTACATTTCATTGTTGACAGCCTGCTTTTTTTTTTATTTAGAAAAGCAGCTTATTTGTGTGTGTGCAGAGAGGATTTCTGTTATAGATTGATATGTGTTCGCACAAATTCTTCAACTCTCCTTAACTTGGGTTTATTCAAATGCATGCACAGTGGTACTCTAAATCCTTTACTGAGGCCTAAAGCCAAATTTTATAGCGCTCGTTTTCAACACTAAGTCTGTAAAATGTGTAGGAATATAATGAATTCTAGTTGTAAAGTCCTTGCATTTATCAGGAGTATCAGGTCTCAGTGATCCTGAATGAAAGACAAGCTTTAACCTATAAATGTCGGGAAGGTTCAAGAGTTCATAACCTTTTCGTGGAAGTGAATAAAGATTATACCCTGACTAGACCCTTTGATATTTGTCCTGAAAATTTCCTCGGACCCAAGAAAACCTATCAAATGAGTATCCCAGGATTGTCCATGCCATGAAGGATTTATAATGTTTCAGCTGGTGAGATGCAGAAAAGTGTACTTCTATCTATTTTTGTAAAAGAAATCTGAAGTGTTTTGGTTGTACCTCTTTCAAGTTCCCTGTGCCAACTTTGTCAGTTGTCTCTCTCTCTATAACGATAAAGAGCTGTGTATCGTGTGCTTTTATTAACACCAGAATGATATCATGGACATTTTGTTCTTATCCCCCCCCCCTCTCAAATATCAGGAAACCTGACAATAACAAAGGGTATTTATTATTTAGATAGAAACCAATCCATTATTTTGTCAGCGCATGTATTTTTGTAGTTTCATTTTTCAGCATACTTTGAAATTGCTTCAAGCTGAAAATACTGACTGCTGAGTGCTGATGCATGATCAATTATACTATTTGATGTTCAGAAATGCCTGCTCTCTGGCAGAGTCTATAACATTGAAGTAGAAAATGTTGATATTGATATGTTTTCTCATGCTTTGTGCCATTGTTAGAGTTGTATGGGGTAATACTTGAAGTTTGGGCTAAGTAAATTAGCTATCCGTGTGATTGTCTGTAAGGGAGCAGTTTGTCAATATATGGGTGTTTGTCAGAGGACTTGAAGAGAAAGTCAAACTGTTGAGAACTTTGAAGTATTTGAGTATGTCAGGAGAGCTATTTTGACATTGTTTGCATTGCTCTACTTATTTTCCTTCTTTTCTTTTCACGTTCTTTATGTTTACTTTTTCTTCTGCTTATCGGTGTCATGTTCCGTGTTTCTGCCTTCCTGATTCTACATATATCTCTGAAATCTGATGCATTTTTGTCATTGTCTTTCTTGATCCTTCTCTCATAATCTATCTGTTGACATACACGCATCTCTCCCTCTCTCTCCATCTTGCAAACTATCTCTAAACCTTTTAATGAATCTATTCCTACTCTCTCTCCTCTCCCTCTCCTCTCCCTCTCCTCTCCCTCTTTTTTTGTTGCTCTCTTTCTCTCCTCTCCCTCTTTTTCTGTTGCTCTCTTTCTTTCTCCTCTTTCTCTCTTTTCCTGTTATCTTCCTTCTCTATCTCTACTCTTATTCTTGTGCTCTCCCCATCTTCTTCTCACTCTCTCACTAACCTCTCTCGCTTTCTCCCATGCTCTCCATTTTCTCAAGCTACTACCCAAGAACATTCCCTTTGATGATTCAGAAAAAGAAGAGATGATTCATGGTGTCCATAATCAGCAAATCAGCTGGTAACTCCCTGATCAGAAATCAGAATATTAATTCAGGCATGCAAAAAAAAAAAATCAGTCTCCATTGTGGGTTAACTAATTACCGTATCACACTGCCAGTAACTTTCCCCCTGCCACTAGCATCCTCGTCTTATTGTAATGGAATGAATGCGAGACTGTTTGCGCCCACGTGGTGTCAAGACGGCTTTCACCTCTCCGCCACGATCGAAGCTATCACGGAATTGATAGCTCCACGAGTAACACGTTTCGTGGCCAAAGCTATACCCGGCCTATTATGCCATATGCTGCGTGTGTGTTTTCAACATCCCTATCAATATTTAAAGCAAACCGTGAACACTGCTTTGAGTGGTTATTGAGGACTGCAAATAACGACGACTTGAGGATTGTTTCGTGCCGAAGAGGCAAACCAATGCCTCCTTCAACGACTGTCAATATTATTCTAAAGTGGCACGCAACAGTGCGGTTTATTGGTAAAGATATGATTTAATACTTGAGTGGGAAAATATCACTTTTGTCTTTAAAAAACATGGATATTGGATTTTGTGATGATTGAAACCGGAGCCAGACAGTCAATCGAGAGGGTAAATTTTGGGCAGTTTGTGGCAGTAATGGATTGCTGTGGATCTGTCAATCAAATCTGAGCTGCTGTAAATCAATACACAGCCATGCTAAATGAACTTTAGAGGAAGAGGAAACCAAAGTCTTATATTTCTGTGCAGGATAGTCTTTTTTTTTCTCAGCTGTTGAGATATCAATTATTGTTTAGCTTTGTCAGGAGTTTGTGAATGGATTCAGCTTTAGAACATATTAAATCACATCGCTGTTGAAATAATGTAGATAAAATTGATTTCATGTTTTAAAAAAGATGTACATGTTCAGTGTGATTGCACCACAATACTGAAGTGTTTAAAAAAAATCTTTGTAACACAACTTTTCATATTCATAAAATAAACTGAATGTACATGTATTGGTAACCTGTGGACCTACCGCAGTATTATGATTGGGTAAACCATGTTATTGTTTGCATATTTCCAGTTGAATAAAGCATTACAAACATGAAGCACAAATGTTCAATTTTTCTCAATTAGTTGAAGGTCATAAAAAGTGCATTTAGTGGTTCATTCTATTCACAAAGTTGAATTTACAATATGATTTGTGAGGAGTAACTCCCCTTTATTTCAATAAAAAAAAAACAGGTAGATTTACTTATTAATTTATGTGTGTCGAATCACAAAATTGATAGTAGATAGTCCACACCCTTGATTAGATTGTGATGTTATTAGTTTGGGGTTGAGGGGGAAAGTTTCTTTTGACAGCAATGTAATGAAATGCTGTACAACGTACACTCTATGAGGACAGTGCAATTTCCAGTGGGTCTTTTCTTTGTATGAGGGCGAAGTGGGGGTGAGGGGGTGGAGGGGTTGCTTACTTGCCTTAAAGATTGTCCGTCCCTTTTGCAAGCTTAAAATTTGAAATCGTCTATCACGATCGTAAATTGAAGAAAGTGTGATTCAAGACCATTTCTAAGAATATAGCATGTTGAAGCTTTCTGTATATTTAAAAATTTCAGCCGTTAAATTTCAAACTGACTTTTTTCGTACTACGAAAAAAGTATTAGTCTTTGTTACAGTATCTATGTGGTTATTATGCATATGTGAAATCCTAATTTTTGAGTAATTACCAAACTTTGGAGATGATTCCTTCTATAAAACAATTTTTTCATAATGCGTTTTATGATTTAATAAACAGATTAATCAATAAAGCAGATATTTCGACACAAACTGCTAAGAGCCTGAGGTAAAGACTATTAATCAGACGCTGTTTACGTGCATTATTTGAATTTTACATTACGTATCAGTTTCAAATTATGAATATACAGCTTGCTAGCACTTCTGTGATATGTTTTGCCAATGTTTCGATGGTTTTGTCGTGATCTGAAAAAGGGACGGGCTGTCTTTAAGACCCTTCAGTTGCACTGTATGTCAGTTGTGTCAGTTATTCACTGGTGGGGTATGGGAGAGTGCTCCAGATTTCAGTGGTTTGGTGATTTATCCCTCCATCAAATTTTGTAGGCCCCTTCCAATTCTGTTAATGTTCCTTGTTTATGCAATAAACACAGGTAGGGGATAAAGTATAAATGTTTACATGAGTATGGGTGAAGGAGGGGGGGGGGGGGCGTTGTGATGGGTCTGGCAAAACTGCTACATTTTGTAAGCATCATAAATATACAAGCTGTAAAGTCAAGTGAATCTCAAATTGGATGACGAAAGTAAGTGCTCTCCAAGGGACATATCACTGTTGTATGTGGACACATGACTTGTTTATATGGGGGTGGAGGGTTAGATGTACAGGAATTCTCAGAGATTTTTATTGTCATAGTTTTGACGAAAGAAAAGAGCTAATCATAAGATATTTGGAAAGGGAATATTACATTCAGTATGAACACAGCATGACTGTGCAAGTACAGCAGAAACTTTCTTTCTGCAGAACATTTGCTAACATGTCCATTTTATACAAAAATTCTCAAGTTTTCTTTCAGAAATTATGATGAAACTTCTCAAATGTTGCTGACATAATGCATATTTCAGACATCTGTGTGACACCCCTTGCCCCCATTGACATTTAAGTCAGCAAATCTTACCCTGGGTAAAATGTAGGACTGAATGTCTACAGCTATGTACCCCTTGTGGGTTAGAAAAACAGCTGCTACAATGATTTACTTCAAATGTTGCATTTTGCAAAAGTTTCTGTTGATGAAGACAATTCTCCCTTTAGCATCCCTGTCACATAAAAATGAAAAAAGTATGTTTTAATGTTTATGTCGCAATTTAGCTAACCATTGCACACTGTTACATGTATATGCTTTTCACACTGGCAAAATTTTCCTTAGCCCCGTACTATAGGTGGGGCTAAGGGGGGGCCTTAGCCCCACCTATAGTACGGGGCTAAGCTTAGACCACTTTCTGTTCACATTGGTTTTTACCAAAGTAGGCTAGCCCCACCAATAATCCGGGATTATTTGGCCCTGCAAAAAAGCAGGGCTAACACCGCAATTGCAGGGCTAAGCCAAATAGTCCGGGGCTAAGAGCGCCAGTGTGAAAAGAAACGAAAAATAGTACGGGGCTAAGGAAATGCGATGTCAGCTCTCAAGGCCGAAACGCCGAGACCAATCAGATAAGGCCCGACGGGCGAGTGACCTTGATGCGGAGTGGTAAAGAGCCGATGTGCAAGACGTACACTCATAAATATTCATAAGCTGTCGAGAAAGTCCGGGGCTAACGATTTCGAGTGAGAACAGTGTGAAAAGCTAGTCGGGTTTAAGAAATAGTATGGGGCTAAGAAATGCCAGTGTGAAAAGCTTTAAAAAATAGTACGGGGCTAGGGATAGTACGGGGCTAAGGATAGTACGGGGCTAATTTTTGCCAGTGTGAAAAGCATATTAGACTTCTAAACTTTGTGAAACCCTGGTCAAGTTACTGTAGGATGTCAAAATTGCAGTAACCAAAGGGTTGTGGCTTAACTGCACCTGATAAGGAATTTGAAGTTTATTCATAGCCTGTTGTCTATTATCTGGACAGCAGATTATGTGGGAGTTGTGCTGCTCAGTATCTAAGTGGAGAAAAGCCAGCCCACATATATATGAGCTCTGTAAAGTACTTGTTAAAGGGCATATACTGTACTGGAAAGACAAAAAAACCTTCAAAAGGTGATCGTGAGCAATCTCCTTGCAAATGGTCTTAAATGAGTGTATTGTCCAATTTAGAAACTTGCTGAAAGTTATTTGCCCTCAAACGATCCACATGTGGAGAATGTAGTGATTATTCTCAAAATTATCAAAATGTTCGGGCCGAACATTTTCAGGATTTGTAATCTAATCACTAATTAATCCACATGTTGATCATTTGAGGGCAAATAACTTTCAGCAAGTTTCTAAAATGGACAATACGGGAATTTAAGACCATTTGCAAGGAGATTGCTCACGATCACCTTTTGAAGGCTTTTTCGCTTTCCCAGTGCAGTATATTCCCTTCAAGCTTTGTCTGCACATAGTACACTACAGCTCAAAGGAATTGGCGTAGGGAAAGGGAGAGGGAAGAAAGGGAAGGAGCTGCACTTTTAAACCGCTGTATATTTTGTCCAGTTCAGCATGAAACACGATGCTTTAGCCTAAAAAGCATCATGTTTCATGCTGAACTGGACAACATATACCGCGCTTTAAAGCTGCTGCTCCTTCCCTTTCTTCCCTTTCCCTCTCCCTATGCCAATTCCTTTGAGCTGGAGTGTATCATACGCTGGACTGCATAGTGTTCTTCATTTTACAGTGGACTTATCTGCCCTTTTGTGACTTTTGACAACAGCCATGTTATTTTGTTTTTCATTAACATGGGAGCATGCAGTAGATTTATGGTGTCAATTTACTCTCTCCATTCCCAAATCCGCATGTTGTACTTCACCAGCTTTCCTGCTTTTCTTGTTGTCATATACATGCCCCATTTTACTCTGTCCTGTTCATTAATTTTGTCGCCATGCTCCGATCGCCGCGGCAGACAGGCCTTATAATAAAGTGAGCTTCATTTTCATTAGACCTGTAAAGTGTTTTCACTCGCACGTTCAGGTACATGTATGTATTGACCTTTTCTGACAGGGATTTTCCTTTTCATTTTGTACCTCTTTTCAGCAGGGGAAAAATTACATTTTCATTTACCAGGGCTTCTGTTCAAGCCTGTTGTTGTCATGTAACAAACACCCTCAGCTTTACCTGTTCTTTTGAAAAAAAAAGGTGAAAAAAACAATTGTAATCTTCCTTCTTTTCATGAATAGGTAAAATATTCGGAAAAATACAACCACATGGTGTAACCAAATGCTTTTACTTTTTTCTAAATAGTATTTATAAGTATCCTAAGCTTTTTTTTGCATTATACCTGTATAATGATTTTTTATTACTTCGCAGGGGCTTTGTTGTGCATTGCCGGGGCTAAATTCCTTTGACCCCCCTCCCCCATTTTTTTTTAACCTGTAGTCTTTTCACTGCCTTTGAGTATACTATCAATTAAATCCTAGTCCTAATTCTTTCAGTGCTTGTGTTTTTTCTCCTCAGTTGTATGTGTAAATCCTATAAATCAAAGTGTTTTGTTTGACACTAAAATAGTGTATTATATTATTGTATTATATTGTATGGACCTTGAGTTTGTGAATGCACAAAAGAAATTAAAGTTTAATTTAGGCATTCTCTGTACTGTGTATGATGTGTTACGCCATGACCCTAGTATTTTGCACACGTGAGTTTATTTTTATTGGCATTTGTGTTCTTCTTTCATCTTCTCCAAGTACCATGATACTCTACATGGTGAAATATATCACATATATGTATTGTACATGCCACACATGCTGTATATTTTCTTGTCATGTAATTTTCATCAGCTACTTCCTGAAATGTACACCAATTTGGCAGGTGTTCTAAATGCCTACTTGCTTTTGATCCATACTAGTGGGAGGTCCATTGTTATGCTAATTTCCACTTGAATTGGATTTGTACATTGACCTGTGTAGAAATGAATATGTGAGTAACATGCATTATAAAATGTGTTAATCTTTCACCAATTATGAGGACTGAATTAATTTTTGACAAGAATCAGAACCACAAATCAAAGTGTAGCAAGAGCATCAATTTTTTTTACACCGCTGATAATTCTCATTCATGTTCCATTTCAATATATTTTATCCCCTCTGCTACAGACATGGCACCAGTGATCTAGGAGACATTTGAAGTGGATGCATAAACTCCTCTGCAAAAACCTCCTTCATATTCCCAAGGAGCGTTGAGATCCACATACCAAAGAAGTATAGAGGTTCCCCCCTCCTCCCCCCTCTGACCCAAATTTTGGGCCCCATGGATAACTGGCAGCCGAACCCCCGGGCCCAGCCCTTCGTGCCCAAGCGGCATTTTTCGCCGGGGAACGTGCGGGGGACTTTCACATACCACCGGATCCCCACCAGACGCCTCATCTCCAAGATCTTCCAGGTAAGCCAAGGTTACATAATCAGTCATCACCCCTCTCCCCCCTCACCACAAACTGAGAGGTTCACCCTGAAATTAAGTTGTTTCAAACTGGTCTAAAAGATACATGTATGTCATGGCCATCATGTCAGAAGTAGTGTTCACCAGATACACAGAAAATAAATTATATTTATTTTCACATCATTTTTTCACACCCTTGCCACTGACTATGAGTGTGACCACTAATGTTTTTTTTTAAACTTAATAACACATGTTATGAACTTGTGACTCTGTACTTGGGCCAAATGTTGTTTTGCATATATACAATAAAGCAGCTTCTGTACATTTTCATGGAACTGGGTGATGCGCTAGGAAGAGCTTTTTTTTAAAGTCTATCCCCATGTGTCCATCAATCTCTCCCCTATCTCCTACTACTTACTATGTTGTACTCCTCTCATTGTCTTGACTTGATCTGTAATGTCCCCACATTTTATCTCATCCTCCGGCCAGGTTCATCTTCATCACTCTTTCTTGCCCCTACATCTTGTTTCATCTCACCTGCCATGCTTCGCTCATCTCCTTATCTGTTCTTCACGTCTTCCCCTGATCTCCACAACCCCTTTCCCAAATCTCTTCCTTCTCCTTTTTCACACTTCCAGCTATTCAGCTGAAATCAATGCCTGAAATGTCTCTATCCAATTCCTTTCACTCCCACAAATCAATATTGACTTTTCTCATTACCATCAGTAAGTCATGGGATATGTCATGCCCCCTTCGTCCTAACCCGCCCCATCCCTCCAGCCATCCAGCCTTTCAATGCCATTGGCGGGTCTCCACTATCACTAATCTGAGCAATTGGCCAGATTAGTACCACTTTGAGGTGTCGTAATGTGTTTACACTTCTCCAACATGCAAGAGTCTGATGATACCGTAAGCTTTGCATCAGTGTGGAATCTAGCAATGACTAGTAATTGTACCAGTGATTGGGGCAACTGCTGTCTTGTGTTTTCCTTTTGATATTCCAGACAATCCTGAAGTTTTTACAAGTATTTAATTCTTGTTAACCCCCCCCCCCCCCCAAAAAAAAAAAAAAAATGGTTATTGGCTAAAGGTTAGGGGGAGAAGTGATAAGTGATTACAGGCTGTAATAATTCTGGCACCGGTGTCCATGTTTCATTTAAATTTCTGCAATTGTATTTTTTTTATGAGAAAAACCCTTTTTGGGATCCTGAAATCAAACAAGAATGGGACTCAATGTCATAGCAGAACTGCACTCCATTGATTACGTGTCCCATAGTCTTAACCACTACCAGTTTATTACTACTGGGAGAAGTGTAAACACTTAATGCAGCTTTAGATCAAGACTAGTAACTTCGTGCTGTAAATGTTGTTTATAACATGCTGATTGGGATACTATACACTCTATTCATTGATCAGACATTTGGGTTCAACGATGAATGGGAACTTTAATTTCCATCCGAAAAGAAAAAGAATACCATCTCAAGTTCATTGCTGTGGAAACACGCCCGTACCCTTCCACCTTATCAGAGCTAATTTCTCAACGATCCTGTTACAAATTATGCCAAGGATGTCCGTGGAGTGATAGCAATCATCCATGGTATTAAGGGCTGATGATACAGGCCCAGGGCTCACAGGCATATGCGCGCTATCCCTTTTATCCCGCTCCTTCTTTTGCATCTCATCTTTTTTTTGTGGATTCTTATAAGGTCATGTCTCTTGCCAGTTTTTACCAGTGTTTGAGAAGCACCAGGATAATTACGATTTGTAGCAATAGTTTAGAATGAATATTTCTTCAGGAAACTTGGAATTATACATTATGTTTTTTTTTTAAAGTGGTATGCAGACTCTCCTTTTGTCCAACTCCTTCTTTTGCATCTAATTACTTTATAAGATCATGTACGATTTGTTAAGCTTCTTGCCAGTTTCTACCAGTATTTGATGATCACCTGAATAAATGTATAGCATTGGTGACCATTTCTTTATGAAACTTGGAATTATAAATCTTGCTTTTTTGTTTTAGATAACTTTTAAGTATCCTTTAATCCAATGCCTTCTTTTTCATCTCATCTCTCTGTGGATTCTTATAAGGTCATGTATGAATTTTTTAGCCTCTTGTCAGTTTGTACGAACATTTGAGAAGCACCTGAATAATTGCAACAAAAATGTTACAGATGATTTAGATGAACATTTCATCATGAAACTTGGAATTAATGTATTATTTTATTTTAGTTTTTTTGACGGCTTGTGGACTAGCCTTATAATGCAACTCCTTCTTTTGCCCTCCATCTCTTTGTGGATCATTATATCAAGCTCATGTATGATTTTTTAGCCTTATGCTAGCTTGTACCAGCACGAGAATATTTATAAAGTGGTTAAGATTTTTGTTTGAAACGTGGGATGGTACATGATGTTTTATTGTGAGAAAGAGATGACTGATACCCAATGTTTGAGAAGAACTGGAATCATTTTAAAGCAGTGGTTTAGGATTAACATTTCTTTATTAAGTGTGTGATTGTACAGAAGGGAGATAAACTAAGTAGGGGAGTGGGGGGGGGGGAGTGAAAGAAAGAGATAAGCATAGGAAGACATTGATAGAGAGTCCGGTGAGAATTTGATTATAAGTACCATGCATTGTTGCATGGGATGTTAGGAAGCACATCAATGTTGTGCTTCAAACCTGGCTCTTTTTGTCAGATTTAATAAGTTGCAACTGCACACTCCCTGAATCAACCTTGTGAGTAAATGGTAATCGTAGCCAATTTAAATGAAGCACATTTCAACAATATGCGTGGCGGTTTCATGTGATGAAAACACCCAAACGAGCTGGGATTGAAGCCTGGCCGATTTTCAATCAGCGCCGACCACGGTATCATTTATCAGCTACAGCCCCAAAATGACCATGAGCTTTAATTACCTCTCGTGTAATCTCTTTCTGAATTGATAAGGGTCATCTATGTGAGCAAATTGGGTTTGGCGGGGAAAAAAGGGGGGGGGGGGGGGCTAGGTAGAGCCGCTGGGGTGGTGGTGGTGGCTGGTAACATGGCTAGATGGATCGATGGCTTAATCAATGTGTCATGTGATGAGCTAATCAGAGTAATTAAAAGATAATGACATGCCTGGTTGCTTTTGTGGGGAGGGCCTGTGGAGTTATGGGGTTGCGTTAACGAAACAGCAATCACTGTCATATATGGAAGAAGATGTCATGTGTGTGGAGAGCGGATGGGTGTTTGGAAAGGGAGGGATGGGATGGGATAGGAGAAGGGTAGCATCAAGGTGAAGGATGGAGGAGCTGGTGCATAAATGATGACAGAGATGGAGATTAGAATGGAGGGAGAGATAAAAAGAAAAAGAGAGAAGACAGGAAGAAAGATATTGGGAGAAAGAGGGGATAAAAGGAGCAAGACAGAGAGAGAGAGAGAAAGAAAGGAAGAGAGATGATTGGAGAGAGAGAAAAATAAGGAGAGAGAAAAATAAGGAGGGAGAAAAGAAGCAAGGAAAAAGAAAGAGAGGAGAGAAGAAGAAAGATATGGGGAAAATAGAGAGAGAAAACAAAAGGATGGAGAGAGGAAGAGAAAGAGAGAGGGAGAGAGAGAGAAGAAAGGAAAGGAAGAGATATAATGATTAATTTTGAGAAGGATGGTCATATCAGTAAGGATATATATTCAGATATTTGATACTGACACTGTTCAGAAATAATGAGGAGAGGAGAACGGTGAGAAGGGGGAAGTTGGGGAACAATTGGAGAAAAAAAAAACATTGAGAAGGACAGGGAACAGACGAGAAGTGAATCAAAACAAACATTTATAGAGAAGTTAATCACAGTTGTTAACAGTAAATGTATTTCTCCACCCCAATTTGTTTAAGCGCAAATATGCAAGGACAAATTACAAATTGAATTATTCAAAACCAAAGGAATATCCTTAGATGGGAAAACATAGATAAGTGAAGCATAATCACGCAGCATTCAAATTTTGATTGCTTAATACTGAGAAAGCATGAGAAAAAACAGACCCTTGGTATTAGCAAACTTATTACATATTGATTCCTTTATATTGCAAACAGAATGAGAAGACCATGTAATTTTACACAATTTAATTTCTTAGTAGACTTTCATTAGATGTTCAACTGTGTGCAATGAGTACTTTGTTTAATGAGCTGCAACATCTGTACACAATAGTGAACAAAATGATTCCATCTTTTCTTATGTGCCCTCACTCGTAATAGTGCTTTACTAGGGATTTGCTGAGATAAATGTTTTGATGAATGAGAGAGTTAAAGAGCTTAGAAATTGGCTGTTGCTCGGAGAAAGGCCAGTTTTTATTTACCTTGTCACATACCAGGCCCGAAGCCAAGGCCAAGTCACGGGAGAGCGGCAGGGATGGTCTGAAGTGCGTAGCGCGCTCGACCCATCGACGACGATTATGATGCCGTACAAATAATCCCTGTCAATTAGCACGGCCTAAATGAGAAACAGCGCCCAGTAGTATCTCTCCTTGATTGATTTTCTGAAACTAAATACTCTGTGGCATGAAAGGTGGAGGAGTAGTGGTCGTTTGCTGGTTGGTTTGCTGCGCTTAAGGCTCGTTTTTTTTTTAAAACCTATTCATGGGGCTTTTCTGCATGGATTGTCGCTGTCGTAACAAACACGTTTCTCAGATTTCAGCGTATGGGTGATGGCTCGAAAGAGGTGGATTATGGGAATAAAGACGATAGCTCTAATACATCGTTTGACAAGCAAGATGCACTTGAACGAGATGAATGTAATAAAAGGAAACCATTTCTCGGTAACAGATACAGAAGAAGGTTCTTCTTCTAGTCATGTATCATGTTCTTTTCACGCTAAAGAGTGTGCAGTGTTTCTTGTGATGAGTAAACTATTGTTGATACTGAGTGGTGGTTGTATTGTGTATAAGCAATAGGGAAGGTAGTTTTGTAGCTCTAGGATACAAGATTGCTGACAGAGGTTTGGATGAGAGTGCTTGAGATAAAAAGCAATTATTTCTTAATCATGAGAAGATTAAGGATTCAGAAAAAATGGGGATGACATAGGATTTTAAAAAAGAAGATAACAGATAGATGTAGCATGAAGATTATTAAAAGAAAGAAGGAGGAGGAGGTTGGGAAAAGATATGGAGAATGAGCAGATAAAAATGTAAGCGGAGAAGATGCAGCAAATAGATGAAAAGAAAAAAGGCTGACTGTAGAATGAGATAACATTAAAGACAAATTGATCTCATAATTCCTGCTATTCATATTCCTCATTTTGATGTGAACTGAAGGTTTTAAGGTCACAAATATAAGCACCATGTTATCAAAATAGCTCATTAGAATGTAAATTGGATACGTACCATCCCCAAGGAATGACTGACCTCTTTCCTTCTACAACCCTACATGAAATCACAATACAATGGAGGTCTTACAATAAGACCTCCATTTGCAGAAATGATCATCACCCAGGAAGAATGTTAACGATATTCTAAATGATATCATGGAATCTTTTCACTAGGAAAATCCCCACACCATTTGACCTCTTTTTGTCCGAAAAGATCATCTCATACATTAAGGAAGAAAGTTAGCGATATTGTCAATGAATTCACCGAACCTCATCATTGGGACCACCCTCTTCACACATACACTTTTTTTTCACACACACACACACACACACACACACACACACACACACACACACACACACACACACACACACACACACACAAATACACACAGACACACACACACACGCACACACACACACACTCACACACACACACACACACACACACACACTATTAAACCTGTCCCAAAGCGATGATCTCCAAAGAAGAAAGTTGACAATATTTTAAATGAAATCATGAAATCCTATCACTGTGGAAAACCTACACGCGATGAAACCTGATTTTCTGAAATGATCATCCCCCCAGAAGAAAGTGGGTGATATTCTCAATAAGAATTATAGAATCCCATCGTTGGGGGAGAAAAAAAATAAAATTAGGCCTCCATTTTCTGAAAATACTGATCCCCTAAGAAGAAAGTTGGGGATATTCTGCGGAGTAGGTGGATTACGTGAGAGGAATATTCATGGGGAGGATCGTGGTAATGTAATCAGTTTTATTCAGTGGTTTGGGAGTGCTGCAGCATGGCTAGGCAACAGGCTTCCCTATTTGCAGGTTCAACGTTCTTGCTTGCCATAGCTTGGTTTCCAAGCTTTTGGACATTTCTAAGCCAAACTACTCACAAGACTAGTCAATCTTCTATTCTCCCTCTTCTCTTCGCCTGTCTTGGCTTTTGGACATTTCTAAATGAAACTGAAAAGATTGAATCTAGTATTCATTGGACTAGTCAATCTTCCATACTCCCCCTTCTTTTTGTTTATCCTGGTTTTTGGATGTTTTGTAATTCAAACTGAAAAAACAGATTCTGGCACTTGCAAGACTAGTCAATCTTTAATTCTTCTCTTTTCTCTGTCCTTCCTGGCTTTTAGACATTTCTTGTTCAAACTGAAAATAAAAAAGTTTAGTTCTCACAAAACTTTTTTTTTATTCCAGTCTAAGCATTGCTCTTACCCGCTTCACCCTTACCCCCCTCCTCCCCCCCCCCCCCTGTTCCTTCCACAGCCAGCAAGAAAGTTTGGATAAATGTTCAAACCTACAGTTCTTGTGCTGCAGCAGTGGTAGCAGCAGTGCATCAAAAAAAAATAGACTGCACAGCCTGAAACCTAGGCTACATTTCGTGGTATTTTCCCCCTCCTACGTTTTTCTCTTTCATCTCACTTTCCTCTCCATTTCCTCTATATGCACTCAACTCCTCATGAAATCATGTTACTGAACTGATACTGAGTGTCTGAACTTTTGATAACTTTGGTGGGTGAACATGGCTGAATAATCCACAACATATTAAACTCGCAAATGGTATCTTTACAACACATACATATACTGTACACGCTCCAACTTTCAATGGGTTAACTGAGAAAAATATATATCTTCCTGCTGCTTATTTTTTGTCTGCACTTGCTAATTTTGTAGTTCAACATTGATTAATCCTGAGTTTACCATGTCTTACCTATACAACACATACTGTACCCCTTCAAATTCACATTGGGTTAACTTTTTAAGACATTTTCTCTGATTGATTGGCTTTTGTTTCCCTGTTTGGTCGTTGACTGTTCGATCTTTGCTAATTCTGAAAGTTCAAGTGTGGTGGTTAAACCTTTCACTACCATAGGTGATGCAATGTATTAAAATCAATGGGATATTCCTTGCTAGTACTGAGAGAGTTAAAGTTGGTAGACTGCTCCTCACCTATACAACACACAGTAGATTGACCTGTTTATAAGGAGCTAACATTTTTTTGGACCATACCTCTTGTGGATTTGCTTCTACATAGTGGTGTTTGAGTGTTTTTTAAAAGCATGTGTACTTCAATATATTCAATTTTTGCTATTTTGGTACAAGACTTTGATGAGGAATTGGGTCTAGGGGTGCACAGTGAATCAATGAAGTTCAAATGCTCACAGTACAAAGCCCTTTTTCCTAAATGGCTTTTCAGCTGCATGGAGTGGAGATGTGGATCTGATAATGGGATGTGACATCTCTATATTTGTGATGATGTTTATGATCAGAGTTTCTCCTTCCTCAGGGGGGGGGGGGGGGTGATAAACATTTAAAAGGGCTACTGTTCAAGCTTGCTGACAATACACTGAACAGTGTAGTGTGTATTATACCCTATGAGATGTAAACAAAATCACAGGGGCTCATTTTATGTATTTGGGGAAAAGGGGGGGGGGGGGGGTTCCTAAAACAGCCTGGGCACTTTTCCCAGAGCTGATAAACAACATTCTTTAGGAATGTTGAGAAGATGCGTCACAAACCTGTAATAAACCCTTATTATCTGGTGCATCACATATATCACTGGGGTCATACAATCATCATGGTTTAATTACATTTTCAAAAAAATATGAAATTACAGTTTCGATGAGCCATGACAATTCCGCAAACATTCCTGGAGTACATTTCAATTGATAGATGAGTGTGGATTCATTTCTTATTCTCATGAATTTATGAACATGATGTGCAAGTCATGTGTTGGATCCATCATTCGATATTTCTCTAGTCAGGGCTTGGCAGGTAACTCATGAGAATGAAAATGGAATGTAGATGAGCGATGGTGTCCCTCTCGAGTTACAGAAAATATGAGTTTTCCACAGAGAATTTGCCCTTGTCTGTGAAGGTGTCTTTGAGGAAGATGAATGCCTGGCGGATTGGGAGGATTTGGGGTGGAATATTGACTTCTGATCAAAAGTTGGAAAGAGAGGGGGATGATATGGAGGATTGGAGCACAGGGATCGAGAAGAGAAGGATTGGAACGAGAGAGAGAAAGAGAGAGAGAAAGAGAGAGAGAGAGAGAGATAGGGAGGGAGAGAGAGAGAGAGAGGCATAGAGAAAGAGAGAGAGAGGGAAAGAGAGAGAGTGAGGGAGAGGGAGAGAGAGAGAGAGAGAGAGAGAGAGAAAGAGAGAGAGAGAGAGTGAGCATAGACGATGTCTGAACTTCTGAAACTTCTGAAAATATTCTGATACTTCTTCTCAGCAAGTTTGTTTTGCCATGTTGAAAATGTTTCTTCTTCAAAATGAATAATGCCATTTTTAATTTCAAGTTACCTGTAGATTTCTTAGAAAAGAGACCAGCTCCATGAAAGATTAACAATTTTGTGTTGTTTCTCTGTTCTCCTGCACTCATCCCCCTTCTATCTGTCTATCTCTTTCTCTTTCATATTTCTCTCTCTCTTTCTATGTATGAATAATACACCTGAAACTTTTCAGTCATTGACCTGACAATGCTGTCAACATGATTGTTTATGTCATGTTATTCTTCTTTTAGCACTCTGCCTCTAGTCAGCCTTAACCCATGCTTAACCTGACCTCCTCCACTTCACAACAAGCCAGTGCCGCCATGTCCTCATTAAAAAATCACCCCCATTTTCCTCCATTTTTTGTTAAAATGTTGTTTTACATTGAAGACTGCCCTCAAGGATTTCCACTTAATCATTAGCTCACTGAGGTGCATTGTTAATCACAAGAAGGAATATCTGATCTTCTTCTTGAAATGTGGATCGAATGTCAATTATATTAATTCCGCATGGATATCAATTCACTGTTTATGTTGTTTATGTCCTTTCAACGCCCCCCCCCCCCCTCCTTCCTATCATCCACGCACATGCACACACACTCAAACTCATTGAGATATATATACTTTATGATAAATGAGAATAATGTATGTCTCATGTAAAAAACAATTACACAAAATTCTTTTTTCCAAAATCATGCCCCATCATCCATTCAAATCAATTAAAATTACATGCAGCACATCATAATAAAACTATTCTAACAGACCCATGTCATTTCTCAATTATAACGTTTAAATACTTCTCCAATATTTTTTAAATATTTTTTTTTGTTGGTCTACTGATTGGTTTTTCTTGGAAGAGGATTCTCATCCCGACACCCTCTGCATGGAGTGTGTATTTTGCTCCCAAATTTTGCATGTACATCACTAATTGTTTAGCATATTCAGGAAACTATTTTCATAATGAAAAGCTATATTTCTGTGGAACATCCTTGCGATGAAATGCTAATTGATGGCTAACAGAAATGGTTGACAGGTTAAGAAATTAAAACCCATCCCTGTTTTCATTCGTTCATTCTCCTTCCAAAACGGGCATCATTACCTCTTTTTTTTTCTGCGATCATTGTTTCAGCACCTGTCATTTAAGGAAGCAAGTTCAGGGAGGAATGGGGGGGGGGGGGGGGGGGGCACCAGGGTCAGGGATCAAGTTTTGACGCAGACGTGCCCATCAATTAGAAGCTGATAAAACAAGGGGTGTGAAGACCAAGGAAGGGAACATTTTGTGACATGTTCCAGTCTTTCACCTAACTTTTAGACATATCAATACAAAGTGAGGGGCTGTTTCAGTACAATAAGTCATACATGTTCATATTCCATGGGGTAGCATGCTATTTAGCACAGAAGGAGTTAACTCTTTTAAACTTATACATTGACTGGGACAGCTTGTTCATGGACGTACTTTAACATGTCAATGACATATAAAAATTGAAATCCCATCATAAGGATGTAAAGCATACCTTCAAATGAATGAGAGGTTGTTTACTGGTTGGTTGTCAGTGTAAGTTTTAAGTGTCAGTGTTAAGCTTTAAAAGAAGATTTTCAACTTAATTAGGATGGATTTAATGCATGTTATGTATTGTATTTGAATATCTAGATAATGTTAGCACAATGCCCACACATATACTGCAGGCACAATGTACATAGCAAACAAACTTACAAAACTAGCCTAAAGAGGATCACAGTGTAGTCATGTTTACATCAACATGCATGGGCAAAGAGTTTGGAAGAATTAGATTGTCGTCTATTTTGAGCCCAATTCGGGGACATTCTACCCCGTCACAGTGTACCTGCACAGATCATGTCTGAATTATCGTGGATGCCCCACGAAATGAAGACAACTTTCACCTGGGCGTCCGAGGGATAACTTTCCCCAATTTGTCACCGATCTAAAGGGCAGGGGTCTCACGTTTCACGGCTAAACTCCTAAGCACCGATTTCTTCTCGTGAACGCTAGTCCCGCGCTTCCAAACGTTAGACGAAATCTTGGACTCCTCTTCTGGCTGGATGTGTGATAAACAACCACTAATGCGATCAGGATTCCTCCTTGCAACCTCTTTTCTCGGTGCGATTAGGGCTTGGATGATGGGTTTCTATGGCGATAACTCTGGGGGAGAGCAGAGATGGGAGGGATTAGATAACATCAATCTCTGCTGTCATTACACAAAAACTTGTGTAGAACATATATTTCATAAGGTGTTTTTCTTGTCGAATTCAGGCCATTCCGATTTGTTTTGCCCTATTGATTTTCCTCCTTTTATGGAAAAATAGCTTCCCATTTCTTAACTGATCCCTTTAAGTCTCTGTATGCTAATGATGCATTTTGGTGCACCTAAAACACACTCTATCCCATACAGGTTCAGTTTGTCTGGTACACAAAAGGAGTTAATTATGTAATCAAACCTGTTGAGCTTTCAGGCTAAGTATAGTTGCATTGATGCCTTTTCTCTGAAATTGATAAGTATCGTGGGGGGGGGGGGGGGGGGAGGCTGACACTCTCTCAACAGACACATCACTTTTACTGGCTAAAGCTGAGATTAATCGCTCATCATTATGGTCTAAAGATAGACCACACGCACAATCAAAATGCGATTTGATTCCTCTCAACGCACTGGGGCTATTGATGGCGTAATGACAGTAAGCAAACATTTAGTCACGATCATTTTCATGCCGGTAAGTGTCCATTAAGGTTCCCCAGTGTGTTTCCGAAGGATGAAACGTACGGGGGGAAACGTGAGCTATTAGCTTATTGTGTATTCACTGTGCAGTGTCCTGTGTGCTGAAGCTACACTGTAAATTTACTGTTACTGTTAGTTGATGTTATTCAAGTAAACATACTTCTTAGAATTTCACAGAGAAACATGAATTGGTTGAAGGCGAATTTGCAGCAAAACATATCTTTTATCAGCTATCCTGACATGAATGGCAGATGATTACATCAGGTTTTTTCTGATAAAGTCATACACTGTAGCTCAGTGTACAATGTCTTGTAGCCCTTTACTTGCCACTTGTGGATAATTTCTCGCTATTTTTACACACAAATCTCTTACATAAGGTGTTTGTCTGGCAGGCAAAGGGTTAACTGCAGATGGTACGTAAGAAAATGTTGACCTCACTATATAGCATTCTATAACTACAGCACATCTGTACGAAGGACATCACACTGTTTACTGATATTGTCTTGTGTTCAATGGCAGATGATACAAGAAAGAGAGAAACAAATCTTTGCATTTCACACCGCAATATCTAATCAAGGACCACTTATGATTTGTATTTATTGCAATTTACAGCACTGTGCTAACCAGTCCAACCTTAGTCATAACATCATACATCACACTGTCATTGTTAGCTCGGCTTCCAGGCTGTCGGGCATTTCAAATCCAAACTCTTCAGTAAACAGGTCTGGCTGCAGGAGACTAATACTGATCTAATTCTTCTCCAACCTACACAAGCTACCAAACGGATAACAGAGGAGAATGGAAAAGTGATTAGTCTTATGAGTACCAGACTCTATTTTTGTTAGTTTCGATAAAAAATATCAAACATCTGTAACCCGTTTTCGTGGTGGGTGCTTACATCAAATATGTGGGGGGAATACAGGAGCTGAATCTGTAAAAGGAGGAGGCAAAGGAGATGATGTTAGGATGTCAGAAATCGTGGACGGACTGCGATGAGTAGTCCGACCGAGAGGATTTCTGAACATCCGGTGGAAATATTTTAGTCCACACTGCTTATAAATGATAACTTTCGATTGTTTCCTGGCTAGTTATTTATATGAAGGGAACAATATTTTATTTCTTCCTGGACATATTATTTAAAAGGCGATATACGATGGTTATACATTTATAAAATAGAAGACACTGAGTAATCTAAATATTTGGTCACGTGGCTATCCTTCTAGAATGTTCTGACCGGTGGGGGTAGGGGCTAGTTTTGCACGTGACTCAGGGTGTGGCATGCCTCTACCAAGTGACTTGTCTTCACTCCAGTCACCTGGTTACACATCTTATGGTATAATATTCTGTCAGTAGGTAGTTTAGCTAGTAGCCTGGCTTCCAGGCTGTTGGATATTTCTTATCCAAACTGAAAAATACAGTCTAGTACTCATAAGACTAATCACTTGATCATTCTACTCTTTTTCCAATCCGCCTTGTGAAGGAAAACAATCGAGGATGCTAATACATCTACTGCAGCCAGACCCTTTGAATAGTTGAATTATACAGGTAATTGAATTATTGATTAATTTGGTTTAGAAATGCTCGGCAGCCTGGGAGCTAGGCTATGTGGATATGGCTAGGGGTGTGGGAGGCATGTACTGGGCTGATTGCTCCCTGGATGGTTCAGGGACTTGGGGGAGATGGATGGAGGCAACTAGCACAGTTTCCTGCCACGGGAGACTAGCAGCCATTCTCTGTGCTGGTGTCTTATTGGGGTCGCCCTTTGAGAGATGCATCACAGCCTTGGGCAGGGAGAGGGGGAGAGGGAGGGAGAGAGGGAGGGAGGTAGAGAGGGAGGGATGGAGAGAGGGAGGGAGAGAGGGAGGGTGAGAGGGAGGGAGAGAGAGAGGGAGGGAGGGATGGAGAGAGGGAGGGAGAGAGGGAGGGTGAGAGGGAGGGAGAGAGAGAGAGGGGGAGGGAGGGAGAGAGAGAGAGAGAGAGAGGGAGAGGGGGAGAGGGAGGGGGAGAGGGAGGGAGAGGGAGAGAGAGAGAGAGGGAGGGAGAGAGAGAGAGGGGGAGGGAGAGGGGGAGGGAGAGGGGGAGGGAGAGGGGGAGGGAGAGAGAGAGAGAGGGAGAGGGGGAGAGGGAGGGGGAGAGGGAGGGAGAGAGAGAGGGAGGGAGGGAGAGAGAGAGAGAGAGGGAGAGGGGGAGAGGGAGGGGGAGAGGGAGGGAGAGAGAGAGGGAGGGAGAGAGAGAGAGGGGGAGGGAGAGGGGGAGGGAGAGGGGGAGGGAGAGAGAGAGAGAGAGAGAGAGAGAGAGAGAGAGAGAGAGAGAGAGAGAGAGAGAGAGGACAGACAGACAGACAGACAGACAGACAGACAGACAGACAGACAGACAGACAGACAGACAGACAGACAGACAGACAGACAGACAGACAGACAGACAGACAGACAGACAGACAGACAGGCAGACAGACAGACAGATAGACAGACAGGTAGAGAGAGAGACACACACACACAGACGCAGAGAGAAACAGAGAGAGGATAGGGAGACAGAGAGAGACATGAAGATGAAGAGAGGAATAGAGGCATATAATAGGCAGACAGACAGCTAGAGAAAAGAGAGGGATAGAACGAGCGAGCGAGAGAGATACACAAACAGATGAACATACAAGATGAGACGTCCAGACAGATTGAGAGGATCGAGAAGTCAATAAGACATATATGTCTACTTTCTCAACAATGCTTCTAGTGAATATTTTTGGGAGTAAAGCTCACAGAACTGTCTGACATGAGTGATCAATTAATGCTTCATTTAAGAATATCTGTCCAGTACTTGTGTACTTAAAGATGTTTGTTTGGAAAGAAGTAGTCCTGAACAAATCTTTTATAAAGTCTCACACTGGTTATACTTATTGTCCCCCAAAGTCATTCTATCAGTGCATGTATGTACATAATGACTGTATTCTTTGATGTAATTGACACACCTTTTCATAATCAAGTCTGATAGAAATGCTCTTGGAGCTTTATTGTGTCATCAAATAGGTGGTAGCTATGCCAACGCTAATAACAAAATTTACTTTTTTTCATGTAATTATAATTTACACGTATGCTCTTGGAGTCCTTGAATGATGCAGTTATTGGATGCAATATCCATACACTAGCATGTGTAATTGACAAACTGGGGCCCCACCTACTGCATTCTATGTCAGTTGGAAGGGCAGGTGATGCATGCATAATGGAGTGATATTAGGGAACCTTGCTGTGATATGAATATTGCAAGCGTTGCACAAAGAGGATTAAAATGCCGCCATTTACCAAACACCAGAATGCAATGCCAAGGCCGTCTGGGGAAGCGGGAGATACCTGCACATTTTGGACAATGGGGGAAGCATTTACCACCTATCTCTACCTCTCTCTTTCCCCCTCTCTCTTTTCCCCTCTCTCTCTCCCCCTCTCCCTCACTTGCTCTCTCCTCTCTTTCTCACCCTCCCTTTCTTCCTCTTTCTCTCTCTCTCTCTCTCTCTCTCTCTCTCTCTCTCTCTCTCTCTTCTTTCCACTTTCTCTCTCGTCTATCTGTCCCTGATTCTCTTTGTGTCTCTAAGTCTTTGTCTCTCTCACTCCCTCTGTCTCTCTCTCTCCCTCTGTCTGTCTCTGTCTCCCTTTTCGTCTTCCTGTCCGTTCCTCTCTCTTTATTTGTGTGTCTTTCAGTCTCTGCATCTTTCTCTTGCTGTTATCTTACATCACCCAGTGTCCCAATCTATTCTTCTCTTACCTGGTCTGTAATGCTTTATTTTAATCAAGACACACCTCCCCCCCCCCCTTCTCTCTCTCTCTCTCTCTCTCTCTCCATAAAGTCAGCAAGTATCTCTCCTCTCTCTCTCGGCCCCTCTTTCTCTTTCTTTCTTTTCCCCGCTCTGTATCTCAGTCTGTATTGCGTTGTCTTTCTTTCATAGCCATTCATTGTATATTATTTTTCAGGAGACTGAGGTCAGTGATTGAAATTGGCGCATTGTAATTTACGATCTTCCTCTTCTTATGACAGAAACGGACAGGTTTACTGGTTGACTATTCGTTTCATATACATGTAATTCACAGCCTATGTCATCTGGGGATGCTAAAGATATTTATGATTATTCATCTTTCCCTCCTCCTCCCTCTCTAACTGCATCTCTTAGCCTCTCTCCATTGCCTTTAGTTTTCTCTCTTACACTACTCCTGTCTCTGTATTCCTTTCTTGCCTTCTCTTCCGCCATCCTCCCCCTTTTCATCTCTATGTCTATCTCTATCTTGATCTCTCTCTGTATCTACCTGTCTCCTGTCTCTCTGTCTCTTTGCATCTCTAGCTTTTATCATTTATTCACTTCGATGCTATGATCATCTCTTCATTTGTCTCCATCTCTCTCTCTCTCTCTGTATATTATGTATTATCTCTATCTCTATGACTCTCTCTATCTATCTCTATCTCTTTGTATTGTATATTATATATATCTATCTCTATGGCGCTCTCTCTCTCTCTCTCTGTCTCTTTCTCTCTCTCTCCCTCCCTCTCTATCTCTATGACTCTATCTCTCTATCGTTATCTCCATGTCCACCCTTCTCCCTCCCTCTCTCTCCCACCCTCTCCCCCTCCCATCTTCCCATCCTCCCTGTCTCTGTTTTCATCCTTCTCATTTAATACCCATAATCAAACATCTATAATGCTTGCAACACCAAAATACCCTCTTTACCACCAAATGGGCAACATGACATGAAGACCAGGGGCCATATTCATGAAACGTACCAGCCTAGTTAGTTACTAAAATGCATGCAGCTGAATGCACTTTAGTAGCTAACAAGGCTTAGTAAGGCTTCATAAATATGGCCCCAGGTTGAAACATTAGATTAGTTTGAATGATTTATAACCATGCAGTGGTGGCTATGCATTATTTCAACTCAAATCAAGCGCAGACGACTATAATTGTTTTATGACCTTTAAAATTTTTCTCTGGGCGGCATAACATTGTAAGAAATGCAATTAAAAAATCATGGATAATATAGAGTAATTGTTCTGGCTAGATAGTAATGTTTCTTGTTAATTATTAAATACATTGATTTGTTATATAGATTGATATATTTGTACGTTTCTAAGCCTATCTTTATCTAATCGTCTATTATAAATATTGTTTTGGGGTTATCAATTGCTAAAATCAATTTCATTTGAGCTACTCTACTCATCATTTCTGGTTAAATCTTTCAGTGGCATACATGGTAGGTGCATGATGTATAATAAGTCCACAGGCTTTTCCTGACCTAGTGCTGAGACTGTGAAGTCTCTAAATGTCAAATAGATTCAGTCTTATAACAGCAAGACACTGGTATCCTCTGCTATACAGCATCCCTAATTGCATCCATCTATCTCTGCTGGACATGGTACCTGTGATTCAGAGAGCATCTCACAAGTTGTACTCCAGTGGAAACCTGAGACAGTTCTGAGTCTCCTCAAGACATGTTAGAGCACAGGGGTGCAGTTATATCTTCCTTACCATCTTGACAGGTACTGCGTAGCCTGGTACCGCAGACTCGATACTGTATGCCGTTAAATTTCATGATGCACTCAAATCTGGGGCCTGTTGCATAAAAGTGTTACGATATAATTAAGCTACAATTGTAACTGCCATAGAGGTTGTAACTTATGAAGGTTGTAACTGCCAACTCCTAAATGGCTTGGGTCTGATTGGCTAAACACTCTGTTGTCATGGTAGGTACAACTGTAGTAACTTAAAAATTATTGTAACTCTATTTATGCAAAAGGCCCTGGAGGTGTTGTGGTATAGTACTTGCGCACTGTAAATTAAGATCTCGAGGTCCCAGGTTCAAGCCCACCCATGGCACTTGTGCCCACCAGCAAGATACTTGATCCCAATTGCTGGATTATATACCGAGTGGGAGATGAATGTTCCTGACCCAGCGCCAATATTGTGTAGCGGGGGAAAGGAATACTCCCAAGGGAGTGGAGATGGTGCACATTACGATATGCTTTGCATTGTAGGAAGACTTCTGCTAAAATTGAAATATAATTCTGTTGGATTTGACAAAATGGTCTGTGATGTTTTGTTTCTCATATAAAGCAATCTAAAATTGCCAATCAAACTTGCTGAGGTTGAGCAATCTTATGCAGTGTACGGTATATAGTCATCAATTTGAAGAAAATTGTCTTTGAATTGCCATTCCCTCCTCTTCTTTATAATTAAAGAGGAAAAAAGCTCATATAGAGTGAACACCAAACCCTTTTGAGTCTTGGTTGTAGGTATTTCATGTGTGAGAATTTGTCCTGATTCAAAGTGCAATACCCCTAATGGTCCATTGGCTAAATATGAATTCCCTGGTTGCAGTGCGAGGCAGTTCAATAATAATCAAAGTATAAAGTCATAGGCAGTACGCTAGATGCCATAGGTCCATGCACAGCAGCCATATCATACATAGAAAGTGACGTCCCCACTGCCATCATACAGCACATTTCCTGCATGGTGCACAACCCCAGTATGATTAGCACAGTGTAGGAATTACGCCTGGAGCCTTATGATATTATAAACACATCCAAACCCCATGCCCAGCGGTGTGAACTACCCCTAATCGTATTATCGCCCCAGCACAGTCTTGACGATCAGCTCCCCATGTACGCTAGTTACTGCTGACAGGCGAATAGTGGAAGGAACGCCAAAATATGATTATGCCCGGGATTGTATGAATTCTGGGGGACGGATGGCGAATTAGATTAGCAACGCGCCAATATTTCTCAATTTGGGGGTTTGAGTGAGTTTTGATGAGGTGCAAAGTGCCGGCAATCAGACAGATTCGTTGTCAGATATCTCCGTGTCATTTTTACGCTTTTTGGAGGTAAATTGAGAAAGACCTTCATCGAGGCTTTTCTGATAATCTCCAAGTTTTTTTTATGGGTAGGGGATGACTGGATAGGTACTCTGTTTATTTTCAGTAGATTGAGACTGTAACGAGACATATGAATATTCTGAGAGCTGCTACTTGCAGAGCAGCACTTATGTGCAATTCATGCTTTTTATCTAGGATCTCAATTTCTGTACGTTTGTATATCTGGGACAAATATTGAGAATAAATATATCAATGCAAGTATATGTCTTCATTAGGATGGCATAATATAAGGAAGGTGAAATTCTCTTCTAGATTATATTTAGAGCTTTTTTTACCTGTTTCTCTCTCATGTCCTTTTTGTTTCTGTCTTTGTTTGATCACTCAGTCACTCCTCTCTTCTCTTTCTTTCTTGCTCTTTTTTTACCACTTTCTTTTTACCTTGTCCTTGGTGTTTCTCATCGTCTGTCTTTTGCTGTCTGTCTGTATTTCTCCTCTATCTATTAGCCCATTTTTGCAATATTTTTGTTTCGGTTTATTTGTAAATTTTATTGTTTTTGTATTCATGTTGCTAATTTCCCTTTTCTTTGTGCCTCTATGCACAACCCCTCTCTCCCTCCATTTCGTTTACTGTTCCCATCCTGTCTTTACCCCTCCTCCACCCCGATCCTCTTTTCCCTCAATCCGTCAATCCCTCCCCTCTCTCTTCTCTTCATCTCTGAAACCCATCCTCCATCTCTATCTCTCCATCTGTCTTCACACAGCCCGATCTGCCCTTCACTCTGCAGTAATTCAAAGCCTTCTACCTGCAGGGTTTAATGATTCTATATCAGTCAGCTGATTTCTAGAGGAGTTGGAATTTCATGAGTGCATGGGGCCGTGCAAGTCGGAATACCACTGTGATATTAGCCTGGCTTCTAAGCTGTTTTATAATGTATTATTTCTAATCTTAACTGAAATATAGAGTCTACTACTTTTAAAGACTTCCAGCTTCCAAACTGTTATCTAATTTTTAATCTAAACTAAAAAATAGAGTCTAGTACTTAAGACTAGTCAATTTATGAATCTCCTCTTTTCTCTGGGTGAGTCAGAGAAGAAATCAAGAATTGTTGGTCTACTGAAATCAGACCTCTTTATGGATTAGATTAGATTAGAAATACATCGCAGGCTGGAAGTGAGGCTACCATGGTATGCCACCTCTTCTGCATTTAAGTCTTAGAACTTCCACCAACGAATATGTTTTCCGTCATTCTCACACATTAGACATCAAATTTCCATTTGTTATGTCTTTCATGATGAATATGTTTTTGTATCACTTTTTCTGACTGTTTGTGTCTGAAATTTCATCAATCCATCACGTTGGTATTCATGACCAACAAAATCAATACCTCATTTCACGTCTCATTCTATTTTGGGGCAATAATTTATACCTCTTACGTTTCAAATATGCAATAAATCTGGTATTCATTACAGAAACCTTGATTAGCTAAGTCCACACTTAGTTCTTGCAATTTCCCAGATTGTCAATAGCAATTTACCATTTTTGTATCAAATTGCGAAAACCCACCATCTCTAGGCAGTTGATGTAAACATTTATCTCGCGTGCGGCTTCTGGAGTAGGCTCAATATTCTGTTTTAGAATGGTGATTGAGGAGCTGTTTTTCGCGACATTTTTTCCCCGGCGTCACACGGAATTGATGCGTGAGGGGAGAAATTAGTCTTGCCACGGCATAGCTGATGTTACATTCTCCTCGGCTTTGCCGTGGTTTGGAGGCATTGTAGAGCGGGAGAATGGGAGAACCACAAATCAATTCCGGTGCAGGATGGTGTTATTCTTGCAAACTGCATTAAGGGGGAATAGGTATAGGGTAATAAAGGAAGACGGGGGAAAGATGGAAGAGGGAAAAAGTGAGGTTTTTTTTTGTGTGTGGGTTCTTGCCGTTTCAACCCAACTGCGGTGTTGTTTTTGTCGGTTTTGCAAGGCAATTGATATCCACAGTCGTCATGTGGGATCAGTAGGATGTAGTTCGGGAGGCTTTGAAATTGGAGCATCATTTTCTTCTTTTGTGTACAGAGGAATAAAGTAGATACTTTTTTCCTATATTTATTGCTGAGAAAAACAACCAAATTCCACATACCAAATGCCATTATTGCTACTCTCTCCCAATTCCATATCTACTTTAGATACTTATCTTGAACAAAATATATATATGTTTTTGTAGAGTTTATCATCTTTATTATTATCTTGCATATCAACAAAAGCAGTCAAATTGGTAGTTGATGAGATATGTATGAATATGATATTGATCTCTTTATAGACATTGTATACTTTTTTATCTTTCAATCTTTTATTATTTCCCGTTATTTGTGCAATGATGTGAAGGGAGCATCGGAAGAAAATGAAAACAGGAGAGTGAGACAGAGAGAGAATAGGGTGAGAAACTATGAGAGCGGAGGGAGAGCGGGAGGGAGAGGGAGGGAGAATGAGGTAGAGGGTGATAGAGAATGGGAGAGAGAGAGAGAGAGAGAGAGAGAGAGAGAGAGAGAGAGAGAGAGAGAGGGAGAGAGAGGGAGGGTAAAACATAAAATCAAATAATAGAGGAAAACCATCCCCATATCTGGGAGGAAATACAGAGGGGAAATCAATATCTAAAGATGGATCAATTTATCATCTGTCGAGATTGAATACAGAGCTTCTCCTGCTCTTTGACACGCTCTTCCAACTCCGATATCTTTCCTTGAAACAGATAGACATGGGATGGGAAAGAGAGAGAACGAGAGGGAGAGAGAGAGAGGGAGGAGAGAGAGACAAGAGAGAGAGAGAGAGAGAGAGAGAGAGAGGAGAGAGAGAGAGAGAGGGGGTGGGGAGAGAAAGACATACACACACAGACGCAGAGACAAGAGTTAGGCTACAATTGATAGTTTGATATCTTCCCTAGATCGCATCTTCCCTACAGTGGTGTATCTTACCCGACTGATCCACTTTGTGCACAGCTCATTGTAAATGCCTGATGGATGCATGTGATAAGAGCTTTAAATGTCTTGTAGGGGTGGGTGGAATGTTCCACATAACACTTCCACTGACATGTAGTTATGCATACTTGAGAGGGGATTTACTTGAAATCTACATGTGTGGAGTTTTGCCACTCCTTTGCCACTCAACATTCCATATGGTGATTGTACTTGTACTTGTAATGTACTGCTTAGCAATGTCAAAAACATGCAAACTATGCATGGAATTCTTTTCAAAGGAAGTTAACAACTGTAATGTTTGTGTGTGGTATTTAGCAAACATACTCTTCCTTTTAATTCAACATTTCTGACAGAGAAAGTGATGTTAGAAATCTTGTATGGCTGGAATACAAACATGTGGGATTGAACAATACTTCATTATCTCAGAAAGTGGAACAACGAGGAGGTTAATGATGTCGCCAATATTGACGGCATTTATGTATTTGAGAGCTCCTCAGATTATAGGTTAGTATTTTGAAAGGATATTTAATAAAAGCTTGTCCAAGTTGCCATGGTAATGCTCTGGAAACGACATTGTACGCATTCCCCTTGGAATTACATTGCATACCTAGATGTCAACACTCATACTGGGTATACTAGGTATACTGGGTAGGAATTGAAAATGACTTCATATTGGGAATTAATAGAGCAAGAAAAATGGAAGAATAGTGCTATCAGAAGAAGCTCATATTGTCTTGAAGCATAGATTGATTGAGTTCTGATGTCCACAGCCTTCTGGAATGGGAATATGTCTTTATGACGGAAGAGATGTCAGAAGTAATTTCAAATGATCGGTCTATTGCCAAACACCGGAATTGTTGAAAAAAGTGTGTAAAGGTTGGGTGTGTTATTGCATGCATGTTTTTGTGTAATGGTGTGTGTGTGTGTGTGTATGTGTGTATGAGTATGTATGTGTATATACGTGTCTATGTTTTTGTGTTGGTGTGAATGTTTATGTTTGTGTGTATGTATGTGTTTAGGCATAGGTTGGTGTGGTATGTGGACAGGATAACACAGGAAAATGAAAACAAAAAAAAAAGGAGTTAGATTTTGATAAGGAAGAGGAGAAAGGAAGGAAATAAAGACAGGAGCATGCATTATTTACAGTCAGAGAGAGAGAGAGAGAGAGAGGGGGGGGGGGAGAGAGAGAGAGAAAGAGAGACATATACAATGCGAGCATGAAATAGAGACCCATTTAGATTACAAAGGGTTTCCAAGGGGACTTAGTGGAGTTATAGCTCTGTAAAACGGAAGCAATTTTGTTGATTGTCTGCATGTCCCCCATAATTACTAAGCCTCCAGCGCTGCCCTAGTCACATTGTACAAGGATCTAGGATGCTATAAACCTTCAGCAGGGAAAGAAAATTAATAGGATATTGAATGAACGCTAACTAAAGTACCAGTACCAGTGCTAGCCTAGTCACATTGTACAAAGACCTAGGATGCTATAAACCTTCAGCAGGGAAAGAAAATTAAAAGGATACTGACTGAGCGCTAACTAAAGTACCAGTACCAGCACCAGCACCAGCACCAATCTAGTCACATTATACAAAGATCTAGGATGTTGTAAGCCTTCAGCAGGGGCAGAAAATTAATAGGATACTGAATGAGCACTAACTTAAAGTACCAGTACCAGCACCAGTCTAGTCACATTGTACAAGGATCTAGGATGCTGTAAACCTTCAGCAGGGGCAGAAAATTAATAGGATATTGAATGAGCGCTAACTAAAGTACCAGTACCAGCACCAGTCTTGTCACATTGTACAAGGATCTAGGATGCTATAAACCTTCAGCAGGGAAAGAAAATTAATAGGATACTAAATGAGCGCTAACTAAAGTACCAGTACCAGCACCAGTCTAGCCACATTGTACGAGGATCTAGGATGCTATAAACCTTTAGTAGGGGAAGAAAATTAATAGGATATTGAATGAGCACTAACTAAAGAACCAGTACCACCACCAGTCTAGTCACATTGTACAAGGATCTAGGATGCTATAAACCTTCAGCAGGGAGAGGAAATTAATAGGATACTGAATGAGCGCTATTTAAAGTACCAGTACCAGCACCAATCTAGTCATATTGTACAAGGATCTAGGATGCTATAAACCTTCAGCAGGGAAAGAAAATTAATAGGATACTAAATGAGTGCTAACTAAAGTACCAGTACCAGCACCAGTATGGTCACATTATGCAAGGATCTAGGATGCTATAAACCTTCAGCAGGGAAAGAAAATTAATAGGATACTAAATGGGCGCTAACTAAAGTACCAGTTCCAGCACCAGCACCAGCACCAGCACCAATCTAGTCACATTATACAAAGATCTAGGATGTTGTAAGCCTTCAGCAGGGGCAGAAAATTAATAGGATACTGAATGAGCGCTAACTAAAGTACCAGCACCAGCACCAGTATGGTCACATTATGCAAGGATCTAGGATGCTATAAACCTTCAGCAGGGAGAGGAAATTAATAGGATATTGAATGAGCACTAACTAAAGAACCAGTACCAGCACCAGTCTAGTCACATTGTACAAGGATCTAGGATGCTATAAACCTTCAGCAGGGGAAGAAAATTAATAGGATACTGAATGAGTGCTAACTAAAGTACCAGTACCAGCACCAGCACCAGTATGGTCACATTATGCAAGGATCTAGGATGCTATAAACCTTCAGCAGGGAAAGAAAATTAATAGGATACTAAATGAGCACTAACTTAAGTACCAGTACCAGCACCAGTATAGTCACATTGTACAAGGATCTAGGATGCTATAAACCTTCAGCAGGGAAAGAAAATTAATACGATACCGAATGAACGCTAACTAAAGTACCAGTACCAGCACCAGCACCAGTATGGTCACATTATGCAAGGATCTAGGATGCTATAAACCTTCAGCAGGGAAAGAAAATTAATAGGATACTAAATGGGCGCTAACTAAAGTACCAGTACCAGTGCCAGCTTAGTCACATTGTACAAGGATCTAGGATGCTATAAACCGTAAGTAGGGGCACAAAATGAATAGAATACAGAATAAGCCTTAACCCAGTACTAGTCCTAGATAGGAATCTCACCAGAATTGGGTTTGCATAATGGGATGTTGTGTGATATTTTTGTATATGGCATGTTACAAGAGTTTACATCATGAGATATTATTTTGCCAGAACATGTGCAGCATGTCTGGCATTGACTCAAGTTACTAGTACTAGAACTAGGATTGGGACTAACTTATCATTGTATCAGTTTAATTATCATGTACATGTAGAAGGAAAAGTGTCAGTGATACATAATCCAGCCACCCCACCAAGATTGCCTTTGCGCTCAGTTAAAAAACCTTCCTAAGCCTAAGAAGTTGCTAAAGTGCATTGAGCCATATACATTTAGAGTAAATGTATATGGCTCCAAATGAAACAGATAAAAGGTCCCTGGATACTGCATCCTTGAATTCAGAACTGTATTTCATCTGATATGAAAGGGGATATTTTATTGACCAGGATTTTGAGTAATTCTATAAGCGGGGATAATCTTTTATTTTCCCCAAAGTGAGCTCGGATTGAGAAGATGATCCACGCACAAAATGTCAATGTCCATTCTTGGCGTGTCCCGAGGGTATAGACGTTTTCATGTGGGGAAGAGAAATGTGTTGTTCTGGAACTTAATTCTGGCACCACGCTTCTGAATCTGAGCCTTTGCTGTGCACAAGATAATAGACTGGTGTTATCAATGCAGGAAGTCAGTATACATGTATGTGGTTACACTATTGTCTCTAGAGATAGACACTTAGAAGGTAGAGAATATAGAAAGAGTTAGGCAGAGAGAGAGAGAGAGGCAGAGAGAGAGAGAGAGAGAGAGAGAGAGAGAGAGAGAGTGAGAGAGAGAGAGAGAGAGAGAGAGAGAGTCAGGTAGACAGACAGAGAGACAGCGAGAGACATAGAGACAGAGACAGAGAGAGAGAAAAAGAGAATAAGGTAGGCAGAGAAAGAGGGAAGGTGGGGGAGTGGAGAGAGAGGGCAGAGAAAGGAAGAGAGAGAGAGAGAGAGAGAGAGGGTGGTGGGGGTGGTGAGAGAAACAGACAGAAAGTCAGAAAAAAGAGAGACAAAAACAGGAAGAAATGGGTCATTAGTGGTTTTAATATAAGATTACATTTTATCGATATTCTGAGATATGCCTGTAGGCCTTGCATTGTGTGTTGAGTGATATGTTTTCAAATCTTCCCCAAAATATGAAATCAATAGATTGTGGTATCTATTCGAGGGGAAGCGCTTATCTGTTTTTCTCCATTTCACCTGGACCAGAACTCTGTGAACAATAAAAAGGATGTGGCAAAACTTCTAGCCACAAATTTCGTTCCAAATAAAGCGTTGTTTTTATCATGTTCTTGTACAACAATGACTTCTTTTTGTTATGTTTTTTCAGTACCAATGACCTTTACTTATTAATAAATATTGGAAGGCATGAAGTCAAGTTTTGTGAAGTGAACTTTGGCTAGGTAGTATTTCAGGAGCTTGAAACAGTATCTGGGAAATGTTGGAAGTGGAGCAATGGAATAAAAGCAACAAATAATGGTTTCATTTTTTTATCAATCTAAGAAAATCAGGGAAATAAACGTATGCATGTAAGATGTGTTTAGGAGATCTTAAGTCCAAAGTGAAGAAGAATAACAAGTATGATGAGACTAGAAGAGAGTTAGTGAGAGATACACTTTACATTAGTGAATGACCAGAATGTGTATAAAGAAAGTCATATTTGATTGCAATGCCATCACAAACACCTATATAAAGCATGCATTAGTGTTATGAATGTAGCCCTATAGATGCAAACTCCTTGGAGGAAACCCTGGAAAGTGTATACAGTAACAAGAATAAAGAGTGAAATAAAGGAAACATGTGGAAGTAGAGGTGTATATTGTATAACGTTTTTACTGTGCAATGTGTTATAGATGTGTGAGTTCCAACTCCTTTGTGGGGAGGATGTGAAAACAACAAGGAAAGAACCGAAAGAAAGGCTCATGCAGAGAAGAAGAGGTGTGCGCCCATGTTTCCTTGTTAAAGTGCAGGCAAGCAACCAGGTAGTCCTGTAGATGTTGATTCTGCTGGTGTCTTGGCGTAAATGTCACGCCATATTGTGTTTGCGACCCCCTGGCTGCGTGTGACCGCTCAGCTGAGCGGTAACCGGCACTGCCAATCTCCCCTCTCTCTCTCTCTGTCTCTCTCTCCTTCTCCCTACCTGTCTCCCTCTCACAGGAACGTGAGGGAGTAGGCAAGGGAGGATGGAGAGTGGTGGAAAAGAGTGACAGTAACATGTTGGTTTGATATTTGTTTTTAGGCGCATCCCTTAAGCATGGAGGTTTTGCTTTGTTTATATGAGGAGGAGTAGAGACTCGAGAGGGAGAGAGATGGAGGAGGAGGACGAGGAGAAGGAGGGGGAGGAGGAAATTAGTTACAGTAACATGTTAGCATGGTGGAGGGAAGGGGGCAGATCTGAAGGAGGAGAAAGAGGGATAGAGCAAGAGGAGGAGGGATAAAAATAACTTGGTTGATCTCACTGAAAAAGGGAAATTAAAACAAGTGCAGAAAAGTATGAAGGGGGGGGGGGATGAGAAGGAAGAGAGCAAATGTAACATCAATGTGAAGGAAAGAAGGGGATAAAAAGGAGAGGAATGAGGTTGGAGAGGTAGGAGAAAGTCACTGATCTGTAATATGACGGACAGGGGATTTCAAAGGAGGGACAAAGGGAATGAGGATTGGGAAATCAGTTACAATAACATGTGCATGTGGTATTTGCGCCCCAATCCCCTTTGAGTGTGAAACTTTCTGAGAAAAAAAAAGCATGTAGAAAGAGCAAGAGGGATTGTGGGAGTGGGAAGGGAAGATGAACTTTATGGTAACATGTTGCTTTCGTGAAAAGAAAAGGAGAAAAGAAAAGAGGGAGGGGAAGGAAAGATGTACTGTGCAGTGACATATTGCGTTGATGGAAAGAAGAGGGGGAAAGAAAAGGGGGAGGGGGAAATATGAACTTTAGGGTAACATGTTGCTTTGATTGACAGAAGAGGGTGGAAAGAAGAGTTTGGGAGGAAAGAAGAAGATTTTATGGTCACATGTTGCTACACAACGTTCATGTGACATGCTCAGGTGCCTGAGGGTGGAAAGCCTTTCATATTATTTTTGCTGACACCTTGGTGGCATCTTGGAATGAGGGGATAGAGAGAGCAGGGGAAAGCAGCTGTTGGAGAGACAAACAGTCACATCTCTCTCTTGTCTTGACCCTCTTTCTCTTTCTATTTCTTGCGAGTAGATGTCTGTGTTGCTGTCAGTGTATGTGTGCACATGTCTGTCTGTGTGTCTAGCAATCTGTCTATCCATCTATATACCTCCATCTGTATGTGTAGGAATGCATCTAGGTTTATCTATCTACATTTATTCATCTATCTATCAAGCTATCTATCTATCTATACAGTATATCTGTCAATCTATCAATTATCTGCATATTTATTTATCTATCTATCTATCTATCTATCTATCTATCTATCTATCTATATATCTATCTATCCATCTTTCTATCTATCTATTTACCTACCTAACTACCTACCTTCCTATGTATTTATCTATCTATCTATCTATCTATCTACCTATCTATCTTTCTTTCTTTCTATCTATGAAGCTATCAATCTATCAGTATTTCTAATGCATCTATCTTCATATTTCATAGTCATTCCTTTTTTCCCAATCTCAATCTCAGAGAAGGGAAGGGGAGGGACAGGGAGAAGATCGGAAAGAGCCACAGAAACATGTTTGGTATGTCGTTCATAGACCCCTGTAGGTGTGAACCTTTCATATTTAGCTCCCGCGTACGTTTGCTGTCACCACGGCGACACACAAGGCATGCAGGGGCAACTGTTGGCTTTGCACCTCGTTAACTCGCTTAGTCCCATAGGCAAGAAACTGTGTTGGTAATGACGCTGGGGCTGTCACTTCTTGGCACTGAAAGGACTAAAGGGAATGAATTGCTCATGACTTTCATTTTCAGGATTCACGGGGTCATTCAGGTGCATTGTGGGAATAATCAAGTTTGTCTGGGAAAGGCCACATCTTAAGATTGCGGGTAGTGTTTGTAGAGAAAGATGACTTTAGCGTCATAAATATGATTGTCTGTTTTGGAGTGAGTTGATATCTATTTGTTTCAAAATGCTGATTCTAGAAAAAAAAAAAACATAAACACACCCGTATTGAAACTCAGGTTAAGTATTGAGATAACCGATGAATCTGTGCTGATAATGATGTCAAGTTTTACATTTTGCCAGTGAGTTTATAGAAGAAATCCCAAACTAAAAGAATGTCTCTCCGTCTCATATTGCAATGTGAGGAATCCCTTGAAAGGAATGTAGGTAATAGTTCTGTGTCTACTTAATCTCACCACATTACTAAACTTGGCGACAGATGGATAGCGTAATAACCAACTAACCCCCTACCAATTTTGCCCTTTCCATTTATAAATGGCCTATTTTATTGCACTGAGGCACTACCAGGGAAGGTTAGTATGGGAAGCCACAATGCACCCTCACCTAAATAAATGCCCTCTTACAAGACATTTTGCTCCCCACATATGCACCCTCACCCCCCCCCCCCCCCATTAAAGGGATAGTTCACCCTGAAGTTAAGTTGATTTTGTTAAAAGTAGAATTAGGAAACAAACATCAATGAAGGTTTGAGGAAAACCTGTCAAGGATGGGAATGTTATGATTGTTTCCATTTTTGATTTTGTGAAATTGTCCCATTTTTTAATCCTTTTATTCAAATATATAGATATATAGAGCACAAGGTAACACAATAAATTGGGGTATCTTACTTAGCACAAGAAGGGGTCATCAGTCACGCGTAAAGTCATTCTTAGCTTGAGAATAGCTTGGTGAAACCCCTTCCTAACCTGAGACAGCCTCATCAGAATCCCCATCCCCTAAGTACGCCATCTCAAATAATGAGAACAATCTGCATATTCTCCCCAAATGAGACAGGATTTGCTTCTTCATTTGGATAATTTTGGAGTTGAATGCTCTCTTACAACAAGTATGTGATTGAGTGATTGTCTGATGATAATTGTGCATCAACACACATGCATATCACCCACAGACAAACACACAAACACATTTATGTGTACTAATGGAAGAAGTCTGATGACAATTATGCATATTGCTCACAGACAAACAGACACATTCATGTATATTCACTCACAGATGCACTTTCAGTTGTCGCCAGGTCAGGTTTCCCTGAATACTACGGGGGTATTCACTGTATATTCGATGCATTCCAGAGGGACCCTCTAATTAATTAGCTTGTCTCTGCATGTTCTTTGCTTTCCTGTTGTAAGTAATATCATCAGTACCCAACCCCCAGATCTGGCTTCCCGATTTTCATTTCTTTCTCACCGTTTGTTCCCGTAGTATTTCTCAGCTAATGATAAGTTTGTCTCCTTGTTCTCCAGAGTTCACCCATCTGTCGTCCTATTTTCTAACTATATGTCATCTTCATTTGGTTATTGTATTTCTTGGGGCATCGCTTAGTCCTTGTCATTATGACACTGTTCCACATCTTTACTAACTGCACAATTTGAACTGTATACATTTTGTATCTCTACTCATCTCACTTCTCACTTTTCCCCGGTATTTCCAGTCCCCTCTCTCTTTCTCTCTCTCTCTCTTTCTGCTTATTTTCTCCATTACTCTCTTCATAACTTTCCTTTCCCTCCTCTTCATTGTCTCCTCTCTTTGCTCTTGCTCCCCCATGCCACCCAACACATGCCCCCAACACACACACACACACACACACACACACACACACACACACACACACACACACACACACACACACACCCTGCCTACCTCCCCATCCTCCCCATCCTCCCCCTCCTCCATATTCTCCCCCTTCTCTGCCCTCTCCTTCAATTTAACCTATCTTTCTCCTCTTTCACTCCTCTTTCTGCATACTTCTTTTCTCCCATCTTTCATCTTCCTTCTCAATGCCTCTCTCCACATTTCATCTTACCCACCATGTCCCACTACTCACTTTCCTCCTCCTCCTCCTCCTCCCCCCCCCTCCTCCTCCTTTTACCTCTCCATTATTTCAACCCTTCTCATACTTTCTCTCTGTATACATGTACTGTATTTCTCCCTTTCCTATTTCTCTCTCTCCACATTTTCTCCTCTCTCCATGCACTTCTCTTTTCACTAATTTCTCTGCTCCTCTCTCCCATCCTTTCCATCATTTTTACCTTTCTTGTGCTTTCTTCCTGTGTACCTGTGTTTCTCCCTTTATCCTTCCTTATTTCACTTGTTCATTTTTTGTCAACTCTCCCTTTCTATCTATCCTCCTCTCTCCACCCCCACCCATCTTTTCAATCCTTTTTTTCGCTCCTATCTCCACCCTCCCCACTTTTCCTCTTCTACCACCCCATCGCTTCTGGGAGCCGGAATTGACTGAGCAAATCCTCGACTGTCAAGCTAAGGAATTGGATCAATTTAGGCCTTGCTTGTCTGGGCGGAGGGAAGGGCAGAATGGAGGGTCTTGAACTTGGGTCTAGTAGTCCTCGGGGACCAGCCTCTCTGTCTGCAAACCCCATTCATTCATTTGGCTTTGTGACTCACAACTTAGCAGACTGGATGTCCATTTGCTCAAGCTAGGAAGTCACCCCTGGCTGTTTGTTGATCAACTCCTCTTACGCATCTCTGTTGACAAGTATATCAAGTTTTACTGTTTAAGGTGCTTAATTGCTCTCGTTTGACCACTTGTGTGAAACGTTTGTGTGGAATGATGTAGATTTTATTAATGAAATTCACAATATATCAGATAATATAGGTGGATCATGCTGTTTATATTTCTAGTTTCATTTGGAATCTAAATAAAACAATAAGGCTGGCAATCAGATGCAGGTTTGATCTATTTATGAAGTCCCTCCTAAGAGGGTTAACCTGCGATTGAAACCAATTGTTACTCTGGAACAGGATTGGACTTGTGATCAAGTCAGATCCAAAGAGGGTTAATCTGCAATTGATATCAATTGTAACATTCTATAGAAGATTGGACTTGCGATCAAGTCAGATCATAAGAGGGTTAATCTGCAATTGAGATCAATTGTAACACTGTATAGAGGATTGGACTTGCGATCAAGTCAGATCCGTCCTAACTCTTTATGAGATAGGGCCCAGATTTGCCCTCTCGCAGTCATAAACCCCGTTCATATACACCCCCTATCCGCGAAAAAGGCGCAACATTTGCGGCAATTTGGCGGGATGCAATACCGATAGCTGCGTTTATGAATGGGAATCGCTCAAATAATGCGGTGTTTGCTTCCTCCTTTTTTGCGCTTATTTTGCGGCTTTTTCGCGGATCGAGACCTAGTAATAATACCTCAATCTTGCGGTAAGCGAGTCTTATAAATTGCGTCTGCAAAATAGGCGTAAATGTTGCACCTTTTGCATCGCGCCCTGGCATGTGGGTCGCTAATCCTACTGCTCGTATGGCTGAGCGGAGCATGTCACCATTGATTTGGAGAGTCCAGCTGTCCAAAACACTGCAACATTACGGCTTTTGTGGGTGTATATGAATGATGCTTTTGCGGCTCGCTGGAAAATTGCTTACCGATGTGCATTGGTAATAATAGCGGTACTATACCCAACACATGGAGGCAGTAGGCAGGTAGGATTGAAACATGAACTAGGCCATCTGATTGGTTTGGTAGAGGACAGCCCCATTGTCAAGCCATTAATTAGATCACCTCCTACAGCTGCTAAAGCCATGCATACCAGCAAACAGGGGGCCTAGTAGGGCAGGCCAAGGAAATGAGGTATTACCCCTCGACACCACCTCAAAAGGTCAAGTCATGTGCAGAAGAATGTGTTTGGAGGACAGAGAGAAAGAGAGGGGGGATGTGCGCTTGTTGAAATTGCCAGCATTTATCTTCGATCTGCTTTTGATCTGAATCACTATTTACCGATGGCCAACTAAAAATTGTCAATTTGGACATTTAAGACAGGGATGTGGGAAGGGGGGGGGGGGAGGGTTGAGAAGAAGGAGAAAAGAAAGGGGGAGATTGGGGAAGGAGGCGGAGGAGAATATAGATGGAAGTAAATACTGCGTTATGAAAATATGAAGAACTGCACCGGAATCTAAAAAATGATTGTAGAGAATTTTAAGAAAGAAGGTTGTAGAAAAAAAATTAATGATTGAAATGGAGGAAACACAACAGAGGTGAAGAAAAAGAATAAAAAGAGAAATAAGGTGAAGAAGAGAGGAAAGAGGAAAATAATTGGAGCATGTTGTGTGAAGAACGCTGTATTTATGCATTTTATCATTCTAGTCCAAAGTGCTGAAAAACATATTTGCTATCATGGTTAGATGTGAATACCTTCAAATATTAGATGATGTTGTTTTTCGCAGAAACGCATCAATGTTATATTCAAAAAGGTGGATGCATTCTCTTATAATGATGCTGGAACCCATAAACCTGCTGAGGTACCAACCACAGGTCAAGATCTTGGCAGTTTTCTTAGACTCTGACTCAAATAGTATCTCTGGCAGACATCCTCTCTGCCGTTCACCGGGCCAGTAACATCTGTTGCCAATTTGAGCGATGGGATCAGTGTTAGACACCGCCATACGTAATGGCTGGTCCAATTAAGATTGAGCTAGATAGAATGGTGTACCTTCTTCATCAAGTGAAAGCCCTTATCGTGCCTGTGTTCTATTCCTGGCAGCCTTTGATATATGTTTCCGGTCTGATTGATTAGTGAATTGATTCACTTCAGTGTGAAGTTGGTCGTAGAATGGTGGAAGTGATGGTGTTTCAGACAAAGTCTGTTTCTGTTTGAAAAGTCAGCCCACTGTAGTCTTTGTTCCAGGCTGAGGACTGTTTCTTTCCTTCTCCTTGTTAGCCAGACCAGGGAATCAGGAAAAAGAAAAGCATGTAGACTTTTTCGTTATTATTATATGTGACTACTAGAAACAGACCATACTCCAATTTGCTTTCTCCATACACTGCAATCACAACTACGGCTGGACACACAGACTAGCCAGACCTGTCTGCCAGACCTGGGAAAAAGGAAGAAGGAAAAGTATGTAGTCTATGTATCCAAACTTACATGTTAGTGCAGTCTATGATTAATATATATATAAATATATATATTCCACAGCCTACAACCTACATTTGTATGCTACCTGCTACTACACTGCAATCACAACTGAAGCTAGACATACATGTACACTAGCAGTCCTTCAATGTCCCACAGCTAATAAGTTTCCAGACTTACTATTGCAGTGTGAGATTACTAAGAAACAGTCCACTGACTACATCCTTTGCTGCTTTCCACTGCGATGCAATCACAATTTGGGCTGGACATTATAGACTAGTAATTCATCTCCATCCCAATCTACCACACATTGGAAGAAAGAAAAAGAACATGGTTTAAATATCCAGACTTACATTGTTATTGCAGTGGCGTGTGAGCACTGAGAAACAGTCTATACCTTTGAAGTTATCAATCTTTTTAGATTTTCACCTACTATATCTACTCTTGCAATTTCAGCTAAGTGCATGCAGACTTTGTATCAGTGGGAGAGAAGAGATACCCTGCATTGGGAACAGGTGTCAAGTGATAATACATTCAGAATACAGTAGAAACTTGGTAGAAGGGGATATCGTGAAGCACCTTGTACTTTTAAACAAGAGAAGCATTAACTCTTTACAAGCCTGGTGTGTATTTTTTTTCCATTATTGCACACAGTTTCCACACAGAATATCTGGCACACATAGGATTAAGAGAGCCTTGTGGCTGAGATGTCGGTAGGAGGAAAGCGTTTTCTTATCATCACAAGCAAAGCCCAATCTCAATTTTATTTTAGGATAACAACTTTTATGAATCTCCCACTACACCCACAGTGGCCAGTGGCATTTGTTGGTAAAGCATTATTGGTATTATGCATTGCATGTTTTCTTGAACCTGAGTACATGTGTACCAAGATGGTGCATATTGTGAACAGTCCATGGAACATACCGGTTATCTCTTTCATGTTGTTTGCCTGAATCGGACCATACACCAGTGGCGATATATATTTTATTAACCTATATCGTAACCCATATCTCTCCATCCATTCCATCCATCCACCCATCCCAACAGATAAATCCCCTGCAGAATTAGAGCAACAGATTATCGCATCTCCATCAAAACACAAAATGCCACAACCTTTTCATTTCTCCACGACCAAACGACCTCAGCAGGTGCGAATCCAGCGAAACACCCGAGTCTGTCCCATCGGCTCGATGCGCAGGGGGCAATCTTACCGCAGACTCGCTTCACCGAATATCTGTTTTGTCGCCATCTGATTTGATCCGTCCTCTTGATCTTAAATCTTATGTTCAGGATTCTCCCCACCCCCCTCCCCTTCGGCCATCGAAATTCGAGGCCTGTGAAATCTCAGGCTGTCGGACGAGAGATATGATATGCGGCGCTTTGCGATATCTGTGGCAATTAAGGCGGGCAGAGGATGATGGGAGAATGTAAATTGCAGATGGTTGGTTTCAGCAATCTTCTGTTTTTTCCCGGTCGTGAATTGGGTTAGCTTGGGACTCGAGTGAGTGGGAGGGAGTGTGTGGCGTTATTGGAAAAATGTGACTGGCTAGGGTGGCTCCAAATTGGGGAGACATTTGGAAAACGTTTGACCATGGTTTAGTTCAAATTTACATATTTGGTGGTGTCAATTTAGGTATTGGAATTCAAAGTCATTGAATGGAGTGGGTTGTTATTGTTTCTCTGTTTGTTCTTGTGATAATGTTTTTTTTTTCAAAAACAGTGAAAGTAAAATGGCTTTTATCAAATGGCAAAGTATTTTTATCAGTATATTTTAAGTTCAAAATATCTATTACATTTTTATATACAATACTACAGATGTATATATCGTGCATATAGTTATACATCTGTTATGGGGTAATGATTATTTTCATGATAACCCATCCCAAATGACAAAAGTTTACCCAATGATCTTAAGTATTACATCATGCACACACTAATTCCCTATAAATGCGCTTGTAGCTGGTTAAGGTATTTTTAGCCTTTAAAGGGAATATACTGTATTGGGATGACAAAAAACCGTGAGCAGTCTTCTTACCAATGGTCTTAACTTCATGTATTGTCCATTTTTGAAGCTTGCTGAATGTTCATTGCCCTCAAATGATCCACATTTGGAGAAATTAGTGATTAAATCACAAATCTTCAACATGTTCGGGCCGAACATATCGAGAATTTATGACTAAATCACTAATTTCTCCAAATGTGGATCATTTGAGAGCAAATAACTTTCAGCAAGCTTCTAAAATAGACAATACAATAATTTAAGACCATTGGTAAGACGATTACTCAAAATCACCTGTTTTGAGGTTTTTTGTCTTCCCAGTACAGTATGTTCCCTTTAAACAAATTGCTGAGCCCTCACTTTGAATTCAAACTGCAGTGAAGAGTGAAATCTGCAGAGCAGCTCATTATGAACGGTCAATTTATCGCAAAAGTGGATCTTGGATTCCTGTCACCCACTGCATGAGAGAGAGAGAGAGAGATTGACGGTCAGTGCGAGCTATCACGTCCAGAATCCGACTTGACCGTGAGGCTGCCTTCAGTGGCCGAAGCGGTCGTGCGCGAGGGAGATTGAATTAAGCCTGTTTAAGTGTGAATCTCGATCGCATTAAAGGCTCTGTCTGGCTTTGATCGACCGCTCCTTGGAAGTAAAAACAGTTCCGGGTGTTGAGAGCTGAGGATGGGATTGGAATCGTTTAAGAGATGAAGAGCAAGCATGGAATGCCTTGTGCAGTGAATGAGAGGAGGGATTCACTTTCTCAGTGTCAGAAAATCTGCTGTTCTATAGGATTTGTGCGTGTTACTCAGTGCAAGAATGCCTCAATAGTGCCATTCTCATTGGGCTTAAAAAATCGAGAAGTAAGAAAAGGACCACTCAGTTTTTGGTACGGTTGCTTGGCAACTTTCACCCTAACTTCACAGTTTTTCACCCTGACTTTACAATTTTTCTAACTTTGCGATTTTTTTAAGCCCAATGAGAATGGCACTATTGGCAGATGAAGACCTAAAGGTGGTTTATGCTTTTAGCAGGCCTAAACAAATTGTGTAAATAGCAAAGTATAAATACTGTCTCATTGTTCTTATGAATGTGATTGTGATTGTAACTCAATTTTGTATGTGCAAAATACAACACAAAAACAATTTAGACCCTTTCCACTACAAGACCGTCCCGTAAAACCCAGCAGCAATTACCATGCAAATCACATTGAAGGAGAAGATCTGTAAACATTCACACAGAATTTCTTCCTAAGCAGATTTTTTTTAAAAAAAAAAGAAAAGATAATTGTATCAGAAATGTAAGTGTTAGCCAACTTGATTGTATCAAACCTCTTACATACTCCTTGTAGATATTCTCTACTGAGTTTCTAATGATGTATCAACTGCACAGGTAAAATAATGCATATCTTTTTGATAAAATCAAGAGTTTAAAAAAATAGTACACAACATATGGGAGAACACCTCGCACCTGACTTCACAAAATCAAAACTTCAAACAATCATTACTTTCTTGTCATTTGAAGGATTTTCATCAAACCTGCACTTAAACGTTTCTTTCATGCGTCTGTTTTGAGTAAAGCCAACTTAATTCCAGGGTGAGCCGTCCCTTTAACACAAGGCTACCCAACTCTTGTATGTGTACATGATGGGACTCTCTAAGTGATAGATAGCATTTATCAGGGACCGGAAGCCAGATGGAATTTAATGAAATAATCAAACAAATCTGGTAGGCTGGAAATGCGGCATAGAAATTCCACAGATGGATTTCTCATTTACATGGCGTAACACAAGTTCACTAACTAGGGAGTAACGAGGGAGACAGACATCCCCATTCACGAATTATCCAGCTCTATTCGGCCGAGTTAGTGCTTGATTGGAACACCAGATCACAATAGTCCCACATGCTGCAATTGGGGTAATGTGCCTACAATGGGTGCCAATTAAAGGGCTGATTAGTTATTGTCTAAGCCGTCAGCACCAATTTGGCGTTTTATGAGTCAGAATGTATGAAGTATGTAATGGAAATGATGTGGAAATTATAGACTTATGTCCAAATTCCATTTTTGTGAAGGATGATTTATGTGTTTCTCAGTTAACTTCCAGATTGGGGAAACATTTAAATTGGTCATTTGCTGCCCTATCTATCTGGTTTTCTGTGTAATTTGTATATCTTGATAATTCTTCTCAATAGCCAATCAGATATTGTGTTTACCTCACTTCTCTTAAGATTCATTTTTATCTTCCTTTTATTAACCATGCTATAATGTGACACAATGTTGTACATTTATCTCCCTAAATCTTTAAATCTATTGATCAACATCTGGCAGATTTATTTCTTCTATATCCCACGTTGTTAATCTCTGCATCTCTTTCTTTCCTCTGTTTCTCTGTGTATTATCTCCAGTTCACTTTATCTATCCAACTATATATCTATCAACTTGTGTATCCATACACGCATTCATCCATCCATTCCTCCGTCCATCCATCCATTCATCTATCTATCCATCCAGTTATCTCTCCTTCCATCCCGCTTCCCACCATCCATCCATCCATCCATCCAGCCAGCCAGCCAGCCAGCCAGCCAGCCAGCCAGCCATCCATCCATTCATCCATCCATCCATCCATCCATCCATCCATCCATCCATCCATCCATCCATCCATCCATCCATCCATCCACCCACCCACCCACCCATCCATCTACCCATCCACCCACCCATCCATCCACCCATCCATCCACCCATCCACCGATCCACCCATCCTTCTACCATCTCTCCGTCTATGATCTGAATATCAATGTAGAATAATTATGCAGCTTTGAGCAATAAAACCTTCCTTACAGCCCTCTTGGCAAAATCCCTAAAAAGCAGGATAAATACATGCAATTCTAAACCCCCAATCTCCCAGATTGATAATGTATTCTCCAAAATAAAGATGAAAGAGGAAAAGAGTAGAATAACATCCCTGGAGGTGTCGAATGTAGCATGGCTCGAGAGCGAAGTTCATTTTGGAATGAGGCTTACGTTTCCCCCGTCTAATCCTACGGGAGCCAATACGTGTCCAAAACGACCCTAGAGCAAGCCCCCGAAACTAACTAAAAGTTCACGACAAACACAAATATATCAACCCCCGAAACTGCAATATCACTTGTATTCATAAGCTGGGTAATAATGGAGCGTCTTACATTCTAGGCGAAGATATCCTTCCGGCGGGGCGATTATTTGCCTCCGCCGGTTTCGCTTTATGAATAATTCTGCAACACTTCTATACCACTGCCGGGCACCGACTGATTTGCGCGCGACTTTAGCAGCCAGAAATTGAAATCTCGTTGGAGAGACGTTTGTCTTTTTCTTTCACGCCATTGGCTCCTAGTCCCTCCTGTTCGTTCAGCTTTGCCGGTTAATAAGGCGCTTCGTGTCGATATTTTGCATTTTTTTTATGTTATCAAAGCAGAATATATCAATAAACTGGAGTTCCCAAGCGCCTCGTGTGTTTTCTTCAACGATTCTGCCTTCGAAAGATGTAACCTTGACGCGACTTGGCCCATCTTTCTCTCCCTCATGACTTGTAAATTCTTACCAATAATGATCACTTTGCGAAATGGAGAGCTAATTTTACTCCCACTAATATCACAAGAGAGATTATTTATGCTCCTGTGTGACTTCCAGAAGTATTGATATCTTCCAATTTCATCTGAATCACAAAACTTGCAAGGTTTAGTGACAGTCTGTTCCATAAATAGTCAAATTAATAACACATTACACAGCGTTTCATCGATACGAGGTGTTTGAATCTCAACAAACTTTTATTATGACAATTGTAGCAAGTATCTACATCATGTTGTTCAAAAGAAATTTGATGGTTACATGCGTATGATTTTTATTTGAGATAAACCATTGACTTCTAACTCAACTGATAATTTACTCTGTTGCTATTATATGATATTTACCATTTTGTTAAGCATATTCTGCCATTTCAAAGTACATATTAAAAATTGGAAGGAAAATAAATGATAGTATCCTCGCAAATTTGACTATTTATTACATTTCATCAGAAAAGGATCAACTTGCCCTTACTGATTTTGGCAATTATTAATTGAAAAGAGTACGGTGTGACTGCATCTCTCGGAATCTGTCAACGATTTATCACCGTGCCAACGCTCTCTATTTTCAATTTCACACTAGGCTGGTGATGGTGGCTTGTCAGTTATAAATATGAAATGAGGTCAATGGAGGGAAGGAAGGGGATTATTTAGGATGGAGAGGGGAGGGGGGGGGGGCAAGGGGAGAGATATGGAGGAGATTAGCTGATTTGGGTAAGTGGGGGGGGGGGATTGATCGAAGTGAACTAATCTAAGTCACTAAGGGACAATTCAAGGCTGATTATACATTGATTGGGTGAGGAGTACCTGTGGGTCTCAATGTAGGAAAGATTTAGTGATAGTACATGTATATGAACATGAAAACAGTCGGTTGATAAATGTTTGTGTATTTTCCTCTTGAGTGAATAGTCCATCATCCATTTGGGGTACATAAATCGTATAGAGCAGCATGTTGCATGATGTATAAAAACCTTAATATATCAACCTTTCAGAGCCAAAAGGGCTTTAAAGATGTGCACTGTTCGAAATCTGTGGCATTAGCATCCTTCTGGTTCTCAATGTGCTCATTATTAATGTCATTCTGCCTCTTAACAGATGATACATTAATAGCTGATTCAAGCTGTAATTCTACAAAACTTGATATGCTACAAAACAGGACTTAACCATAGCACGTGCAATACGTTTTATACGTTAGGAATTTCCTTTCATCGTCTCCTTCCTCAATCTGTTATTTTCCAATCTGCAATGTACTTTATTCTGTACCTGTTTGGGTCTGTCAAGCTTTGTCAATAGCCCGAGCTCATCATGTGCGCCTTGCAGAGAAAACAAGGGGGAGAGAATGTGGCAGGCATTGAGTGATGGGCTCTTTCTCATTTTGATAGCTTCTTGACTGCACCCACTGGACTTCTTTTTATAGAGGTACATTCTCACTGTTACGCACACTATGCGGTGCTTGCACCACATCCGATTGTGTGCTACCCACTACTCAACCACGTACCATGTACTCAACCAGGCATGGAAGTAATATTGATTGTTTTTGCCTTAGAGGGACCATAATTCCAGGGTTCATTACCATTCGCTAATAATGATCTTTAACATTCAACCCTTTTGCACCACCATTCAATCATTTTCTGGTTAACACCCTGGGTTCTGCTGATGCCTTCTGTCTGAGCAATGATTTTATTACACATCTTGTGAGAAATCTGTAGGTTTCTCATTGTTTGTATGGACCTGTGACTCATTGATGAAATGTTAATTTATCTCCTTCTTTATCACATTGCTTATGAATTTGTATGCACAGTAGCATATTAACCACTGATATCATTTGATTATACCGTGTTGTGAAAACATGGAAAGTTTGAATGATCAGACAGATTCTGTATATAAATTAGATGCAGATGTAGGCTATACAGTTACAGTAGGCTCTTAAACACAAGTATCATTCTAGAGAACATTGAAACGTACAGTATTTAGATGACTTTTATTGAATCAGATGGAAATGGAACCAAAGTGGGTCGTTAGTGAGTGAGTGAGTGAGTGAACTTGAGCTTCTGGAGCCAGGGGTAGCAAGAAATGATGCAGGAATGGTAAGAGGGAGAGAGAAAGAGAGAGAGGGGGGGGGGAAGGTAAAGATAGAGAGGGAGAAAAAAAAGAGAGGGAGAGAGAGAAAGAGAGAGATGGGGAGAGAGAGAGAGAGAGAGAGAGAGAGAGAGAGAGGGACAGGCAAACAGAAAAACAGGGAGAGAGACAGAGAAGAGAAAGAGAGAGAGAAAGAGAGAGAGAGAGAGGGGGGGGGGAGAGAGAGAGAGAGAGAGAGAGAGAGAGAGAGAAAGAGAGAGAGACAGGCAGACAGGCAGACAGACAGACATCTAGACAGAGACAGACATCCAGACAGAATCAAGAGCTGGTGATGATCTAGAATATATTGCACAAACTTGTATCATCTGGAAGACCATCAGATTATTAAACCCTCATACTCCTACTTCTGTGTTTTTATGCCTCCGCCACGAAGTGGCCGGAGGCATTATGTTTTCGGGTTGTCCGTCCGTCCGTCCGTCCGTCCGTCCGTCCGTCCGTCCGTCCGTCCGTCCCGAATCCGTTTTGGCAATATCTTGAGAACCGTTAAGCAGATTTGCTTCAAACTTGGTACATGTATGTATTGCATGAAACTAATGAAGTGTGTAAAATTGGGGTTAAATCTGATTGAGGTTAAAGGTCAATGAACTCTGTAAAAATTGCCCAAAATTGACCTTTTTCACAATAAATCCAAATCCAAGGATGCAATTCTCATTAAACATGGTACAAAGATGGATCACTACTTGGGGATAGACTGGTAACATTTTTGGTAAAATTCCTGAAAGGTCAGAGGTCAAAGGTCAATGAAATTTGTGAAAATTTGCCAAAAATTGACCTTTTTCACAATAAATCCAAATCCAAGGATGCAATTCTCATTAAACATGGTACAAAGATAGATCACTACTTGGGGATAGACTGGTGACATTTTTGGTAAATACCTGAAAGTTCAAAGGTCAATGAACTTTGCCAAAATTTGCTAGAAATTGCCCCAAACTTTAAAATTTTCACAATAAATCCAAATCCGATGGTGCAATTCCAACCAAACATGGTGAAACGATGGACCACTTCTTGGGGTTAGACTGGTGACATTGTTGGTGAAATTGCTGGAAGGTCAGAGGTCAAAGGTCAATGAACTTTGCAAAAATTGATGTTTTTCACAATGAACCCAAATCCAAATCCAATGGCGCAATTCTAACCAAACATGGTACAGAGATGCATCACTTCATGGAGGTAGACTGGTGAAAGTTTGGGTAAAATTCCTGAGAGTTCAAAGGTCAAAGGTCAATAAACTTTGTCAAAAATTAGCTAAAAATTGGCCCCAAAGTGATCATTTTCACAATGTATCAAAATCCAATGATGCAATACCAACCAAACATGGTGCAAAGATGGATCACTACTTGGGGGTAGACTGCATGACATTTTGGGTGAAATTTCTCAAAGGTCAGAGATCAAAGGTCAATGAACTTTGCCAGAATTGGCTAAAAATTGCCCCCAAATAGATATTTTTCACATTGAATCCAATACTAATGATCCAATTCAAACCAAACATAGTACAGAGATGTATTACTTCATGGAGGTAGACTGGTGAAGTTTGGGTAAAATTCCTGAAAGGTCAAAGGTCAATGAACTTCACAAAAAATTGGCTAATTTTAAACAAACTTGATACAAGGATGGATTTAGACAGACTAGTTAGATTGGAAGTCAAAGAAGTAAGAGGTCAAAAGTCATTGAACATTGCCAAACTTGGCTAAACTTGGAAAAACATAATGTGATATTTTCATTTCACATAGGAGCAATGGTACATTGCCCACCAAACATACACATTTTCTGAGAATAGCAAAGAGGCGGAGGCATATTTATCGACTGCGTGGCAGTCGAATTGCTCTAGTTTCCCCTCTCTTCTAAGCAACTCATTATGCTTTTATTTCCTTTCTGAGATAACAATATCAGATGTTATAAATGTAGCCACAGTACACTCATCTAAGCAACTTCCTCTCAAGGAAAGCATTGGAACATGAATATTTGAATTGAATGAGATGCGAACACAGCCAAAGTGGGCAGTTATTGAGTGAATGGACGTGAGTCTGTCGCGTTTCTGTTAGGCTCCTTGAGTCCAGGTCTGGGAGGGGGGATGAAATAGTGCAGAGAGAGAGAGAGATGAGGATAGCCGATGACCTAGATTCACTCAAAAAGAGGGTGTAATATTGCCTCTGGTTAATGGCAGACTTTCAGTCTGCCTCCCGTTGTATCAACTCCCCTGCCTCGTATTTACATGCGGCAACATTGTGTTTACGTGTTATGGCTCCAACCATCCAGCTGTACTTCGACACCAGTAAGGATGGATTGGATAACATCTTGGATAGTCTTCCATTGCATCGACTTTCAGCATTTCTTCCATTTGTTTACATGGTATAATCAATCGCAAATTCATTTTTGAAAGTAATTAGTTCTATACACAATGTGTAATTGCTTTCTTAATCATGCGAAAATGGATTGGTAAAATAATGTCTTCAATAACATTCAATTACATTTACTTTTCCTTGTTCATTTCTGCCACTTTTTCGCATAGTGTGATTAGTTGCTAAACCCAGGGGAATGGCGTCTCGTGCTGTATTTGTGTACAAATGTCTGTTACAAGGAGATACAAGCAGAATGGAATAGGACTTTGGTTTAACTGCGATGGCATTATGTGAATATGTCTAAATAAGCTTATATATTAAAGGTGTTTCCTTTTCCTGTCGATATAATGTTTATATTTTCACAAATGTTTGAATGGTACAATACAATTATGAATATTTTCCTGTTTTATTTTACAGATGGTTCTTCTAGCTGTCCTACTTGTTACAGTACTCATCAACATATTATTCATAGCTGAGACTGGGAGGAGACTAAGAGAAGCCCAAATAGAAGGTAAGATATTCACATTCTTTCACAAAGATATAAGATATGATATGTTAACAAGTAAATGTGTATTTGAGGTATAGTTTGTCTTAGTCTTAAAGGGGTCCACAATTTGGTAATATCGAGTGATCAAGATTTTTTTTTGTATTTCTTAGTTTATATATCTTAAGAATTGAAATATGTTTACAGTCAACTAACTTCTCCCATGCATACAAGAAGTATCAAATACAAGAGAGAAGTAGTTTTAAATGGTATTTTTAGACAGTTTGACTGATTTTTTCCCCGTATGAACAAACAAGAATCAGCACTTTACGAACTTCATGGTTTGTCAAGAGGCACACTTTTCTGTTGCTTTGCCAGTTAGTATTCATGCAAAATGGATTGATGCGATCATTAGTTATGGAAAATTAGATAAGTGTCCTGCTAATTTCATGTTTTGCAATTGCTTCATTCGCTGGCGGTTTGCCACACATTTATCAACATAGATGAAAAACTGTATACATACAAGTGGTTTGTTGTAGTTCCACCTGCATTGTCTAACATGACTTAGATGAGAACAACTGTTGTAAGTTACAATTTTGCAGAAGACGTGCACATTTTATGTATGTAGTGTATTCTTCTGCTGAGTGTCCAAGGCCAAAATGTTAGGAGATTGATCAATCTAGGTTCTGATCTCTCGCTTGTTAGCTGTCTCTCCCTCAGGAATGACCAGCCTAATGGTGAATAATTGAGAAAAATGCCCCCCTGAATGTATGATATCTTCCAGGAATCTGATCCAATTAGAGATTGATGATTGAAACGTGAAGGGAGATGAGACGTATGAATGGTGCTGCGCTACTGTGGCTGTCGTGGTATCTTGTTGCCGTGCATTGATTATCTGGTTTGTGCTCCATTTGATGAATTATCTTGAAGAGAGGAGGGAGAAGAAGAAAGCGATGGAAGAGATGGATGAGTTGGTATTCAGTCCTCAAGGAGATAAGGGTACAAGATGTCCATGTGAGATAGAGAGGATGAGTATCAGCTACATACATGAATCAACAATCTGAAGGTTCCCATACAACATTCTTTACAAATAAAAGAAAGTGTTTTCACCCCTGTCATTGCTCTATGCTCTCTTTCTCTTCCTTTTTTCTTCCTCTTTTTCTTCCTCTCTCTCTTGTTTGTGTTCTTTTCTCCTTTATATATATTTTTTCCTATTTATCTCCTTTATATACGTCTCCTTTTTCCTCTTCATATTCTCCTCTATTTTTTCTGTTTCTTCTTCTTCTTCTTCTTCTTCTTCTTCTTCTTCTTCTCTTCTCCTCCTCCTTCTTCTTCTTCTTCTTCTCCTCCTCCTCCTTCTTCTCCTCCTCCTCCTCCTCCTCCTCCTCCTCCTCCTCCTCCTCCTCCTCCTCCTCTTTCTTCTTCTTCTTCTTCTTCTTCTTCTTCTTCTTCTTCTTCTACTTCTTCTTCTTCTTCTTCTTCTTCTTCTTCTTCTTCTTCTTCTTCTTCTTCTTCTTCTTCTTCTTCTTTTTCTTCTTCTTCTTCTTCTTCTTCTTCTTCTTCTTCTTCTTCTTCTTCTTCTTCTTCTTCTTCTTCTTCTTCTTCTTCTTCTTCTTCTTCTTCTTCTTCTTCTTCTTCTTCTTCTTCTTCTTCTTCTTCTTCTTCTTCTTCTTCTTCTTCTTCTTCTTCTTCTTCTTCTTCTTCTTCTTCTTCTTCTTCTTCTTCTTCTTCTTCTTCTTCTTCTTCTCCTTCTTCTTTTTTCTTCCTCCATTCATTTCTTTATATTGTTCTCCTTCTTCTATTGCTACTTCCTTTTGTTTAGTTCCTTGTTCTACTCCAAGTGTTAGGCTTATTTTGCAGATAGATAGCCTGTATGAATGGGGTGTATCTCTCTTCTCCTCATTTACATGCAGTGCTAAACGACTTCTCACAATCACATCTCATTACAGTACATGTATCAGACCCCTTGGGTTGTTTTGGTTTGCCAATGGGCGCTCCAGGCCATTAGGGGTGCACTCCAAACACCTTTAGTGAGGGGAAACCCTGCTCCTAGCATCATGATGGATCACATCCAGGGTAAATGTTGATAGCAGCCTTTTAGGGGTGAATCCTCGGTCTCTTCCAATCCCTGCTTTAAGAGAGATATCGGGCTGATGCATGTGGCGATTTACCTTAGTGTAGGTCGAGCTTGTGGAAGTAGCAATGGACTGCTTCACTTGTAAGCTGAGTGATGTTTCTGTTGCAAATCTCTGCTTTACATGCTAAAAATTAGACGGAGTGTGGTGTGGCCTAGATTAATAAATCCTTACCCTTACCCCCACCCCCTTTTCCTCTTCCTACTTCTCCATCTCCTTCTTCTTGCTATCTAATTTGCTATCTATTCCAGTTTTCATTTTAGATGTCTGAGATATCTTTTTTTTTCAATCAGAACAAAGTAGTACATTCCCAATAATATGATCTTATCAGTTGACAAAATATTTTCAAATTCAGATGATCAGATAGCAATCTCACCTCAACACAGCTAGTTGAGAAGAATCTTTTTCTGTGTCTGTGTGTACATGTACATTCTTGTGAAGGCCGGGGTAGAATATTTATAGCAAGATGAGGTTTAATTTCCTGCTGACAATAATGAATTTCTGTCGAATGAAATTAAATTCATTTGAAGGTTTATTAGTTTTTCTGCTTGTGGTAGAGCACAAAATCTGACCAGATAGATAATCCAGTCAGCACTACGAAGTTTAATGACCCATTTTACTGATTAGATGATAACAGATGATTGCATTTGTATTTTAAGAATTGGGCAATAAAAGTTTGTGAAATAATCAATCTCTAATTACTGCAGTCTATTGAGACATTGCACAGTGCACTGGTAGCCTAGTTTCCAGGCTGTTCTGGTATTTCTTATCAAAACGATGAAATTTCCAAGTCTGGCTGCAGTAGACTAATACCTCCCTAGTTTTTCTTTGGCTCAACCGACATGTACTAGGACCAGAGGAGAAGTAGTCTTGTTTATACTAGACCCTCTTGTATACTTCTGGCAGTTTGGATTTTAATTGTCCAACACCCTGAAAGCAAGGCTAACTACTATTACATTGTCATGCAGTATTGTTGCACATGTATTTCACATTTAATAACCCAAATCCGCCCACAATACAGGTACGGATTAGCGAGGATTTAGTCTTTGAAGTAGATTTAATCTTATAGAGTGCCCTTGAAATGTACCTCATATCAGCAGGTGATTCATAGATGTACAGTATTATGGCTTGATCATATTGAGGGAAGCTCACCGTTCTGTGAAGTAACTTCATTACAAATATATTATTTAGTGAATGCCAAAGTGACCTGGTAAAAAAAACCCCAAAATATTTCTCTCGTTGAAGGATGTGTCCTTGCTATTGATGGGATCACAGTGTCACAAATTTAATCCATTAAATCTAGGATTGTCATGATACCATTTACATAACATGGGGAACAAAATGAAAATAGATATTTGCAAGGGAAGGGCTTCTTTTTAAAAAACCTCATGGAAAAAAATACATGCTGTGTATTTTGTGCCTTAATACAAATATATTTTTCACTTGGGGCCCATGTGTTACTGTATCTAAGGGTCTTTTGATTTGCATTGCATGTCCCAATCACCCTGTGCCGCCAGTCCCATGCATTCATACACATGTCACCTTTTCTCCTGTTCCTGGGCATATGAAGAGGAAAACCAAGAAGGGAAGTGAAAATGAGAGTAATAAATGACAAAATTTAGATTCTGAGCCACCTTCCTTCCCATTCACAGTAAGGCGTGACCTCGTCTCGCTGGTTCTTGTATTCCGTGAGAGAAAACAAGCGTACGAGGTCTGAATGTGGAGAAATTGTCATCGATCAGGGTCCAATGGCCGTCATAGCCGAATGGAGGGAGATCAATGCGAATTGTATTAAGATGAAATACCCAAGGTGCCAGACTCTACCCCTTTTATACTTAATGGCTGCAAGTGATTAATTCTGGGGGAGGTACGAAATATAATTGTACCTAGTACTGTTAGCAGAGCTTTGTCATATCGCTGTGACTGGTAAATCACTGGTAAATCATATTTTACAGGTACAATTGCCAAGGTGCCGGACTTGGCCGCTTTCATACTTAAAGGCTTGAGGGGTTAACTCCAGAGTCAGTCCTAAAGACATTGTACCTAGTACTATTAGCAGAGCTGTGTTACATTCCTGTGACTTGTGGAGCATATTTTACAGATGCAATACTGAAGAGACCAAACTTTGCCCCTTTCGTACTTCAAGGTTGCAAGGGATTAATTCCAGAGTCAGAACTAAATACATTGTACCTAGTACTGTTAGCAGAGCCATGTTGCATCACTGGGACTTTTAGACCATAATTTTACAGAGGATATACCTAAGATGCAGGACTTTGCTCCTTTCATATTTAACGGCTATAGGAGACCGAATTCAAGATTGGTGATAATCACACTATAACAACAGTAATAGTGTTAGCCAAGCTGTGTCATACTATTGTGACTTCATCATATTTTGTAGATGAAATACCTGAGTTGCTTGACTGCCCCTTTCATATTAATTTCTCTTGGTTAAAGCTTTGGCGTCAAAAGGGTTATCAAGTACTATTGGCCAGCTTGGCCATGTGAACTCAATCAATGAGAATTGTATTAAGATGAAATACCCATAGTGCTACACTGTGCCCCTTTCATACTACAGTACAGCAAGGGCAACTTCAGTGTCTTCAGGTATATTTTTCTATATCCATATGTCCTAGTACAATTGGCCATCGCAGGTGAATGGTGTGAAAATCAATTTAAAGCATATTACGATGAAATACCCATGATGCAAGACTGCCCCTTTCGCACTGACCTTCCAATTGGGAAAACTCCGGAGGCAGTTACGATTACACTGTACCTGGTATTCTTATATGCTTGTGTACTTTCCTTACTGAATTCATGAAGGACAAGTTAACCAAAGATTTTATATCATTTGTTTTGAAGGTATTCTTAGTTTGAATAAGATTGATTAATCAGTATTTACTGCTTGCAAACTACTGATATTATATGTCGAGCAGTAGATACAAGTTCAAGTCCCCATCTGGTCTCATTTTGCCCTGCTTACATATCTAACAAATTGATTAATCCGGCTTGGTACTGCTAAGTACCAGTAAAACAAAAACCTTGTCATTTCTACACAAAAAACAACAACATTCACTTGTTTGAATGTAAGCACAAATGTTGGCATTTTCCCCACAAAGAAATGATGATTTGTATTTGTTAGGGATACATGATTAGTCACTTGTGGAAATAGCCCTCAAAGGTTTTGATTTTGTTGTGAAGGAGGTTGCTGTAGCAGTGGAAGTGAAGGGAGGCAGAGAGAGGAGGTGAGATGAAAGAATGAGGTTGTGTGATGGGGTCGGTGCGGTTGGGAGAAAATGATGTTCCATCAGGCGTGTCTGCAAGATGATTAGCCCATGATCCTTCTGGTCTGACCTTGAGTTTGGTGCTGTTAGGGAGAAATATTAAAGATGAAGGATGATAAAAGTCTTCCTGTAGCCTAAAGACCGAGACAGCGATCAGCACACATCGGCGGTTCTCCACTCCGAGCAATGAACACAAATAATAAATATTATGAGACAGGTTAAAAAATGTAACCGGTAGGAATCCCATGTGCGAGTCATGTGATTATGCATTAATTTTACTAATTATTCCAACCGTGCATTTTCCGTGCAGCACTGTGCAATTTTCGTGCAGCATTTCCCTTTTATGTACAAGCTCTATGCAAGCTGGGTTGCTTGATCCAGGGCGCGGTGTACGCGTGTGCGTACAAGCTAGCCGAGCTGCGCTGCATGCATATGCATGCGCGTGCTTGAGCGTGTCATTTTTTGCACGAGTTGGTGTTTAAATTAGACGTCCATGGAAGCAGGCATTTGAATTCTTTGTAGTGTAAACTCTTGCAATATGGGAGATGCACCAAAATCTTCAAGGTACCGGTAGACCTAAGTGTAATAATCTTTATATTCCGACCTGTCTTATGAAACAAATAATGCACAGTTTTAACGTTCGTGAAGTTGAGGCGGTGCAGCACACAGTAGGAGGGTGTTTACTGTGCACGGCCCAACGCACTCAAAACATGCGCATTATTTGTATACTATTTTCTATATTTATAAGTACATTCTCACCATGGAAACATTCAAAGTACATTTAAACTTGTTTATGTTTATGTGTATCCCTGTGCATATACTCTTCTTCTCTTTACTTGGAAACATAGTCGACTGTGTGAGTACCGATTTGTTTCTCAGGGCCAGTTGAATTGCTAATTTGAAGATTAGAGCGTGGGTCATTTCTACAGTAGTGGTGACTGTGATGGGGACGGCCAGTCAACGAATGCCTGGAATGATAAATAGCCGTGGGGGGAATGGGCGGAATTCTGGGCTGAGGTTTTTGCGTAGGAGAGTGATGATGGAGCACAGTAGCGAATGGGGTAATGCCTGTAGGATGTGTGAACGATGGGCGTTAACCTGTTCTCTACCAGAAGAAATGTGCACGATACAGTTTGTGCATCGTAATGTGGTACAAAAATTGAGTAGTGGCATGCCAAGAATTAAAGGTTAATGGTAGTAGGCCTACCGGTAATAATTGTGGGCCGAAATCACTGCCATCATCAGCCCGTCTGTGTTTCATTTAATTTCAAAGATGTTATCATTTTGAGATGAATCCTTCGCGGTGTTATAAAATCAAACAAGAATTGGGCCCATGGTCATGGTAGTGTGGTTCTCCATTGATAACGGATCCCATAGTCTTATTAAATCACTACCACCCTTTACCTTTAAAGATTGTCCCTCCCTTTTGCAAGCTTAAAATTTGAAATCGTCTATCACGATCGTAAATTGAAGAAAGTGTGATTCAAGACCATTTCTAAGAATATAGCATGTTGAAGCTTTCTGTATATGTAAAAAATTTCAGCTGTTAAATTCCAAACCGACTTTTTTCGTACTACAAAAAAAGTATTAGTCTTTGTTACAGTATCTATGTGGTTATTATGCATGTGTGAAATCCTAATTTTATGAGTAACTACCAAACTTTGGAGATGATTCCTACCATAGAACATTTTTTTCATAATGTGTTTTATAATTCAATAATCAGATTAATCAATAAAGCAGATATTTCAACACAAACTGCTAAGAGCCTGAGGTAAAGACTATTAATCAGACGTTGTTTACGTGCATTATTTGAATTTTACACTACGTATCAGTTTCAAATTGTGAATATAGAGCTTGCTTACACTTCTCTAGATATGTTTTGCCAATGTTTCGATGGTTTTGTGGTGATCTGAAAAAGGGACTGGCTGTCTTTAATGTTGAATATGGTTACTATGCTATTTATTTTGATGGCTATGTTTAGTTCAGCTCAAACAGCTGTTACTCTGATGTAAGAATGTGGGAGTGAAGAGCAATGAAGCCCTCAATTGCATTGGTGTTTTACAGTATAATTTCACTGAACGTGTTGATCGCGATCTTTACCTTAGCTGGATGCAGAAAAATGAAACCCTCAATTGCATTAGTGATTTACAGTGAAATTTCACTGAACGTGTTGATCGCGATCTTTACCTCAGCTGGATGCAGAGAAATGAAGCCCATAATTGCATTAGTGATTTACAGTGCAATTTCACTGATCGTGTTGATCGCGATCTTTACCTCAGCTGGACATAGAATAATGAAGCCCTCAATCGTATTTGTGTTTTACAGTTCAATTTCACTTCGTGTTTTGTTCGCGATCTTTACCTCAGCTGGATGCAGAGAAATGAGGCATTCAATTGCATCAATTTTTTATGTATACAATCTCGCTGATCCTGTTAATTATGATCTTTACCTCAGCTGGATGCTGTTATCTCGATAAAGTGTCGTATGTGGTAGTGTTGGGGGAGCCATGCTCATACAATACTGAACATCCTCTTTACTAATATTTTTGAGGGTAATTGTTACTATTTCCTTTCAGCCTCATGGCAACATATATGACTGCAGGTACATTGTGCTATCATGAGAGAACATAGAATGGGGGGTTTAGAGTATGTGTACTTTTGTGGATAGGGGCTTTTTTCCCCTTTTGTGGGGGCTTTTTTTTTTGGGGGGGGGGGGGGGACTTTATCTCCCTGATTCCCCTTTCATTTTCCCTCTGCTTTGTACATGTGTGTAAATCTCACAGAGGTACTTTAAAACAAATTAACCTTTATTACGTATCAGTTGTCACTGTGTCATTGTCTAGTTAATGCTACAATGCCCTTAAATAACAAGAATAACAATTCTGTATTGATGTGAATGTGGACATTTCAGTTTGTTACTCCCACAAGCAGTTGATGTTCTTATTAACTATCCCAGCTTGCTCCATACCAATCAAATTATGGGATAATATCTTGTCGTGGAAGATGAAATCTGATGCTCGAGTATCGACGTAGGACAGCTGGTATAGAGTATAGGTTGTTCCCCCCTCAATCCGGAGATGCTAGTACATGCCAGTTTCATGAAGCTGAAACATGATACCAGGAGTAAAACTGATCCTAAATCTAATGATAGTCTCATGGATAGCAACATGGACTTGGTATTATAAAAAGAATGTAACAATATACTGAAATTACATTGTTTAACTTGATAATTCTTATCAATTCAAAGAATAGGTAGGGCTGGATTTTAGGTCCAAAATTATTTTGGGGGTTCCAGCTGTAATGCCCACCCTCCCCACCCCCACCTCCCATAAAATCTGTTTTATGATGAAAATTAGCTGTGAAATATAGTAGTGATGGAGATTTTGGGACTCGTTATCATGGCAGAATTATTCTACAGACAGTTCCATTTTTGTTTTAATTTCGGATCAGGTAAAAGAATCTAAAAAAGAAAAGAGTCTAATAAGTATGTTGTTAAAATCTAATAGTTGAGAACAAACGAGTCCTATAATCACAGGTCCCTTGCACTTTACTTTATCTTACTTTACTACTATCCAAGTATACATCACCTTTAACTATTTGCATGCCACAATTTTTTTTAACGAGTTATACATACAAATCCCATAGAATGCTGTTTTGTCTGGTTTACAAAGAGTTAACGCTGGTATGGGCCCTGGCGTCGCTTTGGTGCAAACAGCCCCCTAATGTCTACATTCATGACACACAGCCTGTCATGTCAGACTCCTGCCCTGTGTGCTGGCGGGATCGCGTTACTTCATTAAGGGGGTGATGGGACGTGGGCAGAATCTTTGCCCAGCGTGGCAACGGCCGAGCACCCTCTCTCTCTCCGCAGGAACTCTGGATTGAATTTGCGATGTTCCCGAGAGCCCTGCTATCACCCTTAAGAATTGATAATGATTTCTTTAAAAGTTGGAAAATGTCACAATATTACTCCTTTAGGAAGTGCTACTGTAGTATTGCCTTTCACCTAGTTCCGTTTAGATGTCATCAATTTCCTCTAGTGTGCAACTGTTCACTTTAACCTATTCATATCAATTGCATTCATATTATTTGGTTCTAAACTATAGAGTACTGAAGTGGTGTTGTATACCCATTGCTATGCAGGTTGTTGGTTCTATGAAAACAATATTGCTCAAGTGAGAGTCCGCAATTGTCAAGCATGCCAGTGCCGAGCATTCCCAATAAGAGTCCTAGCTAGGATCACTGATGTTTGCTCTACTCACATAGTTAAGAACCAGTTGTCTTGACAAGATGCTCATATGAAATCACGCTTTAGCACTCTGTTGTCATCTGAAGGCTTTAGTAGTCTGTTGTCATCTGAAGGAGTGAAAATTTGTGTTATGAATGAAAATTTTGGTTTAGACCTCCAAAAGCGACACCTTTTCCTTAAACATAAAGTACAAATCACCCAACCTAGCTTGGAATGCGATAAACCTGCGACTCAGAATCGCCAAACTGGAGAGACAGACAGAAAGATGTCTGTTTTTCCTCGCTATTGTCCCCATAAATACACCACAAAACTTGACCTTAACCACAGGTAAGACATAAAGTGTCTTTACTAATCTCCAGGATTTGTTCGGCCTACCCCACAAGTGCACCCTGGTCGATGGGGGCCAGAAACGTGGCTGGATTTCCTCCCTGAGTGCTGCTGGGAGGATAACTGTCTCTCGCAAATGAGCAGCTGTAAATGGGTTGTTGTTGTGTGTGTTCTGTGTCAGAGTGAGAGAGGGGGAATAGGATGGGGATGGGGGAAGGAGATATTGAGACTGTTTCCGCGTTCACACGGTCCCCCGAGTCGCGGGGGCAGTCAGGAGAGATACTTATCTTTTTACGACCGACCGTCCACACGAGTATCGACTTCCCCCGTTCCACGGGGGCGATCCGTGGGGCGATCGTGTACAGGGCTATCGCTATTATAAATGTGTACGCCAGGCCCTAGGTACGCTAACATGCACAGCTCGCTAGCTCGCGCTAGAGCTCGGGCCAGCTTGTTTTTTGCATGCTATGTACGTATGCGTGTCTATACGATTTTGGAGTCCGCTCACGTTGGAACCAGTTCTCTTTCTTTGTTCTTGAATTTCATGTATATTGATGATACAAATTATACAGCTCACAATAATTACTACAACGTACGGGCACCGTACAGATGAGATAGTTTACCAAAGCTACGATAAAATAAGTCGATGGATGAACGTCGAATGCAGGATCAACATTGCAATTCAGCATGCATGTTGCACGCACAGTAGTACAGTACTGTATGTATACATGTATACATATATACATGTACAGAGCGAATGTTTACGTTACTTGTGGAACCCACGATGTGACACGGCGGTAGTAGTTCTACCGATCGGCATTTCGCGCATGCGCACATTCAGTGAAAACAGCTGTGCGCTATCAATTACGCGTCCAAGGTCGCTCTCCCCTCCAAAACTCTCCCCCGAACCCCTCAGCCGTCGAGGGGGAGAGGGGACTTCTCTCCCCGACCGTTCACACGAGAGAGTTTGAGGGGGAAACCCCGCGACAAGGGGGACCGTGTGAACGCGGTGTGTGTGTACTTTTGTGTGAGAGGGAGGGGGAAAAGTGTATTTTTAAGAGAGAGAGAGAGGGGGAGGGAGAGAGGGAGAGAAAAAGAAAGGAAGAGGGAGGGAGGGGGAAGTTGAATTACGGGTATGTGCTTTTAAACATGGGATTTTTTTTCAGTCAAATCAGAACAAGCAACGATGATGAAAGACGTTCTCAAAAAATGAAATGAAACAAAAATCACCCTCTCCTCCCTGCTTTGGAGCACTCAATATATTTTTTTTATGTGTGTGTGTGTGTGGGGAGGGGGAGGGGGGGCAGTTTTCATACGCTCTTTGTATCCTCAAACGAGCTGATTTGTCTTTGTTCAATTGCTCTATGTTTATGTCAAAGTTATGTCAAAGAGTAAAATAGGTTACAAATTCTCATATTTTCTCTGCTGCCACAATTTCCTGAACTATAGTTGCCTTAAGCAAGTTTTTCTTTAAATGTAGGTATTGTATTTGTGAATGGAGCCCTTAAATGTCATTAAATGTCATTTTGGGGATAAGAAATCTGTGCCTCTATGCGCAGTTAAAAGTATTATTCTGATGGTAAATGTCAGTCATTTAGCAAGATTGAAAAAAACAAGTGGCATTTCAGTTGTGAAGTTAGACCTGGTGTTGCATTGAAAAGAAATAGGAGCTCAAATGAAACTATGGAAGAAAATATGTTTCAAACACACTGTCACTCAAATGTACTGCTCAATGCTGAGGCCATTTTTACATGTATGTACATTCATGACAGTAGATTCAATTCTGTCTGGAAGAAGAGTGAACGAAGAAAACCATTAGAACTGAAAAATGACCTCAACCAATTGCCACCAAGTATGGCATCTGACAGAGAGGCAAGTACCCGAAATAGATTTTGAAACGCTGTGAACTCTCATTAAGTATTTACACATCTCGGCCCCAGGCACACAAATGCTTGTATTTAATCACTCTCACAGCACGTACCACAAGGGCCAATTAGAGATGGGGTCTACAGGAGTAAAAGAAACTGTTGTTTTAGCCCGAGCCCCCTCTATTCAAACCCCCCTATCTCCAGCAATCAGCAAGTCACAATTTTCGTTCCCAGCATATTCAATTCCCAGCGCTGAAGTTTTTTGACACTTGTACAGGAGCCGGTCGCACAGCGGGCTTCAACTCCTGACGGGTTATAAAGTTTACGCTGGGGAAAAAAATGTGATTTGTTTGACGGCATGCAAACACGGGGTATCATGTGACCAATTTGCAGTGCTATTGAAGTTATTGGAGACAGGGAAGAATTTGCAGCTGGTTTTGTGTTATGAATGCTATCCATTGACTGTGTCATTATTCTAAGTCCTGCTGGAGTGTTTTCTCTGTTATTGCTTCAATTCAAGTTGTTTATACACTGATTTTGATATCTGACAAGTAATATTTGGTTATAAGAATAATGCATGACATTTTGCACCAATCAAATCAATATAGGTATGGTGGTAATACATGTATGAAGAAATTACACTTGTTGTTGTTGAATCATTTCTTTATTCAAGAAAAGTCACAAGTTACACCTAACCAGGTCCTTTTATCCACTATGGATTCTAATTATTGCAGTTATAGTGTAAATACATGGATCAATGGAGAGTTATTTTTTTCAGGAGAGAAGAAAAATTCTTTAAAAAAAAAACATTTTAGGATGTCAAAATTGAGAGGCGAATTGATGTAGTGCACACAAAGATACAAATGTGAAGCAATTTCATCTACATGAAAGAATTTTAATTGCATTTGGTTCCGTGTTTGTTAGCAAATAGAATTAAAGCACAATAATACCATTCTCCTATCCATTATTCTTGTTACTGGCACTATTTTGAAGAAAAAGATACAAGGGTGTTTTTTCAAGAGTATGGAATGTTGCTTTTTTTGTGTATTAACCTTCTCCGTTGCATGAGAGCATATCATGTATAATGTTACGGTTTGGAGCCGTAACGGCTAATGCAAATAGCAATATCCTCACCTGTTGTGACTGACTTGTACCTTTAAGATGTATAAAGCTGAGGTCATGCAGATCACAGCAGACATTTTACAGACATTTATTTACAATCTCAACACTATCTCCTGCTATCTTTCCCTAAACCGCAAGCCCCAGGCCTATGGGATGCTATCTGCGCTAAGATAAACAGAACTGTCAGGTAATCTTCTTCACGTACTTCACATACGCACTTGTGATGTTACCATTAGGTACACCGTAGGTCCGAAATGAAATGAATCGTATTGTGACCCAAAAGGATAAAGTTAGAGTCCAGACACAATAAGTGAATTATTCAGATCACAGGCAGGATCTGATTTTGATTAAGCTTTACAAGCCTTTAGGCTTTTGCTTGTAAACATAAGAGCAGGGTAAGATGGTTGATTCATGTTTTGGCAAACATTGGACATGGGCTATTTGAAATTACAAAAGATCATAACTTTCTTATCCTTTGACAAATATTCTTCAAACCTTCACTAATATGTTTCTTTCATATTTCTGCTTTTATTGAAACCAATTTAACTTCAGGGTGAACTATCCCTTTTATTCCTTCTCTGGCTCGCATGAGAAAAGAGGAGGATGTATGAGTGACTGGTCTTCGAGAATTAGACTCTATAGGTGTGTCTTCATTTGCATGATGTGGCGAAATAGCTAGCTAGTTTTGATTGGGATAGCCTAGCCAGATCTATTTGCGTCTTCATTAGCCACATCAGGCGAAATAGCTAGCTTTTTGGTCGATTTCTTGGGAAATTTTCTTGACCAAATAGCTCGCTATTTTGCCTGATCTGGCTAATGAAGACACAAATAGCTAGCTATTTCGTGATCTTGATAGCTCACCCGATCAGAACAAGCTCGCTATTTCGCCCACATCGGGCTAAACACAAGACGCCCCTATAGAGATCTGAGGACTATGGAATGCTGTAGGTCGCTGTAAACATGACCCTCCTACTACCCTTCCTCAGGCCCAGGACTCCTGGGGTCCAGCAACCAGTCGTATTCATCTCTAATGTGTTCATACTCCCTGCAGACTCCAGGATTTTTTGTGAATCAGTCTAAATATGGGTGTATGAGGAGAGTGCATGCTGGGTCATAATGGCATTGTCCAGTCCAGTCCTCCCTCTCCTGTCTCCCTCAATCCTCACCCCCTTTGACTCTTTAGCCCCGTTCATATACCATATACCGCTATTATTACCGATGCACATCGGTAAGCAAGTTGCCAGCGAGCCGCAAAAGCACCGTTCATGTACACCCCAAAAGTAATGTTGCGGTGCTGCTGTTTTTTGGACAGCTGGACTCTCTCCAAACTGATGGTGACATGTTCCGCTCAGCCATACGAGCGGTAGGATTAGCGACCCACATGCCAGAGCATGATGCAAAAGGCGCAACACTTACGCCTATTTTGCAGACGCAGTTTGTAATATTCGCTGCAAAATAAGTGCAAAAAAGGAGGCCGCAAATATCGCATTATTTGAGCGATTCCCGTTCATATACCCAGCTATCGGTAATGCATCGGCAAAATCGCCGCAAAAGTTGTGCCTTTTCCGTGGATAGGCGGTGTATATGAACAGGGTTTTTCATTTCCTTTTCCCATCCTCTCTCTTCCTCCCCCCTTTTTCCAAACCTCTTCGCTAGTGATAATCGTTTGTCTCGTAGTGAGTAGGGGTTTAAATGCCTGATCCTCTCTCTTCTCCACCTCCCTTCTCCACACTCCCCCTTCTACATTCTTCCTCTATCCCTTTTTAACCCCCTTCTCCATCCTCCCCCATCCCAACCCCCCCCCCCCCAATCATCTCCCTTCCCTCATCCTCCCCACCTCCCCTCCCCCCACCCCCCCACCACCATTTCCAACCTCTCCCTCTTCCCCTTCTTCACTTTTCCCCCCACCCCCTCTCCACTTTTACCAAAAGAAGATAATCAATCTGAACTTTTTAAGATAAATTTGCCTTACAGTAGGCAACTTTTGAAATGTATTTGTGCTTGTTTCAACCCTGAATTTGACATTGTCAATTTCCTTTTCTTCACAGGGGCTCTTTGGTCATTTACAAGGTTTTTTTTTTTTTCTCTCAAATTATTCAAAGGGGAGGGGGGGGGGGGGGGGGTAAAGGTTGTCCTGAGACCCTGCATCAGTGTTCATCGTTAGGCAGATAAATGAAAAAGGAGAAAACGAATTGAAATTATATCGTTATGGTAGTTGCAGACAAACTGTGAAGGAAGCATACATTGAATCAAAGACATGAATGTTGCTTTGGGGATAGAGTATGGCTTCTGTTTGAGGGGATTAGAGAGAGAAATGCACCAGTGGGATCAGGCGGATTAGGAAGCCCTTTAGGATCAAGCCTTAATCCAGCAGCCTTTCAGGAGACTTCCATAGGGATCAGGGGGCTGGAGGAGAAAGTGGGAAGTGTGTGGGGTGGAGGAGAGGGAAAGGGAGGTGAAGGAGGGGGGGGGGATAATGGGATTAGCAATGGGCAGAGGTACATTTCGATTTGTAATACACGGCACAAAGGAGAGAGGAAAGAAAACAAAGAGAAGAGAAGGGTAGATGGCAGGTTTGAAAACAGAAATAGTTGAAAAGTGGGTTACAGATAGAAGAATATGGAGACAAATAAGGCAAAGGTTTTACAAATTGAAGAGGGCCGTTCTTTCTCCTTCCTCTTCAATTTTTTTCGGGAGAGGGGGTCTCTTGGTGACTAGAGAAGAATAATGAGGTATATGTAAACTAAGCAAACTAAATGAAATGATGTTGGAAAATAAAAGTAGAAGAGGGAAGGGTTCACCTGTGAAATACTTCTATGATTTGGAGCCATATCATCCCCCCCCCCCTTGACATCCAGCTGTACCCTGCCCCATCTGGAAGGAGTTGGGATGAATTCCTTCCTGGACAATCTTGAGCTTAAGGTCATCAGCATGTCCCCCCACATTGTCCTCCTATCATCCTGAGGGGGTATTTAAACTAGGCCTATATACCCCACAACATTCAGCTGCCGTACACCTCATCAACATCTGCCATAGCTCATGAGCCTCCAGGCCTAATGATGGAATGAGGACATATGTATACCCAGGGACGTGGAATCGATACCGGCAGTCCATCATGTTTATATCTAGTTTTCAAAGCCAGAATCAGCATTTGTATACATGACAATAAGGATTTTGCTGGATGTATGAACAAAAAAACTTAATCTTTAAATATAAAATGCAAATTAATTTTTCCTCTTTTTACTCTTTCCTTTCACATTTTCTCCCCATTCTCCTCATGAAATGTACACCCTGATCTACATGTAAGTTTTATATTTTACCCTTTTAAAACAAAAATGTTTTTCACAAGGGCTTTTCTTTGCAATGTAGGCTTTCTTTTAAATTGGATCAGATTTAAAGATTGTCCGTCCCTTTTGCAAGTTTAAAATTTGAAATCGTCTGTCACGATCGTAAATTGAAGAAAGTGTGATTCAAGACCATTTCTAAGAATATAGCATGTTGAAGCTTTCTGTAAATGTAAAAAATTTCAGCCATTAAATTTCAAACCAACTTTTTTCGTACCACGAAAAAAGTATTAGTCTTTGTTACAGTATCTATGTGGTTATTATGCGTGTGTGAAATCCTAATGTTATGAGTAACTACCAAACTTTGGAGATGATTCCTTCCATTAAACAATTTTTTTCATAATGCGTTTTATAATTTAATAAACAGATTAATCAATGAAGCAGATATTTCAACACAAACTGCTAAGAGCCTGAGGTAAAGACTATTAATCAGACGTTGTTTACGTGCATTATTTGAATTTTACACTCCGTATCAGTTTCAAATTGTGAATATAGAGCTTGCTAACAGTTCTCTATATGTTTTGCCAATGTTTCGATGATTTTGTGGTGATCTGAAAAAGGGACTGGCTGTCTTTAATGTCATTGCCACATGAATTGAGCAGCACTAGTGCTTTAACTTCCTGAACATTTCTTTCTGAGTAAGCCTATAGGTGTGTGGATGCAAACAGGGTTTTATTTTGCTTTGCTTTCTGGAGTTATAAATATTTTGGCTCCATGATTATTATCCTGGATAAAATGGTGCTATCAAGTTTGTTATCTGATTGCCTAAGCAATTCAAAGCATGTTTTCTGTTTAAGTAGGGCAGTGCATGCTGAATGGTGTATAATTAAATCGAGAGCTATCTTTAGATTCAAATAAAGACTTGCAGGGTTTACTGGGTTATCTGTAATCAAACAAGTAGTTGGTTGATAACTGGTTCATCAACATAAATAGATTCTGGTAATGGTATATGTATACTATGTATGCCATGTATGAATGTATGCCATTCATGAACATCAGAATATCACTGAAGGTGCTAGATGTACCACATTTATGAAGAGAAGTATAACACATGATTGTTGGATCTCCCTGAAAGTTGAGACAGTTTTGGGTTAGATTGTTGAAAGTCATCAACAAATTCAGTTTTGGAATTGCACCATAGTGTCCTCGCTTTTTTAGCCTGACTGACTCTAAGGTTTTTTAAGGATTATCTTGGGACAAAATTCTGGGTTAATGCTGGTAGTGAAAGAAATATCTCCTCAAACCATTTTCATGTACCTCAGGTTGTAGCCTAGCTTCCAGGCTGCATTTAACATTTCTAATAAAAGCTGTAAAATATTACTCACAAGACTAGTCACATTTTGGTGTTTTTCTCCTCTTTTCCTATTCAACGAGCCAGAAAATAATGAGAGAGTGAGTAGGCTACTACTGTCAGACCTTTTCATTGAAAGTTTTGATTACAAACACAATTGTATTAATTCCTGACAGCCTGGAAGTTAAGCTAACCTGACACCAGTGGAGCTTGGCTGCCACTGCAAGGGGCAGACAGACATGCAGGTGTGAACTGAACTTTGAGGTCAAAGGTCACAGCCTTGACAAATTTATATCACTTGCAGGTGACTGAAAGAGATTCTTGACTTCAGTCCTCCCTGACCTGTCAGATTCATGTAAAGGCAATAGTTCTGTCCAAGCACTCAAATATACTTTGGGTATGTGGTTGACAAAACAGTGGAGGGTATTTATCATATTGAGATAAAATAATCAGTGTTACACAGAGAGTGATGTATCTGGTTAGAATCTAAAGACACTACAGGTATATTATCTGATCAATGGCAGAAAAATCACTGAAGTTGAGTGTCAAACTAGCTTACAGTAGAGTCATGATAATGTTTGAAATGTTTGATATTCAAATTTCCACTGAAATAGGAGCATATTATGAATTACATTTACAGCATACCTCAGCTTTTAGAAATTGATTTTGAATAATTCTGAATTCTGAATTCCTTTCAAGTTCTCAAGTTGACCATGGAGAATGTTTATTATTTCTTCCACGGGGTCAATCTTTTAGTGGGAAGGTTTCACTCAGAGTTATTTGCACAAGAGCTAGAGAAATTCTGAAGCAGCAATCTCAGACATCCTAGATTACACCTGTTCAAATTTGCACTTCAGCAGAAACACATTAAAGAAAAGCAGATTTATAATTTCCCTTTGAGAAGCCATGCAAGCCATAGCAGTGGAATTTAGTGGAGTGGAACATATCTTGCACATTATAGTGCATTGATTTGAAAAACACAAAAGACGGATCCATACATTTCAGATGGTGACAACTTTGCCTTCCTACCCAAATGACATGTTAGTGTCTTCATTATTAGCTTCTTACATATCTTTGTATCTTTCTATCTTTCACCGTCTCTCTGTTCCTCTTTGTCTCTGTTACTGTCTCTATTTTGCCACTTCCCGCCCCTCCCCCTCTCTCTCTCTTTCTCTCTCTCACTCTCTCTTTCTCTCTGCCTATCTCCCTCTTTCTTCCCTTTTCTCTCCCTCTCCTTCACTCCCAACCTCCCTTGAACCTGAAAACCTCTGGAAAGCAAGCGTAAATGTTTCATGAGCAAGAGTTATCAAAAACAGGTGCTTCCCAACAATTTCTGACTGTGTCCATTTCACATTCATCCATCATCGAAACGAAGAGAGAGAAAGAACACATACACAAACAAAGATAACTTGGCCGTGGGAGATGTTTTGATAAGAGCTGCTGTATGTTGGGGTCAATGCCTTCTGGGCAGATGAAGGTTCAGTTACCTTTTCTGGTTTGTTTACATTATTAGTTTCCCACATTTATTTAGGAAAGAACTCATTTGTCACTATCTTGAAAGTTGCATATAGTAACCATTTAAGGAATACAAATAATATAGTCTTTATAAACATTTACTTTCAATGCTGGTTTCAATGAGAAACATTGTCCAATGGAAACAAAAACTCTGGTCTCTATAGATCTGTGATGTTTGTCGTATGGTGTGCGCTAAAGACCGGGAATGATACATTTGAGCATAAGAGAAGTTCATTGACATTCAAGATTCATAGTATAGGTACTTTTCTGTTTCCAGATTTGCTTTTGGCAGTTAACTACCAAAATACTTTGTATATCCTGATACAAAATTATGTATTTTTAACAGGAGACATTTTTTTATTTACATGGGATCATACATTGTTTCTGACTAGCCTTATTAAGTTTGACTATGTCAATTTATAGATACAATATTTATACACAGTTACGAAGCAGCTATCATAGAAAAACACTTTCAATGCTAATTCGGAGGAAATAAGAGATATCGAACTAATAGTTCCCAGGGTAATGAATTTGAGAAAGAAAAAAAAATACCCAGAAGGAATTAAACTTTTGAGCAAATAAGAGAAGTTCATTGACATCATCAGTCAGGTTCTATAACTTTCCTCATCTCCGCCCACCCCCCCCCCCCCCCTCCACTCTTAATGTACAATGGTGAAATGAATTAACTCTAGCAGGCTCATATGTTCCATACTGCATTGAAGATTCCCCCATAGGCATGTGACAAAAGTACACGCAATGCGATGGGGCTCGCAATACGGAAATTGCGCTCCTTAATTTGCTTACCTCCTGGCATTCAGGAGTGTGCGTCTCGGGGGCCTGGAATGCTTCGTAATTGGCGTAAGATGCCAATTTTCAGAGCCAGATGTTCGCTTATTTTGATGAATGGCTGATCGTTATGCTCCATTCACTCAGTTGTTTAAAAGTCTGTTTGTAAATGTTAGATGGTGGGGGATGATTTGATTTAAGGGAATTAATTTTAATGTTGGGTAATTTTACTTTGGCAGGAAAATTTGAATGAATGATGTGCTTATAGCAACTTTTGTTCTCCTTTGTAAGAAATTCATGCTTTTTAGTGGATGAATCATGCATTGAGAATGTTGCTTCCTTTCATGAAAAGGTTTTGTACATTATGACCTTTGACCTCTGACTGTAATCCAAAGAAGTGCAGTTTGGGGGGGGGGGGGGGACTTGTATCTTTAAGCCTTCTGTTGCTGGGTTTTAAGTACATTTCTGATTGACCTTTTAACTCCCACCTTTTTTCCATGTTCCTTGCTCTTTCAGGGAAAGTTGACCTGTGACTAATGTGACCTTTGACTAATATGACCTTTGACCTTTGTTCTTTGCAGGGGGCACAGTGCTAGAGGGAGAGGTGATCAACCAAGTGGAGACTAGAGACGACACCAAAGATGGAGGGAGGGACATACTGGATACCTTGCCTCAGGAGCTGGACATCGAGGTCTTATCTAGCGCCAACAAAGTCGCAGTGTCAGTCGGAGGAACACCCGTAAGTCAAGAGCATGTGGTCTTATTCCGGATATCTTGAACCCTTTGTGTGCCAGATAAAATGTTGCTCTATGGGAATTGTGTGTATTACTTTTGCTATATAATGTACACATGTGGCATGCAAAGAGTTAAGATCACATGCATGTATGTTGGGTGATAAAAGTGTTTTTAAGTTTTCTTTGTAAAAGTTTTTCGGTAGCGCCATGTGGTTGTATTCTATTTGACCCACTTATGGGGAGAAGGAAGGAAAAGTGTTCTTGTGATTGATGCTAATAACAAGTATTGTGTCACAAGTTATTGAATTGGGAGATATTGGTGCACTGCAAGGTTTCAATTAGGTTCCTTTCTCCTCCTGCGTCCCCTACCTCCCTCATCTGTGATGACCCCTGTCTCCTTCACACTAACACGCCAATCTAGGAATATCCTGACATGTTTTATGTCAAAGTTTGGGTAGTGTAACTGCAACATTACCAGCAAAGCTCACAAACAATTAAAACTTGAAAACATTTAATTACCAGCCAATTGTCCTGATATATTTGGCAGGCTGACCATGCTTGTGGAAATAATGTGATTGTATGATTTTGTTTTCCAAACCACAAATATTCCTGATGAGGGTTTGGGTTTGTGTGAAAGCATGTAAAGACCTTCTGGTTCCTTTGGGGTGGTCTTGATAAGACAGTTATGACCGTATTTGTAGTGACAAAAGGAACACTGCTCTTCCTACACAACAACAAAGATAAAGACGATTTCCCCTCACATGTAAACAAACCCATCTGAATATATATGTGTGTGTGTGTGTGTGTTTGTGTGTGAGTAACGATCACTCTGACGCACTTTAATAAAAAAGGAGAAGCCAATCATATTGAAGAGGCAAGTAAACAAGGAACATGCTTCGTATGATATCAGTGTTCTCTTTGTGCCTTGCCGCATCTCTCCTCTCCGGGCCATTACGAAGAGCGGTGGGGAGACTGGTGTGTGAGAGAGGGAGAAACGCGGATTATTACCTCCGTTCACATTCCCGGGCAAATAAACGTCTGTAGTTTGCAAGATGAAATGGTTAAGTGCAAGAATAGTGCATGCCTGGGAAGGTTAATTATAGTTTATGTGTGTGAGGCGGAAACTCATATCATTACCTCTGTTCACATTCCTTGGAAATGGATGTTTGTATTTTGCTATTGATAATGATAATGAATGAGAGGAAATGTGTAGTTTGTGTCTTCGGGAGAAACCCACATCATTACCCTTGTTGACGGGGAAACTTATGTCCATATTTGCAAGTGGAAGTGGTTAAGAGGAAAATGGTACAAATATAGGAAGGTGGATTTATGGAAAACATAGTTGTGTGTGTGGATTTTATTTCCATTATGTCATTATCTCCACTGTTCATTTTCCCAGAAATTCATGCCCATAGTTATGTGAGTGAGATGGTAAAAAAGAAGTAATTTAAGAGTATCTGCACAGAATGGAAGCATTGCATTATCTTATTTTGTATGATATGTGTGGGTTTTTTTATGTCTCTTTTATACTTAAGTGAGTCCTTTCATATTAACAGGACATGTTTGTTTGTATGTTTTGTCAGTTTTATTATGTTGTGTGTTTGTATGTGTGTTGATATGTGTATGATGAAAAAAGCATTAATTTTTACCTTGTTGAGTCCAAGTCCATGTTATTTTGTGAGTGGTAATGGTTAAAGATGTGGACAGTGTAAGTACAGGAAAGGATAAATTAAAGACAATGTAACTCTCTGCTGCCAAAAAGAATGCTGCTTTGAGATTACTGTGGATTGGTGGTGCATAAATTCAGTCCTTGCATGCACATAGAGAGGAGGTTAGATTTCAATACCATAGCATGAGGCCAGTTTGGTAACAATTTTATTTTAGAATTTTACTTTGAAATAGGATTGCATGGATTTAGTCATGTTATCAAGAAAAAGGATCATTCAATATAAATTTTTATATCATAGACCAATTCATGGATATATTTCAAACCTGTCATTAATCAAAGTTCATTCAAATGTATTAAATCTTGTATTTTTTATCAGTTGTATGTTTGTAAGGAACAATATTAAGTTGAACTTCTCACATTTTCCAAAAGAGTTTTGGAAGTGGTGTTCTCATAAACCTCAGTCTCACATTACTTTGAATTGTTAATTTCTCTGAATCTGCCACAATTTTATACTTTTGAAACAGTAATGCATGGGTTCATACACATAGCATATTACCTGGCATATTACTGGGTTAACCTGAGAATCTGGTCATCTCAGAGAGGAGTATGAACGCACCTCGGATAGAAGACAAACGTATTAGATGGAAGACAATTTCCACTAACCAGTGTTGAGAAGTTGAGCAGCGTAGCCCCAAGAATCGTTTGGGTTGTATTTTGGCTAGAGAAATGCACCCTTGTCTTGTTATCATTGCGAGTATTTAATCAATAGCGTGTCGTGTGCCGTGCCAAATGAAACTGAGAAGCTAGGGGCACTCCCGAGGAAGGAGGAGAGGGTGCAGAGGGTTATTGTTCCTGTGGTGACGTCAAAACGTCCTCTTCCTTCCGCTGAAGGAGGGAAAGTTTATTGAAAGTTTGAAGTGCAGGGATGATTTCAGCTAGTTACTGGTATCTTTTTTTTTATCAATGCCATGAGCCTGATTTGTAGTGGAGAAATTAAATTATGTTGTAATGAAGTAAACTTATTGAAAAATGTTTTTCATTTTATTCTATTAACTTACATTGTATATCAAGAGGAGGAAATAGAACAAAGCTATCTGCCCCAAAGAAGGAGTTTCTTCTGAAAACATCAGAAAACAGAATGTAAAATGGATAGTTTGAAATATTGTATGGGTAGATGGGGGTTGTCACCTTTGCCGTACAAGGAAAAAACTTACAAAATGTCGGAAACCTCAAACCAATCAACAAATACTCTCAAAGAATCCGATATTTAAAGTGGTGCATGCAGTACCTTTTGTTTTTCATCTGAAATTGCTTGGAGGTTAATTCAGCACACACTATGAATATTTCCAGCAATGTACCCTCTACCTTTTTAAAATCCCATCCCCTTCCCTTATCATTGATCTCTGACTATGAAGGGAACAAATTTAAATGTTTTTTGTGAGGCCTTTTTTCCAAGCCAAATGTCAAATGAGCACACTGAAGCAAGCTGCACATTCCACCCTCCAAGAAAAATGTGTATTTCACTGGGGCTCTATTGTTATTGATGGGGGCTCTTACTTTTCAGTTCGGGAGGCTAAATTGCCCCGTTTATTATTCTGCATTACCATGGATACGTGTCTCCTCGTTCCTCCCTCATTTGGTGCTTGTGATGTATAGAATATGGAGTGGTGTTTACGCCTTGCACCATTTACAGTCTGTGCTCTCGCCCCTTGACAAATCTGGCTTCTATACGTACTTGACTTTGCCCCCACCTCTCTGATAGCTGCAGTGATTTACTAGCCTGATGTCCAGACTGTAGAGCATTATTAATATTATCCAAAGTCTTTACAATAGATGTGTCTGGCTCCTGTAAACTAATCACTCCTTGGTTCTCTTCTGGCATGAAACAGATTTGGAGATGAGTAAAATCAGTCTTGAATGTTTGGGTAAGTTTGGGTATGGATTTGAAATTCCACTGCTTTACATAAATCATATTTAATACAGAAATACTTGTACCTCTAGAATTAGAAGAAAAGGCAGTAAGGACAGATCAAAAATATGAGGAAGTGTTGGGTGCTTGAAGCCTAAACAGTTGCATGGGAGACAAGGAAAATTAGTTGTGTCAGCACTGGACCCGAGTGTATATTTTTGTTGAACTTCATTTGGATTTAAAATATCTAAGAGCCTGTAAGCCAGACTAGTGATGTGCATGTCTAATATTGGGTATTGAGAGACATGAACCTCTCTAGAATGAGAAAGAGGGGATATGAAAAGATCAAACTGGAGAAGGAATGAGGGGGCTTGAATCCAAAACAGTTGCATGGGTACGCATTACATTATTTTTGTTACTTGAAATTGTTAATTTTGAAATGATCAGTTTCACCATGAATAAGTATTTGTACAGATAGTTAGTCTCTGATTTCACCACTGTAATCTGTGTGTGAATAGTATATCACATTGACAGGACATTTCTCACAGATAACTGTCCAGATTTATGTCCCCTGCCCAGTCCAAAGAATTCTGACCTCATCTCCCGCAATCTGTGCAGCGCTCTGTCATAAACCTGGCTGGCTGAGATGGGAAAGCCATGGAGGGAAAGTTAGGGCCGGTCTACCTTCTTGAGACATGATTGATGCGATTGTAAAACTTGGGTCGGGTTGTCATCCATTTGGGAGATGGGTATCTGTTTGTAATTGCTGTGACTGGCCTCTGTCTGTGCATCCATGTATCTGTCTGTCTGCCTGTCTGTCTGTCTGTGTGGGTGGCTAACTCATCTTTGCCTGGACTACAGGTCAACAGACTCGCCTGTTACAAATCAAAATGTTTGTGTTAAAGTATGAGATATTTTGTGGTCAGTTTATGGGCAGTTTTTTCAATGAAATGGTATCATCAAAGGTCTAGCTAATCCTTGTAGTGACATTCCTTGCTTTTCCATTGATGATGTAGATTACAATATATAAATAGATCATTTCATACAACACCTAAGTAAATCCTTGCCACTTGATTGAAGGATAATGAATAATGAATGTAATAATTCATGTTTTTCCATTCATGCAATGGAAAGAACATTTGCATTCAGTGAAATATTGAATGTTCCGTTGCACTCGTAACATTCTTAATTTGTACACTAAAGGGGCTGTATAAATACAGTTATTTTGTGGGGAAAAGTGATTTAAGCTTTCAGACATCTTTCCATGTTGTTTGCTTGATTGCAATAATTGCTATGTAAGGCTTTGTTTTTCAAGTCGGTGAGTTATGAACAATTTCCTCATTGGCTGGTCTCATGCCTCCATATTTGATGGATTTGACATCATAGAATCAAAGATCCTTCGAAGATGTTCCAGCAAGATGAACCAACCATTACTTGTTTGAAGGACGCTTAGTTAGGCCATCAGTAGGAACTCTGTCCATTGATCATGGACAGACTGCTAATATGTTAAGCATCTTGGTTTGTACTTTACTCGCAGACCGAAGATGCCCCTCAGTGGAATGTCTGTGTTTACTAACACTTCTGTTTACAAGCTGGTTAGTTATCAAAGATGCACTTTTAATACATGTACCAGGCCACAGTAGCACGAATAGTGAGTTGTAATCGATAGCAACTCTGCCACTGATACATAACTCTTCCATCAATAGCAACTCTGTTGCGACTATCTGTTTCTGTTTCATTAACCGTCTCTACCCTCTTAGCAAGGTTTTTTTTTTAATGATCATTAGTTCCATCATTGAGTTTTTATGTCACGTTGCATAGGATTGAAAAAGACGTGAACATGATTGGGTTATTATGCTGATTATCATGCACGGTATTCCCCAAGATTGTCAAGTGGGTGCACAAACATGCGTCTGCATGCATGATGAACATGAATTTGGTTTAACCTAGCGTCAAGGCTTTTGGACATTTAAATTCCAAACTTCCCACAAGGATTCATTTGGGTCTCGCAGTGATAACACTAATCTCTTATCCTCCCAGCTTGCCCATCAGGGCTAAAGTAAAAGTAGATAGTGCTTAACCTAATGCAGCCAGACCACTTTATGGTAGAGTTCGATTTTTAAAGTCAAACAACCTTGAATCAAAACCTGTGCATTAGGTATTTTTTTTTTTGCATAAAGTAAAAAAAAAACTTTGAAGCAAGACTATATTTGTACATGAAAATATATCTGAAGTAGAACTAGAGAATTCGTAGTCTAATGCAGCCAGACCCTCGTATTGCAGAGTTGGATATTTTTAAGTCCGACAACCTTGAAACAAGGCAATTTTTGTACATGAAAGTAGAATCAGGCTCTCCAGAAGATCCCGTCATCGTCTCTTGTGTTTTAAGGAGGCGTGCGATACCTTCATGCCGTTTGTCCCTGATCAATAATGGAGGGAACATAGCCCTAAAATATTCATGTCTGCCATCCCCCCATGCCTGCCATCTCAAATCCGGTGATACTGGTCCCACCGACGGCTTTCCGTGTCAGTGCATAATATACACCTGTCTGGGTTACTTGAGGCAATGGTCTGGATCGATGAAGGAGTTGTCTTAGGAAAATGGGATAGTTTGAAGAAGAATATTTGCCCCAGTCTGTTTTTCATTTCTTTTGCAAGTAGGACAAACAAAATGCAATTGCTATAGATTTTATCTTTCTATTTTTGTTTTTTTTTATGTGTGTTTCTCATTGTATATGTACAGCATATGTGCAATTGTATGTATATGTGTGTGATACCTACTTCTCTGTTTTTAGAACGTAATCTGTCTCATTTTCATTTGTTTAACTGCAAAAGCCTGGCATAAGTAAAATTGTTGTAATCACAGGAAGGAATGATTCTGTTCATACATATAAGAGTAAATACTATCAAAAGTTTTATCTACATTGTATTGATTCATCTTTATTTTCTATGCATACAATATACATGTGAATAACTATAAACGTTACACCCACATGGCGTTAATAAAATTTGACCTTTCTTTCTGAATTTATTAGTACACTCTTGTTAAGGAAACTTACAAAGAAACTTGAATGTACAAATGTTTTTCTCATTTCATACCTACACTGTTCACTGTAGGCATTTGATATCACATATCATTATAAAAAATACTTTTCAATCAAGGCATTCCTTACATCTATATTTGTGCAGTATTTCAACACTGATACTGCTGTCACTGCCCACAGATTTACTGATTCATGCAGCACTCAGATCATGTCCCCACACTGTGTTTGATCCTGTTTCCGTGGAAACAACTTTACATTTAGCCAAAGTGAATCCGGATGGAGTCCCCAGCCCACTCTGACATTTATGCGGCGTATTCAGAAGGTGTTTTTTGAGATGAAAGTTGATATTTGATGATCCTTGTTGGTATTTCCATCAGTGGATTCTGGAGGAATCTGCCTAACGTGTATCGATCTCGTGGGTGTATTAGTGTTAACTTGTAGAGTGTCAGGAAAAGATGCAGCGTGGTAGGATTTGAGTATGGTAGCTATGCAAACACCTAATAGGGACACATAAAGACAGAAAGGAACGTCTATATTTCAGTCATGATCCAAGTCGACACAATCGTGTTTGAAATGCACGATATTGATAAAGTAAAAACTGCTCATGAATAATTCGTGCAACAAAAATACTGATTGATTGTTGCTATTTTGTGATGCATACATGAATTATGAGTTGTTCCATTGTTTAGAATGTGCATATATGTGTGAAAATTGTACGCATTCAGGTTGCGAGCCGTATGAACCATTTTCATGTAAAGAGGAATTCGAGGATTCCGGTCTCAGGCAAAATTAGTAGAATTTTTTTTATTGGAATTCACAAGTCCATTTACCGTAATTGATTCAATTAGCCTAGAAACCTAGATCCATGCAGTATTCATGTCCATGCATGATTACACAGAAATTGTAGCTGCACTTTCCTTTTAATAATTAATTTTTGGGTGTCCTAGCAGCACAATGAAGCACATTTTGTAACTCTTTTTGTTGGCAATATGTGACTTTATTCACAATTACTACTCACAGCTCCCAAAGAGCAGCAGTTTATCTAGCACACAAAGGATTAAAGGGATAGTTCATCTTGAATTTAAGTTGGTTTCAATAAAAGGAGACATATGAAAGAAACATACATGTATAAGGTTTGATGAAAGTCCATCAAAGGATAAGAAAATTAAATGATATTTTTAAAGTTTTGATTTTGTGATGACACATGCAAGGTGCTGTCCCATATGTTGTGTACAGTTGCTTTCGAAAATGTGCATTTTCTTAAAAAGATATGCTTTCTTTTATCTGTGCAGTTGATGCATCATTAGAGGTACATTTTTAAACATTTTTACCTGTATTAAAATAAAAGTAATTCCGTTGTCAAAAACAGAAAAATAGCAATTTATGGAATTATTTTGTCCACAAAATATGGGAGAGCACCTTGCACGTGATGTCACAAAATTAAAATTTCAAAACTTTATTATCATTTGATGGATTTTCTTCAAACCTTCGCTCATATGTTTCTTTCATGTTTTTGCTTTTATTGAAAACAACTTATCATCAAGGTGAACTATCCCTTTAATGGTTTATAGTGGTCTGTCCCATAACACACCATACTAGACTGGACAGTGAGGTATGTTACAATCGTAGCGCTGGTAACTGGCAGAATCAAACCTGTATCCATGCAGTCAATATGTGCACCATCTCCTTTCTCCTGTGCATATATTCCTTTATCTGTGACCTTAGTCACTTTTCACACCGTCTATATGACGAGTTGCATTCAAATCTGATATCTACTGTAGATGTGAAGTATATGCAATATTCTTATAAATGATCATGAACTCACTGACAAAATGTTATAATCAGTCAAGTCACTGTATTCACCTACATTATGTGGTGCTGAACAAAGCAGCAGGGGAGTGAATATGTCTTACAAGTTGTTGATGTACCAACATGTCGTTGTCATAATAACATAACATGTTACAGTTATAGCTCTTTATGTGATCTTTCCCCTTATTCTGCACACTTGATTACAGATCCTACTAAATATGATAAAATTAGATGTTGCTTGAAAGTATCGGCTTCCATGGTGGAGTAGATTATGCTAGAGACTCACTCAGGACTCACTCAGAAAGAATAAAAACAGTCCTTTTCAGGACTTCCCCCCTATCAGGCCTTCACAGGACAGATATACCAACAGTCCCTTTTAGGACTACCACAACTTCCAGAAAGAATCAAGTCCCTCCCTTCCTCACATGGTGTACTGTAAATCTTTAGTATTATGATAAAATTATTTTGCATCTTGACACTTGTCAGCCTTAATGAATATTATTAGGATTCAAATTGTTTTAATAGCATGTGGGAAGATTTGTGATGATTGTATGCTTTTTGGTTGTGACTTGTGTCCAGTATAAACAATTTTCATGCAGAAGGGAATTTGAGAATACTGGTTTTGGTCAAAATAAACAGAAAATCGTTCTTTCCTCTCTCTCCTCTGTGTATTTGAACAGACCACAGAGTATGAAGTTTTTCCTTCCTAATTAGTAGTTTCTTTTTTTTTCTCTCCTCATGCACAGATCCTAGAAGATGACGACAAAGACAAAGGGAGGGGGATCCACTGTGTGGTGCTAAATCAGGCAACAGGCAGCGTCATGGCTCAGAAAGTCTTCGACACCTACATCGGCCACGAGGACGAAGCCATGGTTCTCTTCCTTAACATGGTCTCAGATGGCCGCATCATCATCCTAACAATCAAGGTACGTTTTTCTTTTGTTTTATTTAGAATGTGGAAGGTAGGGTAGTCCTTATACATAAGTACTGAATTTCAGCATGGATCAGTCATATACCTTTAAGATAGCATATGTGAAATCTCACAGAAAGCTTCATGAACCTTTTCAAGTGAAAAATCATCCTTGTTTACATTTGAAACACCCACTATGTAGCGAGCATAGTCTGCATTCATATACCATATTGCACCGGTTGGCGGTTAGTATCGGTCAGTGGGGCTCAGTGAACTTAATATTCTTGTAGCATGCAATTAAGCCACACCCATTTGGTTACTGCAATTCCATGGCAAATGTTGAAGTTCTAACTGGACCAGGGTTCATGACGCCCAATTTCTAACTGTGAAGAATGGATTAAATCTGTGTGGGAACAGACCCACAGATATTTGGGCCATACATGTACCTTGTTATATTCGAGAGGATATACTATATATGCATGCTCTCTGGACTGCACAGGCTATTATCAGGATTAAAACTTTGTATGAACAGACCCAAAGATGTTCGTACCATACCTTGTTTATATGCCCCAGAGGATAAACCACATATACATGCTCTCTGGTCTACGCAGGCGATTATCAGGTAAAGCAAGGCAGTGTGGGGTGGATCAGGGGATGATGTTTAATTGCTACAGGCTTTATGATAGCTGTATCCGAGTAATAAGAAGCCCATCTATCACAAGAAGAACAATAAAGTTGACTTTTATCTCACTGACAATTGCGAGTCCGTGCTCTTTACGAACGGCTTTATATGATGCGGTTGTATAATGTATTGCTTCATGCAGCAGAGATTAGAAGAGAAGATAGGCATGGCTGCTTTTCCTAAAAATGCAAAATAAATATACATAATACATGCATTGTATGTCTAAACAACTGCATATTTTCTTTTGAGGAGTTGTGGAAACAACGGCTGTATGCTAAAGATCACAAACACTTCCTGACTCAAACTTTATGTAAAGATTGAGGTCATTGCTATGATCCTAATGACCATCACATCTCCTGAAAACTCCAGATATTTGACAGTGATTATTAAAATGGTAATTATGATTTTAGTTCAAGTTTCAGTGATTATGAAGGAAGTATGTGACATGGCCCAAAATTCATACTTACATGTATGTCACAACTGAGAAGTCGCGAACTGCACTGCCCAACTCTGACAAAAGGAAGCAAGTGACGAATCACTCGAATCTGGGTTATTTGTACTCCTGAGTGTATCTAGCATTCCCTACATACAGGCAAAATCTGGACAAGAAATATTCATCTTGCTGCGAGATATTCAATCTCACATGATGTGGTGTTGCACTGATGCCAATGCAAGTGACAGACACATTTTGCTCATTTACAAGAAAAGTGTCTTCTGTAAGTTGCTTCCTTTTGTCAGATTAGGGCAGTGCAGGTTCTGACAGTGCATTTGAGGTTCATGATAGCCTAGCATCCACACAGTTTGGCATTTATAAACCAGACTATTCAATAAAAGGGTCTGGCTGCAGTAGACTAATGATTCTCGATTTCGCCGCTCCAACTCGCAACTGACAAAAGAGAAGAATGATAGAGTGACAAGTCTTATGAGTACCAGACTTTATTTTCCGGATTGAATTAAAAATGTCCAACAGCCTGGAAGCCAGGCTAGGTTCATGAGGGTACTCTACTCGAGAAGAGGTTCATTCTGGGAGGTCACTGCTAAGACATAGAATCCCCTTTCTCACAGCTCCCTCTTGTTTTTCCATCCCAAAGCTTGTTGATGCTTTTATGAGTTGACTGACCTTTGAGTAAAAATGAAATGAAAACAAGCCATTTCACTCTTTCTAAGGGCTGATCACCCTTGTTTTAGGATTTGGAAGGGGGGGAGGGGTGGTGCTGTTTGAGTAGCCTTTTTCTGATGCAGATCTTTCCATAATTCTTTCCCTTGAATAGGCCACTTGGTGTAATGTTGTATTATGTCTTCAAAGGCAAGACAGCATGGTTTCTTAACATTAGGGTGGGGGGTGCGAGGCAGGGACAGGCGTCCAGTTGAAAAGGTACATGTATATATGTCATTTTTAAAAGAAGTAGTGCTTTTCAAAGTGAGATGGAATACCTCGAATAACACAATCAGAGACAAATTATTCTAGCATCTCACCTCATGCAAAGATCTACACTAGAAATAAAAAGCCTGATGAAAAACATGCGGTATGTCAGCTTTGAGGATTGAGATGTCAGTGGCACCTCATGCAATCCGAGACCGAATGTGGTTAAGGCAAGAGCTGATGTAGCTGTCATCATGATCCTAAGCCATGTTTATGTTTGTTGAGCTGTGGTTTGCGTGCAGATATTTTACGTGATGTTAACAAGCCGAGATACATGACCGCCTTGCAACATGTCACGCGATATCGCAGAAATATTTTCCACAATTAGATACCGTATAACATTTTTTTTTTGGTGTGATTGCATAAAAGTATTCATGATATGAATGGGAATAAGTAATTTTGCTCCCATATGATGTGCTACAAGTTGTTCATTGTAACTTTGTGTTGTGTGATGTGGTGGTGTGATGTAGACAAAATGAGGCTTGCCATATCTTCATTAGAATGAAGATACTGTACAATGGATATATAGAATGTTTGAGGATTATTTTTCACAGATGCAGCTATGTTATGTGTCAGCCAGGAATTTTGGAAACGGTCAAATGCAGACACTCAATTTAAGTAGTATACAGCCCCCGAATCAACTCTGGAAAAGTTAGGGAGATCTCACTAAGTTCAGAGTTTGCCAGAAAAATATATTTGCATTCGGTGTTCAGCCCACATGAAATCAACACTGGCAAATGCCCAGATGCTTCTCTTTCTCTAATTTTTCTAATTTTCCCCTCGTTTTTCTTTGTATTTTCCTTTTCTTTTTGTCCATCTTCCCCAGGATGAGGGCAGCTTTCAGCTGAAGGAGCAAGCCAAGCGCATGCTGAAGAACCTCGGCAGTGAGAAGGCGCCTGACCTGGGCTGGAGAGACACATGGGCCTTTGTCACACAAAAGAAGAACCGACATGGTAAGACAATGAGGCATGTTCACATTGCAGTGGGTTGGTTGTTGATGTCATGCTGGAAAACTTGGCAAGAGAGAATGTGTGAATTGAGAAATGTGTGAATGAGCTTTAAAAGCTGACTGTCCATGTGAACATTTATCTGTACAAAGAAAATTGGCATGGAATGAAGTGAAGGATGCATTCACACAAACCTTTTTTTGGTAGCATTAGGACCATTTATACCCTGTATTTGTATTCAAAATTTAGGTTAGATGTTCCATGTGAACAGGGATGCATTCTCTTCATTTACACTGAACTTTTCCTTGTGAGAACGTACATAGCTCTGCAAGGGTGGACACAAAGATAGTCTGTCTTTCAGGCTCCTACATATTTGTCTAAACCAAGTTATGCAATAAACAGGTATAGTTGCAGTAGAGTATCACTGTCTAGGTCTTCTCCAGCTCTCTGGAATATGATGAAGGGATTGAGAGAAGGGGAAAATTGGTCCTGTCTGCATAGCCCCGTTCATATACCATATACCGCTATTAGTACCGATACACGTCGATAAGCAAGTTCCCAGCGAGCCACAAAAGCATCGTTCACATACACCCTAAAAGCAGTAATGTGCAGTGTTTTGGACAGCTGGACTCTCTCCAAACTGATGGTGGCATCTTCCGCTCAGCCATACGAGCGGTGGGATTAGCGACCCACATGCCAGAGTACACTGCACAAGGCACAACATTTATGGTTATTTTGTGGACGCAGTTTATAAAATTCGCTTACTGCAATATTGCAGTATTATTACTAGGTCTCACTATGCGAAAAAGCCACCAAAAAGGAGGAAGCAAATACTGCATCATTTGAGCGATTCCCATTCATATAAGCAGCTATCGGTAAAGCATCGGCAAAATTGCCGCAAATGTTGCGCCTTTTTTGCGGATAGGCGGTGTATATGAACGGGGTTTATTAGACCAGTATGGATACTTGCGCAGTAGTTTAGCTAAGGAAAGTCTCACAGCCTCGAACACAGGCTGCATGAAAGGGTGCATTGATGCTGTCGATGTTGGGAAACATGATGCAGAGGTCACGACCTCCACGAGTTCATGCAGAGGTCAACGACCTCTCCTTGAAACAGGAGTGCTTTTCTTGCACACTTATTTGAGTGGGGAAAGCTGGAGAGATGAAATTCAGGACATTCCTCATTTCAAGGACTTGTTTGATATCAAAACATGAGGGATGAGAAGAACTGGATGCATGTACAATGCCAGATGGAATGGCTCTTATGGGTGCTCGGAACGACTGTTCTTGGTAGAAATGTGATAATGATGAGCAGACCAAGATGTCATGTTTTCCTTTATTTACAACATTGAATCTCCTGTTCTTATAGGTAGCCTGTCCCTTTTGCAGATCTAATTCTGAAAGTTCCCTGACTTTGTCATCATTTGAGAGAGAGTGGCTTTATAACCTTTCCCTGGAATCGACAAAGCGTAATATTCCGTTTTGAGGAAATAGTCTTCGATAATTGATCAAGAGTCTGTTTTGTACCACAAAAATAGTTGAATATCAGTGAAAAGTAGTTTAGATTTTCATTTATTCTATGGGAGTTATTGTACCTCTGACCTTTAAATTTCACAGTTGGTATCCCAAAGATACGTGCTAAATATGTGCAAACTTTCATGAAGTTTATAGATGTTTGAAAAAGGGACCTGCTATCTTTAATGCAGACATAACTGATCCAGAATTGAGATGTCTATTTATTTTGGTCACTGTATACTTATACTATTAGTGTTGTAAATTTTCATTTCAGACATTTTGTCACTCGTGGTAGTCAATACTTCTAGTTACTAGTAATTTGAATAATGGACAGTTGTATTTATAATATATAATATATTAAATATAATCATATACTAGTAGCACCCAATGCAAAATTACTGCCGACGTTTATTTATCTTACAATACATAATCAAAACCTTTAAAGTCTATTTGCACTACCCAAAGTCATAAGTACTTCAGAATGTCATTAAGCCATGATCAATTGCACCACAATTCAAGAGCTATTTCATGTTCACATCAGGACTAGAGGGAAATGTCATTCATCACTATTTTAAATGAAGGGCAAATATAAGTATAAAGGATTACTACAATATAAGGCAAAAATGTTTTCATTATCAAAGAATGCCACTTGCAAAAGCAAGCATACATGTATTATTTTGAGACATTTTCCCCTTTTTAGATATTACCACAACCGTACCTCCCTCCTCACCCAAGTATCCTCACAATATGTTGATGAGACAACTGGAGATATAGGTTGAGAGAGTGATTACCCTTACGTTAATTTAATCTTTAATAGCACCCTTGTGACTCAGACATCTAAATAATGCAAACCAACTTGGACCTGGGGGAATATTAAAGATGGAGATATCCCAGCCATGTTTCTGTCATTAACATATATTAAGGATGCTACGTTGATGGGCTGTGTTGTCTTTGTATGATGACTAATATATACTTCTTTAGAGTAGTGGGTGTTTTCAATTAGCTCTCATGATGTTATTCAATCCTTTGGATCTAATATATATATATTTTTTGATAAAAGCAAAGTGGGGAAATGAAATGTTTGTTAATTATGAAGACTGATGGAAAGAGGTGAAGAAGGATGTTAATGATCCGTTATTAAAATTCTTTTATTTGAAATGTAAACTGTATTAATTTTTAGTGAAAGCGCTTTCTGGGGTAATGTCAATTTTGAAATTAAATTTCAGGCATACACCCAGTAGTAGTAAGGATAGCGTGCTCCATCCTGTAAATGAATGAAAAATATTAATAAAAAATATTCATTTTGTTAGAAAGAGTTATATTCAGGCTGCAAATATAAGTCCAGTTCATGTAATGCATAAAAAATAAAAATAGCAAAAGTGTCAGTTTATGATTTGAACTGTTTCTCATTAGTGAAAGCTGCTATTTCATTTTAGCAAATATTTGATAATAGTTTCGTTCCTATGAGTAACATCATCCACCTTTCACAAGGAATTAATCACAACCTCTCATGAAACCAGACAGTTGTGAGACAAATATTTACACTACATGAATATCATTCAGTTCATGCCAATATTTTGCAGTCATATTGATTCTGTCGCCAGGGCATTTTGGTAGTGTGTGAGCTAATATTGGACTTATTAAGATGAATCGTGTATTGACGTACATGACAAAATACGATTTCAATCATTCAATCTTGATGGAAAATGCTTTTAGTTCAAGGGGTTTGATAGAAATAGTAACAAAACCATGCAGACAAATATTAATCACTTTTCATGTTATCAAGAAGTATTAAGAGCTCTTTCATCTACATTTGAATTTGATCAAAAGAAGATCTTATATGCTATAATAT